>JBAMBM010000656.1:1200000-1681564 GCA_037043425.1 Hirtodrosophila duncani | reverse complement strand
CGGATCTAATCAAGATCGGACAACAATATTATATATATAGCTCCCATATAACTGATTGTTCCGGAGTGAACACTTAGTAGCGTAACTCTTCTGTTTTTCATCCAAATTAAAACAAATTCGTCCCGTTTTATTAACTGTAGCCGCATAGCCGCCGACCAGATTCGCTATAGTTCATTTACAATTTTAATGATATCCATCCTTTCTTGTTTTTTCTCCTTTATACTCTTTATACTATAGTTCTTTTTGTCTTTTTAAATGTGCTCATTAGTCCCATTATGAGCATATTTATGTGCGATACTCATCATCATACCCACGCACCCTAGCACTGGCAAGTTCACACATGAGTTGAGATAGTAACTGATCTGGTTTACCAAATTTGGTTACAAATTCTATCTTAGAACGATCGTAATGTGTTCAAATTGATAAGAGCTGATGCGAACTGTAGGCGATATTATTGAGGAGTAGATCGAAGCTATCATTTAAGTAACAGAAATGTTTCACAAAATATCTCTATATGAGTGTAAGTACGATACAATTACCGATGCTATCTACGAATGCTCCTTGTCTGGGATTTAGTTTTATCTGACATGTGCAATCTTCGACTACCACTCAGATGCTCCTTATGCCAGAGATTATGCGTTGAGATTGAGATTAGAAACTAGCTTGGATTTATTTATTTTGTTTTTGGTGCTTAGAACACAAACATTTTTGCTTCACATGCAGATTGAGATTTAGGTGGATTGATAAGGCTAACAATAGCAAGTACTGACGGTGAGCTCGAATTTCAAGTAGCCTCTTTGCTGAGCTCTGTCGGAATCCGTCATTTCAACGTGTCTCAAGGCCATGCCAGATATCGCCACATAATATAGAGAGACATATATCCATCATATGTACATGGCTGAATAGGAATGTTAAATATTGATTTTGTTTTCAACTCTGGATAGACTATTAGGCACTTGTTATCTTTGTTTGTTTATACGCACTTCGGCGACACGATGACACTGCGTCTCGACAAATAATGTCGAACAGTTATTTATCTTGGGCTCTGTGTAGACAAACATGTTGTACGTGCTGGAATGTCCTTTCTTAATGTTAAAATGGTTGTCTGCTGTTTTCATATTCTTGAGAGAGATTTTTACTGTGTACGGACCAAGGGAAGACCAAGTGAGAATGGAAAAAATCAGAAAGCTTTGAATTTTTGTCAACTATAACTATAGCCTCCATCCAACTGTTGCTACTAGTAAAATGGATAACCTATGAACGTGTTTTAGAGCCTTAAAATGTTAAAACCAGACAAGAGGAATGTGGTGTGCCGAGGGAAAAGTTAGACTGCCGTCATTAAATTCGCCACCATCATCATAACCTTCGTTGGTATCTGGCGAAACAAGATGATCAAAGGAGTTTTTGTCCATAATACGGAAGAGTAATTCATGCTTTCAAATGTCGTCCTTCGGTGCAGCAAACGCATACCCATATTCATACCCAACATACCCAATGCAGAACAAACATTTCTCCAAATCTTCTTTATGGGAAACAATGATGAAAAAGTTAATCAACGTTGTCGATTCACAACACTTGTTGATCGTGACCTTGTTGGTGCATTGGAAATGCCTTTTGATCAACATAACCTAGATAATGTGCAAATACATATACAAAGTTTCAACTAAATGCGTTTAAATTTGTTGAAGATATAAGGTTTTATCGATTTGTGGGGGCGGAAGGGGGCGGTGCAAAATTATAAAACAATAACTTGATCTGACGCCCCACAAAGAGAGTCTACATACCAAATTTGGTCTGTCTAGCTCTTACAGTCTCCGAGATCTAGGTGTTCATACTAACGGACAGGCGGACATCGACTCGGCTGTTGATGCTGATCAAGAATATATATACTTTAAGGGGTTTTAGACGCTTCCTTCTGCCTGTTACATACATTTCCACGAAAACAATATACCCGTTTGTTCTGCTAGAGTACGAGTATGAAAATGCAATCTTTGACTAAAGCCGAGTGTAACATCCGGTTTGAAAGTGCTAACAATTCCACTTAAATTATATCAGTTACGCATTCGATTTATTATCCTTGGCCAGCATTCAGCTATATGGCTACACATATTTGTTCAAGGTTGACTGCGAATACGAATTGCATTGTTTTTGGCTGTTTTTGGTTGTTTTTGGTTGTTTTTGGTCATTCATTCCATTTCCTTTCCAAATTTGTTGAATTGGCATGTAAAATGCAATGCATTTGTTCGACAAATTGGTTGAATAGAATAGTAAAGGTCCTGCGGAGCTATGGCCGAGTGCCTCTCAATGCCTAAATGCCCGGCAAGGGCTTTCCTCTGTTCTGCAGCTCGAGCACAGAGTGAAACAGTATTGTTCTTCGAGTAGGCACTCGGCCATTCAGAGTTTGGCAACAATGGACATTTTTCAACTGCACATGCGCAACGAATGTCCACATTCTGCTTTATGGCCAAGAGTATATTCAATGAAATGTATTTTCAATTACACGTAGACATTGTATGTTTATTGTATTCAGTGCGAGACATAGACTGACAATAGCCCCGCATGCTTTTTGAAATTTCGTTTCGTCATTGCCTCGTTTTAGAAAAGACTTTTCCTCGCTGCAATATCAACTGAAATTGTTAAAAATTTCAAATGTCTCAGACGCAGGCCAATTAATTTTCCGTTCATGCACTCAATGTGACAATGCCGCAGTCCCTAAAAAGCAATTTCGGTCGCTAAGTAGCAAACAATACGAGTAGTATGGCAATTATACACGAATGTATGGGCATAAAATGCTCCCACAACCAACTCGTACACCTTTAGAAGATTGCTCTTTTGTTGCTTTCACGAATTCCTCGTAAACTGGGCAAATTATTGTTAATGATAACATAATAGATGTCATAAATTTCAAGTTAATTTTTAAAAGGTTTTATATTTGTGCATTCGATGATTCTAATAGAAAGTGCGATGCCGGAACATCTGCATCATCTGCACCAACAGGACAAAATTGCCTCGTAAAGCAGTGAAAAATTAAAAAATAGGAACTACTATAACTAATTATTCTATGCATGTTTACTCCTTCGTTTGGTATGTATATTGTAGTGAGTCTTTCTATATATATATATATCAGTTCATGTTAATTTGTATAATTGATTAGCATAGGTTATATCTATATGTATAATACAAACGGTTATCGGTGACGTTACAATATAATAAAGCTAAGTAAAGGTCTTTCTGTCTACACTGTCTAGGTTTTAAGGTTAAAACACATATATCTATACATACATGCTCCGATCACATAACTCAACATCGTGGATGAACCTGAGAGCCCTGGTGCCTTTGCATTATATTGTCATAACAAAAGAAGCTCGGAACGATTTTGCCATATAAACAGGTCCGCTTATGGAATGAACTGCCTCATCACCTGAAAGATATTAGAAACGCAACGTAATTTAGTAACATTTTAAGAAAACATCGAAGACATTTATTCAGCCATTAACAAAGAGAAGATAGTACCTATTGAAATTTATTATAGCATGCGCTGTTATGTCAGTTATTTTTATGTGTTTACACTCGGACTCTATAAGGAAGATGTCCATCTGTACTTCATTTATCTGCACGATAGTTAACCTGAAGATTCATTGGGATCGAACAACTATATCATATAGCTCCCATATAACATATTGTTCCACAATGAACAGCTGGCAGCATAACTTTTTTGTTTTTCATCCAAATTAAACCAAATTCAGTTTGTATCTATTTCAGAAGGCGCACCGTCTGCTGCCCAAATCGGAACTGTATCGGACAAATATATCCTTAATTAATAAAACTGGGTATAAATGTACACTGTGAATGATATATATGCTTCGCCAAGCTGAAGCACTCCTTCGTTTCTTGTTTTTGAATGCAATTAATTAAAATTAAAAGAAATTAAGATGCAGAAAATTGAATCTAATTCGACAGTCTTAGGGAACGTCAGTAATGCAATGAGTAATTCAAAATGGTTCAATTGTGTATTGAACAATCAGCAGAGCAACGTGTTATTAGATTGGAAAAGCGGAGAGAAGGCAAGAGAAGACAGAGAGAAAAGGAAAAAGGAGTTCATAGACAAGAGTAAGAGATGATAAAGGAGTGTCTTCCTCTTGTATTTTTTTATTTGTTTTTGTACTGCGAATTGAATATGTTTTTGACTTAGTTTCAGCAATAAAGCCTCAATGATATATCCTAAACATAGAAATAAGTACTCCTCAATATGCTTAATTCAGTAATAAAATCCCTTAACATAATTGAGTATTTTTTATTAGAAAACAACAATATTTGGGTTTAGTTATCCTGCAACTCCTCGCATTCCACCCTGCACTCTTTTATTTCAGCAGCCACGAAGTTTGCATCTCTGGTTAGTAGTTTTTGGGTGACATTTTTTTGTGACTTTATTTTTGTTTAATATATGGTGGGGTTTTATTTCTATACCAAACTGTTCAATTATTGTTTTTAAAGCTTTGTTTTAGCTTGAAAGCCAAAATTAAGAGAAATGTTGGCTGTTTTGTCCAAATATGTTTCCTTATTGTTTCGCTTTTGCTATAAGAACACATTTTGTAAAAATGTTTAATTAGTTTTTACATTAGAATAAACTAATAATAACAGCAAACGATCCTTATAAATAAGTTAGGAGTCCTTAAGTTAAACTTATCAGTATTTTATCATCGTTGATTAAAACAAATTAAACCAATTAGCCATATAATGATTTGGGCAATTCAACTGCTGCTGTTGTACTTAACGAGTGTTATCAAAGGCGACGATACAAATAGCGCCTCGTTCGCTTCGCTAGATCGTTCGAGGATCAAAGAAACCGAGACGAAGACCACCAAGCCAAATGAATTTTCCACTTTGATCCTGCCGTAGCGAAGGCCAGCATTGTTGTTACTAATCGCACCAGGTGACGGATGCCTCGGTTTGACAGAGGCCCAGAATAGGTCAGGATGCCAGTTAGGGCGTCCTAGTGAAGAAGTGACAAGAGAATAGTTTTGAGGTGTCTCTTTTCATACGCCCGACCATTGTGCGAAAAGTAGCAGTTTCCTCTCTCCCTTTCTCTGCTTCTGGCTGGGCCCTTGTTGCTATACGTGTTTTTCTTTGATTTCTTTGTGCTCGAAGTTGTGATGGTTAGCGAAATTTGGGGCATAGCCGTCCCATCGATTTGCTTTTCAAATTCGCCGACAAATTTGGCCACCAACATGGTCTGCTTATAGATACAAATGTTTAAAGACCACCCAATTTACAAATTGGTTGAAAACAAGTACGGATGAATACATCATTAGAAGTTAGTAGCTGGACTATCTATCGATTTGTATTTGATTCTGATTCCCTTAAAATCCTTCCCACCCTCACATATGGTTATTCTTTAAAGCAATTTTCCACGCTTCTCAGTTTTTTGACCCACAAAAATATACATTTGTAGGACGTGCACCAAATCCTTACATGCCTGTATGCCTATGTACATCTGCGGTCCATTCGTGTAAAACGAAGTGAATGTCTAATTTGTAATGCTTGATTGGTTTTCCAATACGACTCATGTTGCCTGCGTTTCTTCGTGCAAAATTGATTCGTTGCACTCGGTTGAAATTCTATAATGAGCTCATCTTTGGGTTCTACAAGGATGAGGAACATGTAGATGTGGATGTAGATAGAGTCAGGGTAACGTTTTATTTTGTTTGGCTTCGCCAATGTTCCAGGTGTTTAGGCAAGAAATTCCAATTTCCTCGCCTACTAGATTTCGGTTCAAAAGTGTGCCCAATATTGATTTGGATTTGATTTAATCTCCAAATCACATTAGTTGAAAAAATATAAGCATATAATAAATTTTTCAGAATAAGTTCTAATTTTTGGGTGATTTCGCAAGTGTTGGAAATTTATATTATAACTGCTTAGATATAGCAACTCTTCTTATCAATCTGTAATTTTATCATGAATATCGAGCGACTAATTCGATTACCCGATTTCTTAGCATATGTATATACTAATGATGTTTATACAGGGAAATACGGATGGAAATAATTGATATTAAAGCGGAATGAAGATCTACTTGAATCATTGCGCTGTTTTATTAGTATGCATATTAATACGAGTATTTTGTTCAATAATAAGGTTCAGGGATTCACGAGCCATCATCACATCCACAAAACTCGCTGGTGGGAGGTGTGGGTCGGGTCCATGGAATCTTTGGTATTTACTGGTGAGAATGCGCAGAACATGTTGCTACTCAACGGCGGAAGCTATAGATCAGTCACACTGCCATTTATTTCGTGCCCCCGATTAAATTGAATGTTAACTGAAGATATTTTTTTTTCAACAGGGTGAATCCATATATCATACATCGGGTGATATAATCCACTTTTTGGGAGAAATGTTTCTCGAGGTGTACCAGACGATTTTTCACCGCAGTCGATTAACGCATTTGTATTACATATTTTCTTTGGCGTCAAATGTAACCTTTGGTTTTATGTAAACACATTTGGACGTCTTGACAACATTGGGCGAACTTTGACGGTATCTCGGTCATATCTGTCTTTCCTATTATATTCCAAATATACGAGTTGCAAATAAGTTATCGAGTAATGCTGCCCCAAAATTGGTTTACTATTTTATACATCTGATTACTGACGATTTGTTACTTGTATAAGTAAGAGTTTGGACAGCATTTTAACAGTGTGCCGTAATAATAAAAGAGGCTATTCGCCTCAGTAAATTGCACTTACAATTTTACTTTCTTGGATTGATATTCAGTATATTACATTCGGTTAATATTTTCAATTCGATACTACAAATATACACTTATGATAATTTAGACGACGGATGGTCGCCAGCATAAATCAGCTCCTCGAAGAATTCACTGATAAAAGAGAGGCATACAAATATATTCTATATTAGCTAATGAGCTTATGCGAATACGGATACGCAATACACCCCCAAGTTAAAAAGGATGTTATAACAATTATCCTACTTCGGTTGCAGAACCACAGTTAAGCACTTCCATGACCATTGACTACTCTGAACCCTTAAAGTGATCTTGTTAGGAACAAATCGGCCCTTTCATTATAATCATATTGAACGTGTTCTAAACAACAATTAAGACAGATACTTAGCAAGCATCCAACAACACATTGTACACATATCCATTGGAGGATTCAAGGGGGCTCCTGTCTTATAGTTAAAACAATTTCGAGAACTGGACTATGAGACTCCAGCTTGAAACTTACGTGACTATTTTACTATTGGGGCTTTCTTATCTGAGGATTATACTCAGAAAATGATATCAAATAACAAAACTAGGAAAAAATATCATTTGTAAAATACATAATTTATTTTTAAATATTTTCTTATATATTACGTGTTTTCTTTTATTCGTGAAAATCTGCCGTAACTTAATCTGTTCGCATTTGAGGACAAATTAAGATTGGCCGAAAAATTGCAATTTGCACAGCCTAGTATGTGTTTTTTTTAAGTATTTGCTTCTTCAACAGTTGTATAATTTTATACAGTATTTATTCCCGGTTGCATCCAGAAATACACGCAAAGGAATGGTTATACATTGTCACCCATTTGGAACAAATTGATTTTCTCTTTTGCTCAGGCGAGAAAGTCGTCCAAGTACATGGACCATCTACGTGATCTTTGTAGAACAATTATGAATACGAAGAGGTTCATGCGTTGCAAATTGGGACAACGACAAAAAAGACAAAGGAGTCAGATTCCAGGGGTGTACACTGTAGCTGTAGCTAGAGAGTCACACTGTGAGCACAATGGGCAAGGCAACTCCTAAAGGAGCTACACGCTTATAGCATCGTTTGTGTGGGCGATGCTAGGCTCGTAGATGTAGGCACTTCTTGTTACCTTCTTGTTTTTTTCTTGTGGGATATGTCACGCTATTTACTGTCCCCAGACTGTTAAAATTATATATTTTTCGTTTTATTTCTAAGAAATAAAAAGATCTAGGCAGAGGTCAAAATCAATTGGTTCCAAATCGTTGCAATTCAATTGGTAAGAGCAGACTGGGACTTTGCATTGACATCGGAACCCAGTTTTTCTTTGCCGCTTTCGTTTCAGCTGTTCGACACGAACTATTTTGTGTTTTACGCTCATATTAAGCCGAGAATGATTCTAGTTCTTCGATGACAGAGTTCAACTTGGTTACGCGCATTTCAACAGAATTGAAGGCACACGAAACGAAATTGAAATGGAATGACACGGAGTTAATTGCAATTTTCAGGATGTCCGTAATTTGCCTTCACCTGATGCTCACTCTATTAGAGCACAAATTGTGTGGAAGAGCATTGAGCCAGCAGCAATCAGAAGGTCGTTATAGAATGCTGAGCACCACATGAGTGTTCCATATGCATTTTTTTTTTCTTTTTTATCAAAAATATCTCTTTTAAATCGAACCTTTATGCCAAAGCTTTTAAAAATGTACTATTTAAAGATCTGAATTCAAGTTAAACAAGTCCACTAACGAATTTGTACAAAATTATATAAAAAATGTAGTCCATAAAGAATTTCAATGAGAATGAGAATCAAAAATTCTCGATGGAGTAGGAGCTTTTACTTTAGAGCAAATTGAATGAAAGATGTAAAGTATTTTAGCACACCTTAATTATTGGAAATACTTATACTGACGTTTAGTATAAACGAATTGCGCTTCAAACACTCCTTCAACTCCTCGACCAAGCGACATAATATTTTATCAAATTATGGGACAAATATTTTAAGAAGGGGGAAGGCACAATTTAGAAACAAGGAGATTGTAGGTTGAAAAATATTCAAAATAATATGTTCTCGCATTAGTATGCCTAATGTACAAGTCTGAATCGGATGTACCTTGTCCAAGCGACGGTTAACATTCTTATCTGCAGTAAATTTCAAAAAAAAATTAATTGAAAACAACAAATTGTCACATTAAAGAACTCGCACTGGATATGTCCAGCATAACCAGCTAGTGCTAATATGAGGTGTGGCTAATTTCGGGAATTTGGTTAGAGCTCGCTAACTGACAACACTGCATCGTTTGAAATGAATTTGATACCATTTGATGTTTGAAATAAATAACACGTTTGATTTGTGCCACATGCGAGTATTTTGAAGAAACTTTTTAGTGGCCATATAGGCTAGTTAAGTTAAGCTACAAACGCGGTTCTAAAAGTGTTAACTTCAGTAGATTAGAAGAGGAGTTTTCAATTAAGGGAGCATAGTTGGAATCGTTGTGGAGTTGGAAGGAGAAGATTGCAAGTAACTTAATTTGTTTTATTGACATATATAATATAATTTTTACATAGTGATATTAGTTGAGCCCAGGTGCTTCGGAAGTGTGCAAATAATAGTAATGTTTTAGAGTTTTTAATCTGTAATCATAGTAAATTAGGTACAATTGGGAAAGGTTTAATTTGTATTCATTGCTTCAGAAATCCTTTTTTCTCATTTATTTAAGAAGTGTTTAATCCATACATTGCATAAATAACACATTAACAACATAAATATATATATAAAGAGAGGCAAACCTCATGCAATTCGCACAAGGACTTATGAGTGAGAACACCTCATGGTTGGCCAATTGTCTTGGCAAACCCCAATCTTTTTAGCCGCCTTAAAGGCCTGGCGGGGAAAACAGAAAACTGTTCAACAAAACTATTTAAAATTGTAGTTTCTATCAAGGGGTCAGCTACTTTTACTTTGTATTAGCCGTTAAATTTACTCAAATATCTACCGCCTCAAAGGTCCTAAGAGTGCATGTGTTTTTCTATTTTCAATAAATAAATATTTTCCTATACAGTGAAAATGTTTTCCCAATTTGTGTATGTTTAGAGCTGCTAACTGTCGGCATATTATTTTTCTTTGCCGTCTTCTTTGATCCCTAAAATAGCTGTGCACGTGTGTTTGGGATGCCT
The DNA here is from genome assembly GCA_037043425.1 of Hirtodrosophila duncani. Classification (NCBI taxonomy): domain Eukaryota; kingdom Metazoa; phylum Arthropoda; class Insecta; order Diptera; family Drosophilidae; genus Hirtodrosophila; species Hirtodrosophila duncani. The sequence goes on along the minus strand of JBAMBM010000656.1, from coordinate 1,671,635 downwards.
TCACATTATTTATTTATAAGTATTGAAAATTTATTGATCTAGCCTTTAATCCGTTTATATTGGGTTTCCGTTCTGGTGTTTTAATCGCTTCCTTATTCGCCTGAACATATTTGACTGTTGACTTTTTGGTAGTCCTTAGCAGTGGTGCGCGTTATTTGTTTTAATAATATTTACAAAACCCGAAAAAGTTTAAATTTGTTGGCACACAATGTACTTGTGCATATGTGTGCATTCTTCGAGGCTGAGCAAGATTGGGCACTTGATTCAAAGAAACCCACTCTAAGCAAATTGGCATGATGATATCTGCAGAGCAATATAGATACAGTCGGCACTTCCACTTAGGTAGGCGAATTGTGTATTCGGTCGAGAAAATCCATTGCTGACAAGACGCAAGTACTGTGTTTTTACCTGCTCGGTAAACACAATGAAAAACTGATGACGCACAACAGGCAATGGTGAGTTCCTTGCACAGTGGTTGGTTTCGGCTGCACCCTCGGAATGGTATAAAAAGGAGCCAGAACTCACAGGATAGCATCATTTGAACTGCATCATTCAAAGAGTGTCGATCTTTCTGTAAAATGTTTGCCGAAATTGAATTCACTGCAAACGCTCGCAACGGCATTCTGCCCGAGAAGCCCTCATTTACGGGTGCTGCAGTGAACCTGAAGAAGCTACTGAAATCGGTTAAACGCATCTTCACTAACTCCAAGTCTGGCAATGCGAAAAGTCTCCTCCGCTATTACACTTGCCAAACAGAAGAGGAACATCAGAATTGGTTGAACGAGCAAATGGAGGCGTCACAATCAGCACCCCTATAATGGCGATGGCTCTGCTTCCGAAATCGCCTGACCATCTCTATCTGTGATGTGAGAGTGGCTGCGTCTTTGTGGTTGCCGAACTCTAGCTTTAAACTCCATAACTGTGATGGCGAGAGGACGAGACTGAACTCTGATTATTCCTGATCACCAGAAATAATGTCTCATCTGCAATGTATTTAAGAAAGTTACAAATGTAACTTTAACAAGCTTTAATTTAGTTTAAAAATCATTGTCTTCCATTTAGTTTTAATCACACTTTGTCTTCCATGTTTGTTTGTTAGTCTAAGAATAATTAAATATAAATATCCTTCTTTCGAGGGAACAAAAAAAAAAGAAACCATCTTTAAATCGCAAATGCAGTAAAAGAATACGAATATATTTTTGAAGGTTTTAGCAAAATGCAACTGCAATAAGTAAACATAAGCAACGGCAACGTTATTCAAATTCCTTCACAGGGCAACTATTTTACAGCATCAGCTGTTTGACTGTTAACAGCCCATACGGCAACGCTTTCGCTGTAGTGTGGCCACATTTGGTCTATCGGCAATCGATTGCCAGGGCTGGCAAGTCAGCTGCTAACTCTCACTTGCCCGCTCATTTGTTAATTTAAATGAAATTTGAGCATTTTGTTAAAACTGTTTATTTATTCCAACGCTTATATATTAAAAATTGCTATAACAGTACACAATCAATATAGTTTTATGTATGTTAGTTTTTTGAATATTTGTTGTTGAAGTGCAAGTGTGTGTGGGGTTGGGTTTGTGGGTTTGGTTTTGTGCTGTTGCAGAAAGATATGGGGCAACAACAATGAGAGTACAATAGTTGGAAGATGAAGGAAGTTGTTGTTTTTGGTTTTGCTTTGTCGCAGCGCTATTTGGTTTTGTTTTGATTTAAAGATCAAGTAAGCCACCAGTGGCCTTTCAGAGTCTGTTAATAATAGATTTTAACAAAAAAAGGTCAAACAAACATAAATGCAAATGCAAAACGCAACAATTCGGAAGATTTCGGAGTGGAAGCCAAAGATCTCTTCTGTTTCCTGTGCTTGTGTATGTGTGTGTGTGTGTGTTTGTTTGTGCATGAAGACGCACGCTGTATTAATTTGTTGTGTTTGCTGTTTCTTGTGTGTGCGCTTAGCTTTTGTGAATTTTCATTTCGCGCGTCTCAAAAATTGCCAAATATTTCTTGTATAGTTAATTTGTTAATAATAATTGTTTTCTGTGCCATTATCTAATATTAAGGTTTACATTTCTTGTTTTAGTATATTTTGGAAAACCAAATCGAATGCTGGCCAATTGATATCAATAGAATGTTTTGCAAAGCAGCACACAGCGCGCAGCCGAATCGGAATCCAAGGATGTTACTGATACTGGTAATCGACGGAGTCACTGTCTAAAACAGTGGACGACATCTTCGAGGAGGACCGTCGACGATCCCGTTGCCGATGCCAGTAGTCGTAGTCCGTGTATTGCGAATGCGACTGTGCTGTGGAGCGCCACGGTGGCCATTTCAGCTATTCCTCGACAATATCCCACACCATGAGCGAAGCGTCTGTGCCGCCCACAGTTATGAGTGTGTGATCGCCACAGAGGAAGCGCACGCAGGCCAGCATGCCCGAGTACACCTTGGTCTCGTGGAATTCAGCCCTTGGCGAGATGCATGGGTACCTAAGAAAGAGGTGATCGATAATAAAGGTATATCTAGCTCATCAGGAATGCGAGCAAGCGTTGTCTCACCTAAACAGCCGCAAGTAGCCCTCGGCATCGCCAGAGGCGAGCATGTCGTGGTTCGCGGAGCGACAACAAGTGGCTACGATGGCGCTGTTCGAGCTGTAATAGCGATTGCTCCACTGGCCGGCCACCAGGAAGCCCACCGTGCAGTTGTTGGTGTGCCACTTTACATCCTTCATGGCAATCGGACTGCGCTCTGGCGATAGCGACTTGGCGTCCCAGAAAAGCAGGTCAAAGTCAATGGTCACCGTCTGCACAAAGTTGCCATCCATACTCCAGTCTAGGTGCGTCAGTGGCTGCGAACCGCGTATCTTGTTGACCTTTTTGTAGGAGAAGCCGTCGCGCGAGACGCGGAACAGATAAATGCTGCCATTCTGTGAGCCCATCGCAATCATGTCGCCAACTGTGGAAAATGTGGGAAATGTGAATAAGGACAAGAGCGGAGTTAGAGCGACATGCTTACCCTGATTATAGGATACACAGTTAAGGGGTGAGCCACAGACGCGCAGCGTCAACATCACCGCCCCATTGTCGCAGTTGATGACGAGAAGGTGTCCCTCTGTGCTGCCCGCCGCTAGCGCAGTGCCGAACGGATGGAAGGCCAGAGCCACGCACTCGTAGCCCGTCTGAATGGTCCAGATAAGTTTGTTCTTACGCCACAGTGCCACATGCTTGTCGTGGCCAGCCGTGGCATACAGTTCATCTTCCGGATGGGCGGCCAAGCCCCACAGCTGACGGCCGTGACCGAAGACGACTTGGGTGAAGCGACGCTGCAACGAGCCCTCCAGTATATTGTTCCTGGTGGTGCCCACATAGATGTTGCCATCATTTCGGCCGGGTCGCTGTGGGTAGATGGTTCTCACTCCTCCAGCCGCCTCTGGAAGCTGCATACCACACGAGAAACATTCACAGTGGCATTTCAGATTAGGAATCAGGCATTCATATGTGTGTCGTTATTGATTACCCACCTTGGTGTCGGCTATCTTCTTATAGTTCTGAAGCGAATCCCAGGCGGCTATCTTACGATCCTTCTCGCCACCGGACAGCAACGTGCCCTCGCCCAACATGATGAGGCAGCCGATCCCCTTGTTGTGTGCCTCAAACTCCGTCCGCACAAAATAGGCTCCATCGCTATCCACACTGTAGATGGTGATGAAGCCATCCGAGTCGGCTGTGATGACGTCGCCATCTGGCTCGAACTGCACACTGGTTACATGCGAACGCGACGGCTGCTTCACAATATCGGTGCGCTCGAAGAAGCCATCCTTGCGGCGATGCCAGAACGCCAAATGTCCCCGACCATGTGTAATGATCAGATTATCATCCAGTGGATGGAAGGCGGCACCAGAGAGACCTTCTTGCAGGGTCTGAAAGCGAAGAGCTAGAGTATCTACACTGGGAAAAAGCGAATCTCTGACTTACGGCGACTTTGCCCAGCAGATGTCCCCACTGCCACTGCCAGACGGATAGTATGCTCTCTCGTCCACTGTCCACAGCTAAAATGTAACTGCCTCCGTTCTATAAATAGAAGTGCAAAGTCAATGGAATTACCTCCGCATAAATCCATATCTACGCATCTGCTTACCAGCTGAGAGAAGGCCACTGCAGTTACACCGCTGTCCAGTTCGCCCATGCCGAAGACGTACAGGGTTTGCAGCGATTCGGTGCTCCAAATGCGCACATGGGCCTGCGATTTGCGATCCCGCCCGGCCTTTTGGCCCGAGGCCACCAGTTCCCGCGATGGATGAACATCCATGCTGGAGGAAATGGATGGAGGATAGTTCAAGCATTTTCGAAGATCGAGAGACTTGATAATCTGTGGCCTCACTTACCACATGATGTCCTCTGTGTGACCTATATAGTGGCGTTGTGCATCTTCATCCCGATCGAAGAGAACAGCCACGGCGGCCACATAATAGAGCAGCTCTCCCGAGGGCAAAACCCAAAGATTTCGACGAGCATCAATCCCACGATAGCCATGGCTGAAAGAGAGATGGCACAGCTTAGACTACAATTTCTGATCGGAGCACTAGAAAGAGAGAAACTTACACCCACTGCAACTGCAATTTCTTGTCTGGCGGAGAATTGTCCGCCGGTGCATGGTGTACAGGTGGATAGAAGGTGCGCCGCAGTCCCCTTATGGTAACCTTTGTGGGCTCCTCCTTCATAATATCCAGCATGGTGTACTCGCCATTTGGGCGCAATATCTCACTCTCCGGCGCATAGAGAATGCGCGGTCGGCTTTTGCTGCGCGGCCGGGCCCCGCGCATAGGCACTTTCGGCAGCTCCTCCGTAGGCAGAATGGGTGCGGCGGCTACCACAGACGGTCGTGAACGGGAGCGGCGTATGGGCGAGCCTGCTATCAGCGCTGTGCCGGTGGCCAAATAGAATGTGTCCACGTCGGCGAACTCGTTGCGGAGTTGAGAGAAGCTTCGCACCTGTGAATGGACATGTTAGCACTGGGAATCTCTGCATCTGCTTCATGTAAGTTATTGTGTCAAGGCCAATGTCAGCTTCCGCTTACCTCCTGGCCAGTGCCTGTGTACATTTTCTTGGCGCCATTAATTTTCAACACTTGACCCAAATCCTCGAGCACTTCCTCGAATGGCTGCGAGGTGCGGAGATTTAGCAAAACGCGACACTGAAAAAAAGAGAAACCAAAGCGAATATGTTCATAAATGTCATGTTTACTTTCGGGCTGTTTGTGTAATTAACAGCGGGAGTGATGGTGGAGTCATGAAATGGGAAAAAGTATGGAATGTAAACGAAGGTTAGGGTGAATATTTATAGCAGAGTTGTCGGTAAAATATATAACCTATATCAAGATTGACTCAATCGGATAAAGGGTTACAGAAAGAGAGAGAGAGTCCCCAGACCTTTGGTTATAATAAATGTTCACTTCAATATTTCCCTCCTACATGCCAACTCATACATATGAGCTTTGAGTTTTCAACACTTCTTGAACTGCGGTCAAAAATTTAGTCCTGGCACGCAACTTCCGTTGGCTACAAAAGTCGTCCGCCATCGCCTTCGAATATTGTACTCAAGAAGCCAGCTAATGTTAATGTTTATAATTATATGATGTCGTACAACGTCCATGTCGACGTCCTCGTGCTCGTGCCTTTCACTTGGTGGCCAAAGCCAAAGCCAGAGCCGGTGACCCAGTTCAGGTATTATTTTAATGCTTAATATTTTTGTTGTTGCTCTTGTTGCTGCATTGTTTGCCAGCTACTTGTTGTAGTTGCTGTTGTTGTTGTTGCACTTGAGCTTTTTTCGCTCATAATTGGGTGTACCCGACAACCCGCATCCACCATCCGTCCCCGTCCCCGTCCCCGTCCCCATCCGCGTCCGTATCCACATCCACAGTTGTTGAGGGTTTCGCTTTGTTGGATTTGTTAGCCTCGTCCTTAGCCAGAGACCGACTTTGGCTGCTTTTCAGCTTTGCTTCTTTGCTTAGCTGCTTTAGCTGCTTTAGCTGAATATGGAATGTACTTACTCGTCCTACTCGCGTTTTAATGATGACCTTCGTCCTTCGGTTTGGATCCTTGATAAGAGTGCTATTCACGCGTGTCTCGGCGACGCGACGTTTGCATTAAGACGAATCTGTTTTTCGCATTCCCATTCGTTGCTTTACTTTTGCTTTTGCTTTTGCTTTTATTTTTCTGATTTCACAAGAAATTAAAGCCAGATGGCATAAAGTTAATGTGCCTCTCCTGTCGACTTCTGTCGCCCCGTTCCGGCGCTTCTCATACTAGCGACGACAATTGCGGCCAAAACAGAAAACTTCTAGCTGCAGCGGTCCGGCGAAAACTCACTTTAATTTATGTATTTAGTTTTGCCTGCGAAAGTCGGCGTCAGTTTTAATGGTTTTATGTCCTTGTTGAGTGCTGCTCCACTGCTTGTCTGCTTGGCTCCGGCTCCGGCTCCGCTTTGGACTGGCTGCTTGGCTGTCTGCTACTTAATTTTGCCCCGGACTGATTGCGAAATGGTCGCAGTGGCAGGTTTATAATTCCAATTCCAAATGTTTGCCAAAAGTTTTGCTGTTTGACTTTTGCTGTGTGAGAACATGGCTGGAATTTATGAATCAATTATTATGGCGAATTAATATGAGGTTTTCCATCTCTTTATGGTTTTTTCTTTGGTCATCCCTTCGTCATCCATCCCTCATTCCCAACAATTTATATCAATCAAATTTTCATTTTTGTTGGCCCTTTAATACAAGTTTTCAAATTGCCTTTTCGAGGCTTGGGCTTGGGCAAAGCGGCTTAGCATCGCTGTCCTTATTGCTGTACGCTTCTTTCCATCACCAACGGCTTTTATGGTCAGCAATTTGATTTAGAGACGAGCAAAGGGCCAACTGCCCATTTGGGGAAAGGCAACGTTTGGCCTTTATGGCTCGTTAGGATGCTGCGTCCAGGTGGGCAAGCACACCAGCAATACCAATACCGAGTACCGCCTCCGGTCACTATTTATCACACATTGTTTATTGTTTATCAAAAGCGAAACACCTGTGACACGGTCATCAGTGGCATCTGAAATTGTGCGAGCTCCAAAACTCACTCAACAATTAGTTCAGTTCATAGCAAATGCGCACACTCAAATTCGGCCAGATGTATTGGCCAAGTTTTTTGTTTGCGAGGTGGTAAATGCCTACGTTATTAATACATACTTTAGAAGCTTGTCAAAGGCATTAATTTAGGTTAAGGCGAAATTCAAAGATGAATGAATGATGATGCTTGTGCTTGCTCCATGCCCTTGCCCTCTTGAAAAAAAAACAAGAAAGGAAGATTAGCTTTGGCTTGCCGAAGCTTATATACCATACCCATTGTAAATATTTAACCGACCTAGATCAAGTCTGGTCGATGGACGTGGTGCTGCAGTGGATACAAGGGATATAACATTAATCTGTCTTAATTTGGACGAAAAACAGAAAAGTTATGCTACTAAGTGTCCATTCCGGAACAACCGGTTATATGGTAGCTATAGGATATGGTTGACCGATGTAGATAAAACGTGCAGACAAAATCTGGTAATAATTTCAACCTTGTAGCTTTTTTGACTTCTGAGATCTTTGTGTTGAAACAGATGGAAGGACAGACGCTCAGTCAGACATACGGAAGACGGACATGGTTATATCGATTCACCTTGTCATGCTGATCAAGATCTATGCGTTGCCAACTTCCTGACAAAATTAATGTACCATTTTCTGAATGGTATACAAAAAAAAATGGCTAATGAGCGTACTCATGCGCATTTTCGATGTGCGTATTTATGCAAAATGGTATCTAAAATATGTCAAATTTCATATAAACATGCATATTTAAATAAATTAACTGCCTGCATTATGGCGCAATGCATTGCTATGATATGAGGCTTGAAAAAAGTGTTGCATATTTTAAAGCGCAAATGCGATATACATAATTCGAAAAGCGATTTTGAACTGATTGTATTAACACACATAAATGCCTGGAAATGGGGTATTACTATATTTGAGAGATTACTTTTTCATATTCAATATTTTTTTAGATTATTTTAGATATTTCTATAGTAATTACAGTGTTTTTAGCGACTGTTTTTGAATTTAGAAGTCAGTAGAAATTCTTGATTTTAAAAAATGATCAAAAATTCTAAAAATTGAAGCTAGGCTGACTCGACAATTGTTTCTAAACTTTTCAATAGTCTCTCATCAAGAGTTTTTCTCACTCGACATCTCCTCTTAACGGTTGGCTAATGATTAATTACGAAATTTGGTATCTTATCTAAATGTTTTGTGGTAGTTTTTACTATGCATAACAGCCAAAGCCAACAGAAAAAGTGGTTTCTAGACTATAAGACGTGTAATCATTTGAAGCTACATTTATCATAATATTCGCTTAAACTTAAACTTAATACTCGAATGCCAGATTTTGCTTACAAATTTTTACTCCAACTTTACCCAAGACACCGAAAAATCTCTGTCGCGAAATGCTTTAAGCATCATCTCTGGGAGAACACCAGCTCAAGAAGAAAACAATTCTGAGTTTACTCAAAGATTAAAGAGATGAAAATAATTAATAAAACTAATTGCAGAGATAGTGGTCACTAGGTATGATCACACCAACTACCTGGCCTTGAATCTGTTGGATAATAGCATCAAGAGGACTCATCTTCTGCAGATTTCTGTGGGAGACAACTTTTAGTACTTCCAACCAGAGGAAGGCTGGTTCCGCGAAAACCAAATTGTAAAAAACTCATTTACAATCAAAAGACAATCAGCAAATGTTCCCAAGACCTAAGTCTAATTACAACAATCTCAAAATTTCGAGTGTGAATGTGCCTTCATATTGGCATATACGGACGATAAGCGATAAACATATTTGGCAATGGTTAGGTGGATAGAAGCATTTTAATTGATATATTATTATATTATTATTATTTTAAGATACTATAAGTAAGGATACTAGACACCATAAGGTATATTATTAATGACCAGAGTCGGCAAAGTCATGGCCGTCTATCTGCCCCGTCATTTTCTATATGAGTTGCAATTTTCATCATTGGATACTTTTTGTAGTAGGCTGAGAATATGCGAAAATCACTTAAATATAGCCAATATATCATGTATGAGTTACATATAGTAACTCTGCTGAAATGGAAGGGTATGTAATCCTCGGCTACCATTCCTTTCCCGTGGATGTACGAGTAGAACATGAAACTCCATCTGGTTGCCAATAACTCACTCCGGCAACAAAAGTCAGCACTAAAGTGAAGTTTACCTTTTGGCTTTAATTGTTTTGAACAACGCGTTGAGCTGTTAAGTTGGACCTTACCGAAATTGAAATTTCGTCGCATTTATATGTGCAAATATTTTCGATAAATATTTTATGGTCAGCAGTTTATTTATTTATATTTTGAGTGTGCAGTTGTTTATTTTTATTGACATTGCTGTCATGTTGTTGCTGCTCTTTTTGGTTTTTTGCTGTTCAAAATTTTTGAGCACATTTTAAGCCTTAACAACTGGCGGCTTATGTGGACTTAACTGACTAACTGTCATTAAAAGAATCGGCGCATAAATAATTCCTGAATTTATTTATGCGCCATTTTTTATGCGACATTTGCGAGGGCTGTTCAAATAGTCACGGGACTGTCATCGTTAAGCCAACGCAAATAATTTCAACAGACCTCGTGAACAACATTTTTCCATTGGGAGACGGTCATCATTAGTTGCGGTTTCCATTTTGTTCATTTGTGTTTTTAATATTTTCAAATTTTTTATTTCTGCCGTGATAAATTTTATTTTAATGACCGCGCAATTAAAGTGAAATTTTATGTACGAAAAAATGGAGCAGGCAAAATGTTATACATAATGCATATACTCGTACACATAACAAAGTGCTCTAAAGTGCATTTATTAAATTTGTATGCCACACCCCGGCCTGTCCCCCTCATTTGGTTTCTCTCCCCTGCTGCGGTACAAATAATTGATACTTGTTTCAGACTTTCACACACAAAGTTCAACCGCTTTGTACTTCACTTTGACATTCAAATACAAATTGGGCACGGGAGGGCCTATATCACGCTTCGGCGTGGGCGTGTGAACAAATTATACGGCTGGAAAAGAGCTAACAGTAACCGTTTACTCTCGCTCCTTGTAAAAGCATCGCAATTAACCTTTGCCTACTTTTTGGCACGAAAAATGCCGGCAGCCAAAGCACAGCCATTATTCGAGTATGGAAAATCAATTGTCTGCAATTTGTATTTTATTGTGCGGCATGCAACAACAACAACAGCTCCAGCTTGGGCAAAGTCGGCGCCTCAAAAACAAAATTGAAGCCACGGTCAATTTCGTAATTTCCGCTGACATACAAAAAAAAAAAACAACAAGAACATACACAGCCCGGGCAAAGTTCGTTCGACTGAGGTGTGAACCATCGCGCCATCGCAATTCCTCCCGCTGTCTTTCACCTCAGCCTTTGCCTGTGCCACTCTCTCAGCTATAATTTTTGTGATGCGATTATTATGCCACCAAAAAACCTTTAAAATATGAATTGGCATGCGAGGATTGCTTGTTGTTGCTGGCGCTGTTCTTTTTGTTGATGTTGTTGTTGTTGTTGTCGTTGTTTTATGGTAATTTCGCTAAGTGCAAGTCAATTCCTCTCTACTTCTTTGCACGGAGGCACGTGCTGTTTTATGAATCAAAATACGCTACACTGTGGTGGAGGCGTTGCAGCCTGGAGGCTTGCTTGGGTGTGACCGCTGCATGGGAGTTGCGATAGTTAGTATGCTGCAAGTCTTGGACTTTCGAGGAAATTATACGGAACACCGTTGATACGGCCTTGATGTAAATATTATTATGCGGCTCTTTTGACAGGGCTGGCATATAGTAACAACTGATCGATATATACATGATACTGGCACCATAACCTAAGCTCATACTTGTAATTGAAGTTCTGGACAGATTCCATATGCAAGGATTTATTCGTGGCAGTTGCCAGCCAGCCACACACAATCAATGAAATTGACCAAAATCGAAATCGAATTTCATGGAAAATTAAAATGATTCTTTTGGCAGACTTTGGACTAGGGACTAATGGAAGACAAAGACACCATGATAAACAAAGCAAAGCAAAGCAAGCCATCCGGCAAACTATCGACCAGACGTCCACACATACGTATGTAGTGCCCCGTGCCTCTCCCACAACCGAAAAGACACAACACAGTTAATGGAGTTTGAAATGCAAATTTGACCAAAGTACGAGGTAGCCTGCCATGGCATGACACAAAGGGAAATTGTACAAGTTGCTGTTATTGTTGTTGCTGCTGCTGCATTCGCTCAATGACCAAGGCCAAGGACACACAGCGCGTCGTTCAACAAAACGCCAAAGTGCCTGGCAAAACAAACACATTCACAAAGGAACACCTACACACATAAGCTTACGTACATGTATATGCCCTCGTATATTTTGTAACACCAAACGCTAAAGTACAAATTCAACAACACAACAGCACAACAGCACACAGTTGCCAGCTCCGTCTCTATCGACGATTGCATTAATCGTACATTTCCATTATTCTGGGCCACTCTCAGAGTCTACACCATTCCCCAAACCCCCTCCCCAACCTATGCCGCCCACTTGATGTCTGCACAGCGTCTGTGTTTGTTTCTGTTGTCTGGCTGTGGCTCTAGTTGCCTCTGCTACTGCTTCTCCTGCTCTTGCTGCCCTGGCTGCCGCTAGTTCTCCTGCTGGTACTCGTAATGCAATTGAAAACCGCAATAAATGGCTATGCATAATGACGATGCGATGCGGCAATAGTCCGGGGACTATACGTACTCGTTGTGGCAATGTAAAGTGCAACATTTTTGATTCTCGAATCTCTTTTCTGACGATGTGTCATCCATTGTAAGAGAACAGATTTTGATTCAGTTTCAAATCAAGTAAATTAATTAAGGAAGATAAAACATTATGTAGCTGTAGAATTTATATATTTAAGGATACGTGTAATTTGAAATATCTACTTCTCCGACTGACGTTTGTGATCTAATTTCTATAGGAAATAATTGTCCTTAACTTGTCTATCAGAATAATATGCTTAGACTCCATTAGCTCACATTATCATTTAGCTGGATCGGGACATACTAGCTTTTCAGGTAGTTCCCAACGCAGAGACTATATTCTCTTTACACTCGACTCAAAATCAGCGGTAACCAGTTGCCGAACGCAGTACTAAAATAAACGCGAGGTAGAGTGGTGGAGGCAAAGGGTTGTTCTGTTTATTTTCGTTGGTGGGCTGGGTTTTAGGTCTGTTTCTGTATACAGTTTTGTGCATTCATATGTATTCGCTTTTGACTTTGTCTTGAACGAAATGATTGCTATGCAGTTATCTGCATTATTGATGATGACAGCGAAAAGCGTTCTTAATGGTGCTTTCTCACTGCCTCAACTCCTTCAAGTACCAAAATAAAAATCCTGCCAACGTCGCGTAATTATGAAAACTGTAGAATTATGCTTAATGTTAATGTTAAGCTGATTAATGGTCTTTAATTAGCCAAATCTCCTGCACTAATAATAACTGTCTCTAATAATAACTCCCTGAACTCAAAGAAAACATCTATACTAACGCATCTAGCTAGTATATAATGCAAATTGTTTATGGTTTGTTGTTTTTTACTCTCATTGAAAGTGAGCGAGCGAGTCCGCGTTTTTTTCGTCTTCGCGATTCGTGTCGCTCGTTATGCGGCTGCGCCCCTCGGCCGGTTGGTCGGGAGATGGGAGCTTCTAGCCTGCGCTTCGCGCGTAACAAGCCCCGTGGCTTGGTATCGTGGGTCCACTTGAACGAGCAGTGCATTGTACGTCAACGTCCCGATATAAAAAAAAACAAAAAAACTCGCAAAGCCAGGTAAACTTGCTATTATTTCTTTCAAAAGTAATAGAAGAGACACAGGAAGATGAGGATGGATCAAAAGTAAGAGAAAAGAGATACAAAAGGATAAGCGGGTAAGAGATGAGGTTAGAAGTGAAGTGGGGGAAAAGTACAGTGTTCTACAATTCAAGAGTTCCATACTCCAAAGGCAAGCTCAACAGATTGCATGGAAATTTAAAAATACAATTTTTAGTAAAATATTTCTACATTTTTTTGGTAGAAGCAGGCATCTGCTGCCCTATACTCCTCGGCAGTCAATAAACGGAAAACTAAGGCATACAGCCAAGGTCCTTGTCGTTGATATGAGGCCAAACATATAAGTCCTTTGGAAATGCTCGTAGTCTGAAGCTCAGCTTTAGTTCAGGTTAGGGCAGACAATTAATGCGCTCCAGTCGTCAGACCACTTCTCCTTATATTTTTAATCAATCATTGGGGTCTTGAATTTGAAAGCATCGGATGGAGGCGCATACTTTAAGGCTGTCAAAGTCCAATCTGAATCCTTAAGACCCGCTTCAAAGTGAAATTTATTAGAATTTGTGGATCACACCCATCAACTCGTCTGAGTCCTTGTAGGGCGCACATCAATCGTTTTTGGGTTTTCAGTCGATATGGTAGGGGGTATTCCTACTTGACTTTAACTTGCTTTAACTCTCTTTAACACACTCATAGTTAGTGTGTGTGTGTGTGTGTGAGTGTGTGTTTTCACGTTCGAATTACAATACTTTTGTGTGTTCCTTTTGTGCAACGTTCGCGCAAGTTGCTTTCAGTTTTGTGCTTGCTCCTGTCGTGCAGCTCCTCAACGTCTTTTGTTTTACTTGAATGCATGTTTGTATTTTATTGGAATTCCTTTCTGTTCTGGCCGCTCCGCTCCCCCACTCAGCCAAATATTTGAAAAATTTGCATGGTTTTTGACGTCACCAAGAATGAAATCAAGTATGTTGTGCTTGTGCTGCCGCTGACGTACAAAAATGGACGCGATATTGCATTCTGATGTACAGTCATATACACAAGTATATTGCCAATGTGAAATGTTGAAAATTTAAATCACACGGAACAGAACCCAGCAGACACGCAGCCCCTGTAATGGCACCTGTGTGGCGATGACGCCCCACCCCCTTCTGGTCATTTGTCCTCCATTGATGTGTGGCTTCCTTCCGGAAGGCTGCTGTTTGCAGCATCAGTACAACCCCCCTCTGTCCCCTCTGCATCGAAAAGTGGACTTAATTGGCTTAACAAATGCCATTTGTTTTTTGGGGTAGCGTGATTGGGAGTCCTCCGGAACGTTCGACTACTCGAGCAACCGTAATGTAATTATTTGTGCACATAATAATATTTGTTTATATTATGCTGTATATGCTAGACGAGTATGTAGTGCATCTGCATGGGCTGCATTTTGCATAAACGTAGGCAACTTAAGTGCACTCACACATACGTTTGCATACGTGTGTGAATATTAGTGTAAATTGACTGCTTATGAACATATGTGCATATGTGGAGGCTTGCCTCTAATGAGTGAAACATACTCATGCATAATTTACAGTTAACGATATTGATAATAGATATATACACGAATACACACACATATATATACATATGTGCATATAAAGTGTCTGCGATTACGCATACGAAACGTAGTACGTGTACAGATTTCAATATAGAACACGCTTTCTTGATTGCTTCATTAGAGACATGTAAATATTCCATACGAACACCGGCATTGCAGGTGTTCTTTATGGTATTTTTCTAGATAAAATCATCAGAATATAAAAAAAGGTTTAAAAACTGGGCAAAAATTGAAACACATTATTGCTGTTATTTCCGGAGTAAAAGTGTCTGCGCGGCTTTGTTCTTGCCTCGCTGCAATTAAAAGTACGCTAAGTTCATTCCGATACAAACTTTGATCTGGCTTTACAAATTTTTCTATAGTGAGATTTTTTTTTTAATTTTTAAAATCGTATTTTTTTAAAATTTTATTTCAGAGGTGCGCTTGCATATTCGATTATTGCTCAGGAATGTCACAACCGATTTTAAAAAGCTTTATGGTGTTTTTCCCTTGTCCTTGGAATATTGAAATCACCAAGACCGCATTGAGTCTGTTCAAAAAGAAATCTTTGCTATTTGCTCTAGGGTTCCGAATAGCCATCTGCATTCGTATTCAAGTGGGTTTCTTCTAATCAACCTTCCATCATTAGAAGACCGAAGAATTGCGCTTGCTCTTATCTTTATACATAAGCTGAATAATGGTGACGTTGAATTTCCGACCTTGATGAGATAAACACATTTTTTCTCTTTGAATTATTTGTAACTATATTTCTCTCTATCTTCAGCATTGTAACTCAAACTATGCTTTGCATGAACCTTTTCGTGGGTCATTCAAAAAACTGCTAAGGACCTGTTTGTGTTTCCACTTTCATGCAAAACATGGGGCTTACTTTTCGATTGTCTGATTTCGTTTATCCTGGTAGCTTGCGGATCAAAAGTAATTCACTATTTCATCGTTATTACGTCTATTTTTCACCAGACTTTTATTTTCCTCAATTTCTAAATCATTGGGAAGAGTTTTAAGTGTTCATTGATAAACCTCTCCTATACATTTACTTAAGAATATTTTGTACAAAAATGTAATCCGTAACGTACATAAACGTAACGTAGAGTAAATCCACTTGGAGTTGTTGATGTTCTTCGTTATTCCTCGTTATGTCCACTGTCGTCACAGCACGATTCGGACATAACTTCGAAAACCCCAAACTCATTCGTACAGGTTTTCGAAGTGGAATGGAATTCGATTTACTTTTCAAACCGTATTGGCAACACGGAAAAATTAACGAAGACGTATTAGATTTCCCACAGGCTCAAAAGATTTTGGGAAATGAGAAATTTTACTCCATTTTTACATGAGATGAAATAGTAGCCAGGAACTCATTTCTACAAGTCACTGCGCACTCCTTTGGCAAAAACAGAAGTTGGAACTATATTGGAACCGTCCATCAATTGATAAGAAATTATGAAAAAATTGGAGGAAATATGTATGTCACTAAAAGTCCATTTCATGCATTTTCACTTCTTTCCTCCCAACTAAGTGAGCTCAGTGATGAACAAGGAGAACGAATTCATCAGCAATCAAAATCTATCGAGCGACATTATCAGGGTTTGTGAAATCAGAGCATGATGGGTGATTATGTCTGGGACCTCCATTTTTAATAAACATTTATTGCTGCATATAATTTTGTTTAGTTCCTAGTTATCTATAGTTTGTGGGACTTTAAAATCAGAAAACATTCCCCAAAGATTTAATCAATATCTACAAAAACGTATCTTCCAACGATTAATATTTCAAACGACGCCCAATCAATGCGGCTATGAAAATAGATTACTTGAGAATATAACACAAATTTTGGTAGAACTTTCCCTGAATTTGAAAGTCAAAAAACAATAAACAATGATAATTTTCTTAATTCAAAATGATATAGCTTAGGAAATAATGAGTTAAATAAAAATGATCTACCAATGATAAATATATAGTTCTAACACAAGATGAAGCTTACTTTTGGCTTAGGCAAGCTTTGCCAGGAATCGGCTGTACACTCTTATACAGGTCATATTCACAGATATGATATCTTGAGAGTACTGCATAAATATTCGGAATAATGATGTGGGAAATTTAATTTCCATAACATTTTTCAAACTCTTAGGAATGCTTAGTTTTCAATAATAAAAGTGGAATCAAATTTTCAAATTAAACGCAAAATATATATAAATCCCATATTCTAATATGCTAATAGTTTTGGGTCCAGTTTCTCTGTTGTTGACGATCAATGCTCGAAAGACCACTGCCCTTTACTGGCCCCATCTAGTCCAACGCTATACGATCTATAACATGTTTTTCGCAAACGAAGTCAATCAAGTGATATTCTAAAATAGAGAGCTTAAACTCAGAAAAATTCTTAAAAATTATCAGCATTCTGATATGTTAACCAAACTTTTTTAAAGTCTGCAGGTATTCTTGAATCCTTTTCCCCAACCCCTATTCATATGACGAAGAAGTATCAGAAAGTTACTTAGTCTGTTCATATATATAGGAACTCCTTGTCTATGTTTTTCCATCAATTAATTTTCCTGCACTGCATTCTATTTGGTATTCGCCATCAATCTCAATATTGAATGACACTTTCGAACATCGGCTGTTGCTTTCTCCCCCACAAAACAGTTGGCGAATTTAGTGAACTATGCTCGTATATTTGATATCACATGCAACATGTTGGGGCAGCTCGTGTGACATCTCTTGCACAGTCATTCGCTATGTTAGGCGGGCTATTTTGTCGGCCATTTATTCTTGGCAAATATGCAAACTGCACCGCACTCTAATGAAATAACCAAACAGAACTTATTAGCCAAAGCAAATTTACATAAATATTTTAGTTCTGCTTTAGTAGCTCCAATGCGTGCTTTAATCGCGGCCATTATAAAACATTTGCACAACGTGAACGTGTGCTGGAACTGCGCCGCGCTGCCGCTGCGAAAACAAAATTTTCCACATAAACGCAAATTCCAGCAATGTTTAAACCGCATGAGATGAGCGGGGCGATAGCGGCGGTCACATGTGTTCCTTTATTTTCCCGCTTTTGTTTTTCAATTTTTGCATTGCTGATGACGGCGCGAAGAAACAATGTGGGTATGTATGTTTGCAAATACGAGGGGTGTACCCAATCAGATTTGTTTTTTTTACCATCATTTTTAACCATCATCTGATTGTTGTTAAAGTTCTATGTCTGGAAATCAGCATATGTATAAAATGTTGCTTGGAATTGAGATACAAAAAGTTTCATTTCGTTTTAAAGCTTGAATAAGATTGACAATTTTTGATTCATCTTTGATCAACCACAACGCGGCATATGCAAAGGAAATAGACTAATTAATAGAATGTTCCTAAAAAACGGAAGATGAAAGATTGCCAAGATGCGTCTAAGAGCTTAGCTCTTCTCAGTAGACTCTATATTGAAGACCAAGTTGACTTTTACACTGTAAAATGAGACATTCCATTGATAGGCAGACTACTTTTGAAATGCCCCTCGATTATATGTATGTATTTTGTGCGACCCAACGCATACACAATGACTGCAGGTTGTCTATATGCATGTGTGCGTGTGTTAGTATGTAGTGTGCATGGAATTTTATTACTGACCACCTCTGCAGCATGCTGGACGATGCTGAATGGCGCTGAATTGTGCCGCTGCTATTATTGAGGACTCAAACTCACCTGCACCGAATGATCCAAATTATTGATGATGCGTATCACACGACCGGCGCTGCGTTTTATCGAGCCTGATGTGGTCGATAATGTGCCCAAATCCGCTTCCATTATTGAAGGCTTTCGGCTCGTCGGCTTGGAGCCCCAGCCCTGATTTCCGGGCGATGCGTACCACATGCCGTTCTTTTTACCGTAGCTGGCGGGCTGTGTGTGCGAGAGAGAGAGAGAGAGAGAGAGAGAGAGAGAGAGAGAAAGCGGGAATGAGAAACAGAAAGAACACATATAAATAGTTAAAGTACGTGTAAATTGAGCTACATTCATTTGCCTAGCCTCACAAATGTCGATAAGGATACTCGTATATATATTTCTATATGTGTGTGTGTGTGTGTGTAGTGCCTAAACATATAGTTGTTTGTACGAATACACTTATAGGCTTATGACTGCGCTCGCCTTTATTCAAAAAATTTCGCGTAAATGTGAAATAAATAAAATTGTTTTGCGGCACGCAGCCAACATTGACCATGAAACGCGGTGGGTGGACTCGGATTTCGGCTCCGGGAATCACATCACCACACAAGCACGCTGCCTTGCGACCAAATTTCATTTGTTGTGGCAACTTTTCTCTGTCCTTTTGGAGGCCTTTCACAATTATGTGGCTTAAAACAACAAAAAGAAAAACAGACGGCGGCGGCTTAAGTTCTCTCAAAGTATACGCTTTGTCGGCATTTGCTTTTATCTCGTTGAATGATTAGTCTTAGGCAATGCCTAGATTAGACCCCACCCCACCATTAGGTTAATAAATGATTAGCTTGCCTTTAGACGGACAGAGATTAGGGGATGCTAACGTCTTCAATTAAAAGGAGTTGCTTCTCTTACACACAACGACAATGTGTTTCTCCATCAATACTTGTACTTGTACTTGTGTGTGTGTGTGGCAGCCTTAGAATTGCAACAAAATAATTTGACAAATATTTTGTATGACTTTTCATACTTCACTTTTGTTTCTTGCGTTGATTTTGTGTGTTTATTCTGCAAAAATGTATAAATTGAAAGAACTCAACTTTTATTGAACTCTCAAGGGGTTCTCAATGTCAATTTGTCAAACTCAGTTTTGTGCACGCAGCATTACAGATATAAATCCGACTACAAGATACTGTGCTCAAATTTTCTGAAGCAATAGTAGGATAGCTCCAGATAGCTGCAAAGATTGAGATATTCTATATATATACATATACGACATGTTTGTTTGTGTGGGGGCTTAACAATCACTAACGAAATGTTGGAGCTCATAGCCATCGCCATATCGTGCCCAGTGCCCAGTGAACCTTCTCACATAATTCACAATAAATAAGTTGCTTAATTTTAATTGTTTTCGTCTTGCTGCACTCTTTTTCGGAAGCCAGGTGAAAATTCAATTTCAACTCGCATTTGGCTTCGATAGGTTTTCAATTTAATTTCGTTTTTGGTTTTCTTTTCTTTTGCTGCTGATGCTGATGCTGTAGCAGTCGTTTCTCATTTGCCCAGTGCCAGAGAGGATTGTTCAGGATGAGCTACTGCCCCAGCTTCTGTTCTTGGTCGTATACAATAATTGTGAAACGCAAGCAAAGGCGCAAAAACGTAAACGAAAACTGATATTAATGCAAATTCATTTTTAAAACACACACACACACACACACACACATTTCTTCAACGAACATTTTTGCATTGCTTTGTAATGGGACAGACCGACCGAACTGATGGACGGACCTGACCCCAATATAACGTTCAAGTTAGCAGCAGTCAGCATGGTTCATATATATGTACATATATACATACAAATGCATATTATAATACATAGGTATATTTGCCTCTACATATTTGAACTATGTGTGTATGTGTGTGTGTGTGCGTGTTTGTGTTTTTTTGTATGGGTGTGCGCTTGGGCACAGCATGTGGCGTCTGTCTGTGTGTGGAGCACAAGGTTACAATCAAAATCAAGGTTTTTAATTGAAATTCAACGAAATGCAAAAACACACTCGTTTTTATGCATGCGTTTGTGTGCTCGTGTGAATGTGCTGGTAATGCCTTCCGAAAATGGGATTTGCCAGCGCCACTTCCACTATATATATATCTCTGATATTATTGCAAAGCCAAAAGCATATATGCATGCGTCAATGGCTGTGGGAGATAGGAAAAAAGCAGAGATAGGCACAGAATACGACACGTCGCCCGGCCTGGTCCTGGGCACTGCAAGCGCTGGCATAATGGACCTTCAGGCCAATGCACAAAACTATGAAATCAATTAAATATACCGTGAAACATAATAATAATAGCCCAAAAAAGCACGTGTTTTTAAGCTGTTGAAATCACACAAAGCTATATCCACATCTATATATGTATATGCTGGTATATGTGTGTGTGCTTATTCATATGAATAAATTGCAATGGGAGTGCAAAAACCAATATAAATTGTGTAGTCGAAATAGTTTTTAACTATCACATCGTGTGTTCAATACTTTATTCATGACTGACATAGATTTTCGGACAGCTAAAAAGTGAATTGAAAAATGAAATATGCAAATTAATTTTATTAAAATGTTTCTTATACAAAACAAATGCTTATTTGATTTCTAAACTGAACAGAGGGGGACACATATAACAAACTACAAAGTAAACTCATATAAATCTGGCAATTTGGCGTCAGTTTATCTGAGTATATGCCATTCGAAATCAACGTATCGTGAACATCCCGAATTAATAATAAATCTACACATGACCAGAGTCGCATCGCAGCGCCTAACGCCTAACGCTTTACGCAAATTGGCCAGAGCCTTGGCATAGTGGGGGCGGGCCCAGCTTTAAGGACCCTCAAATACTTTGAACTAACACAAAACGCTGCCACTTAGCAACTAGCGCGTGGCAACTTGCGGCAAAAGCTTAAATTACGCGCTCAATTAAACTTTAAGCAACTTGGAAGTGCCACCGATAGAAAATATAAATACACAACGGCTGAACCTAAGCGGAACTTCAAAGCCCTTCTCGTTTGACGTGCAGCGTCGCAGAAAATGCTGTGACACAAGCACAACACAGAGCTGAGGGAGCCCAGGATGAAGGCAGCAACAGCAACGGCAACGGCAACGGCAACGGCAAAAGCAAAGGCAGGCGAGAGCCTTCACTCACAGCCAGATTAAGATTTGTCTAGATTTTACCCACTTTCCATCCCACTCGCTGTGATTATTATGGCCTAAGGATGTCCTTTGAGTTTTTGTTTCTTTTAGCGTAAACAAATAAATAGTTAAGCAAATATTTTGGTAAACAAATAAATACTCGTACATATTGACATTTATGATGATTTCGAGTATCATTGCCGAGCAGGGCAATGTGGGAAAGGTTTACAAACAATTGCAGACGAAGGATATTAAGAAATGCTTAGCTAAGGAAGCACCTCTGATATTACTATACCCGTCGATCTTTGTGCGAACTAGTTTATAAGTTTTCAAACTTTTGCTGATAAAACGAATTATCCAGTTTTAACTTTATAGTTTTCCTAGAAACGTCGTAAGGCTATCAGTCACAAATTTACCAAATAGGTAGGTTAATAATGTTCCAGATCGAAATACCATATATTAAATTAAAATCTCATGGAGCTCTATCGATGATCTTCTTTGATTTCAACGCACAGCTTATATCAGCGAGGGTATATGCCAGTTGGCTTAACTTCGTTCATTTACATTTTTCAAATTAAAATAATTTGTAAAGAAATATATTGGAAATCAGAGTGAATCTTAAGAAGTATATTTAATTAAATTGCATTTCAAAACTTTGACAATTTCCAACAAAATTAGTCTTGTCTCAGACGTTGGGGTCGTGGTAGTAGGAAAACCTTGGCCCGAACGCAGTTAGTACAACATGGCGTATAGTCAAAATCTAATTGGATTACTTTTTGTTTTGTAAACTTGAAATATTCTAAATGAAATTTATATGCTTATGGATGTATACATATATTTTTTGGTTGCTCAACAAACATTTCACTTAATCAGCAGATTGTACCCTCATCATTCAAATTGTGAAGTTAATGTAAATATCTTTTGGAAAATTTACTTAGTTTTTGGCAGCGTATCATAAATTTAACGCTGACATGGCAAGTATGTAAATGGATATGAATATTGTACACACATACACAGACACACACACATGTACGTGGAGTGAAATACACCTAAGTC
Organism: Hirtodrosophila duncani; assembly: GCA_037043425.1. Lineage (NCBI taxonomy): Eukaryota > Metazoa > Arthropoda > Insecta > Diptera > Drosophilidae > Hirtodrosophila > Hirtodrosophila duncani. The sequence goes on along the minus strand of JBAMBM010000656.1, from coordinate 1,649,239 downwards.
TGTTTTTACACGGTAGATTGGTTCCAGGAGAAGCCGTGTAAAAAAAAAACCGTGTAAAAAAAGACATTGATCGTATACAAAAATAGGTGATTTGTTCCTAATCTCTAAAACCTATTAAAATTAGTGAAAAACAAGAAAATTTTATTGTATGCACATAAAGGGAATCCCCCTAAATTAGTGCTATTCACATTTGCTTTGACCAGTAAAAATTGCTTGTACGCGCTAAAAGGGAATTCACTTAAATCTTTAAGCTAGTGTTCGCAAACTAGCTATCAATACTATCGATGGTTTCAGACTTTTTTTTTCATAAATACTTTTTTCTGATATGAACATACTTCGCAAAAATTAAATTTGACAAAAAAATTTGAAGTACATAAAATTTTAAATCGTGCTAAATGGAATAAAATCGTGTAAAAAAATTAAAAATATTCAATTTTCAAACCGTGTTATATCAAAACCGTGTAAAAAAAGACCGTGTAAAAACAGACTTAGGTGTACACACAGTGCGAGTAAAAATTGCGCATACGCCATGTCAACAAAAGTCAGCCTCAGCGCCTCGCTGTGGCCTGCTTCAGCTTGGGCTTCAATGGCCAGCACACGTAGACCATTAAAAAACACTTAGAAAAACAACAAAAGTCATTTAAACTTTTTGCCAACTTTGGTTTTTCCCACACATAGTGGCTGAATCAAAAAATAATAATAAAAAAAAAGGAAACGAAATGTGAAATTAAGAGATGTGTATCGTGGGGGTTGCCCTGGACTGGTGCTGTGGTATGGTATGGTATGGGGTGGTATGGTTTGGTATGGTATGGTATGCCTTGGCTTTGGCTTATGCCGAGTGGCCTTATTGTTTACACTCAACACAGTGAACGCTGACTGACCCAAGACTTGGTCGGCGATGTGAGCATCACAAAGGGCGAACTTTCCTCGCTATCCTCGTCGATGTACATTTAAGCGAAACTTTTTTCTGCTGCTGCCACTGCTGTTCTCGCTGATGGTGCTGTTGCGGCTGTTGTTGCCCTCTGTTGCCGCTGATGAGTTGTGTGTGGTGCTTCTGGTGCGACTGCGACTGCGACGCTCGGCCACTTTAGCTGGATTTTTGCTTTTTTAATTCAGTTGCAGTTTTGCCTGCTCCACTTCTCCTTCGCAACAACAAAAGCCGCTCAGCATTAAGTTAATAAAGAAAATAAACGTAATTTTCTCGCTAGTTGGTTTTCACCATCGCTTTCTTTTTTAAGTGAGTTAATTGAAACCATTTAAATTTAATTGCACTCTAAATTAGTTAATCTCCAGCTCCAGCACCAGCGCGCTGGCTCAGACACAAGCGCAGCTTCAAGGCGTGTCGGTGTCGTTCTTCACTTATGCAATGTCAGTGTCAGAGCCGGAGTCAGATTGCTCGCCGCCGAAACTCAGTCACATTTGTTGTGCCGCCTCTTGCGCGCCGAACGTATCGACTTGACTTCTGTGTGCGAATATTTATTTATTTTTTATGCATAATGCCCGGACTGCCTGTTCGCACTTCGTGTCTGTTTCTCTGGCGTTTCGCGCAACGACTGCTGCCAACTGTTTGAAAATGAAGAACACTTTGTTACTTTCCTTACAATTACTGTTACGTTAGCGCTACGTTACGCTATCCTGACACAACTGACCAGGTATGGCGTACATAGTTACCTACATACACGCATACTTATGAAGCATATGCAAATTGCCAACTCAACTGAACTCAACTCGACGACACGAAACTCTCAACTTCACTCCGCACACACATACTCGTCGATGTATGGTATGATGTGTATGTATGAGTGTAGCTACTTTCACCTATGTTTACTTGTATTTTATTTATTGTTTAGCCAAATCAACGCCGCCAATCTCAAGCCTATTAGCCGCCATTTTGTTGTTGTTGTCGCTGCCGCCATTGAATGGCCGTGTTTGTATTTGAATGTTTGTGTTGGTAAGAGAGCCGGGCAGTGTTTGTGTGAGTGCTGCTTGTTGTGTTGTGTTGGTGCTTTGTTAGTGCTACCAATCGTCGCTGTGCGGCGCTGCAAATGCGCGCCAAAAATTGCTACTCTTAGGACTGTAGCTTAAAGTTTTTATTTGGAGGATGTGGTAATGTGTGTAAATGAGCACTTACATTTGTATTCTTAATTGACTTTTCATCTAAATTATAAGATAACTGGAATTCTAGATTCTGCAGAATATATTTGAATATTAGTCTGATAGATGAACTTTTACCATACGACACACAAGTGGAATCTGGCAAAGATGATGGTAAATGTTTGCCAAACTGCATATGATCTCACAAAGGTAATTCAATAACATTTTCGAAGTGTGATAAAACCAGGCAGAAGCTAGAAAAAACCCATGTATATATGTACATATGTATGTGAATAGCAAGAGCTAATCGTATCCCCACCAAATCAATTAAAGTTTTCACTGTGGAAAATCAAGAGATAATTCTTGTATGGGTTTTCGTCGAACCGCGATGACTATTGCGCATATTATAAATTGTTATTGAGTTTGCTTTGATTAAGACCTTTAGTTTTCAAAGTTTAGGGAAATAAAGCTGAGATTAGCGTCCCCGCAAAAAAATTTCGCTTGCAACTTCGTAGAGAAGAATTCCAAGTTCAAAGTTTTCCTTTTTCTAACCAATTTAACATTTAAATTCATTTCAAATTCAACATGTCCTCGTTTTCAAACATATAAAGAGTTTGCAAAATGAAAGTTTAATATGTTTTTCATGAAATTTTCTCATTTTTTATCAACTTGACCAGAAATCACATTGAATTCTAATGGCATTTGAGTCCCAACAACCCACGTTTGGGCTACGTGCCTGCCCTCCAATGTATGGGTATTACGGAGCGTGCTTATGTCTGTATATGTAAGATTCATATGTAAGATTCATTTAGAAATGAATAACATATTTGTATTTTCTCCATCGCTATTCAATACGCACATACATATACATCTTTTTAGAGTTTGTCAAAGTGTGCATGCCAAATACGACTTTCACTATCCAAGACTAACCGTGGTGGGCTTGGCACCAGACCGGGTTTTTCCCCAACAACAAGTGGAGCAACGGTGGCAGCATAAGAACTAGCAACTATTACAACGTGAATTCGTATACTACGTAAGTCCCAGGTCTTCTGTGAGTATTGCTGCTCTTTCCACATTCGCACTTTCGCTCTTAACCTCTTGCTGGGTATTTGTATTAGTATTCCGCCGCCTCCTTCGTATTGGCATACCATGCCAGGCAAGGCAATTTTGTTGCCCGTATTGGTTCACCTCCGTCTTGCCGATTGCCGCCTCCTGCCCTGTTGGCCCACTTGCTTCTACTGGTAAGTTGATGTGTTGGTAGTTTTGGCTTATTGCTTTTCACTTTGAAGTGGCTTATATGGATATTTATTACCATGTCGGTAGTATTTGAGTTTCACTTGCAAGCAGCACGGGTTTTCTCTTCCACTCCCACACACACACACACACACACACACATATATACACACAGTCACCAACACACTCATGCCATTCCATTCACAGCTCTGTATTTTTCGTTAGGAGTCGTAGTCGTATTTGCCTTTGATATCGCTCTGTTCTACGAGTATACTGCGTTTCTACACTGCCTACGGGCCATACTTCAATGTCGTAGTTTACTCAGTGACTGCCCCCTGCCTGCCTCTTCACGCTGACCCTGGCCGATGCCGATGGTGATGCCCTGCTCTACCCCGCTGTGTGTGTGTGCCGTCTTTTTCAATTTTCCCTCAGTTTGTTTTGTTGTCCCTGTTTTTTTTTTGTTTTTTGTTTTTTTTTGTTTTGCTGCTGTTGTTGTTGTTGTGGGTTTTGGTTGTGAATGAAACAGTATGAAAAAGTGGCTTTTATTCCTTTCAGGCTTTCGCTTTGTTTGGCAGGCAGTCAAGCTTGCTTGCAGGCGAGCTGGCAATCGCCTCTCCTTCACATTGGAAATTATGAAAATAATTAGCATACACTCAGAGAAATATTTGTTGGCTTGCCTAGTCGTCTATTTGATTATAGCCTGCGGCCACTCTGTGGCTCCTGTCATATTTGCGTTTGTGGTGTCGACAGTTGCGCACAAATGAAAATGGCAATGAAAATGCAAAATGCAAAATGGGAAATGTGAATGCGAATGCGAATGCGAATGGCATGCTGTTGCTGTATCTGGATGGTTTGCTTATTAAATATTTCACATTTCAATGTTGTTTAGGTGTCGTTGTTGTTGAATGTGCCATTGTCACTTTGGTTGGGCTTTAGCGTGTCTGTGTTTGTGATTAACATTGAATGCGGTAGTAGCTCCATAGCTGAATAGTTTCGTTGCTAGATCTTTAAATCTTTAACTGTAAATGGTCATGAAATGTAGTGTCTTATGACATCAAGTTGTAAGAGTTTAAAGGCCTCGATAACAATATGGATAGTATCAATCACACATTCTCTTTAAATCGTTCTTCATTTATCTCTGGCTTATAGTGGTTTTGATTGCAATATGGGAGCTACTGCAATATAGTAAGAAAATGAGCAAAAATTCAAATAAATATTTTCACTGAGCATCTAATATCCAGACATCAACATGTAATGTATAAATTCCGGAAAAGTTACACCCTAATATTTCCATATGGTTTTTTTTTAACATTTAAGGGTATTTCCATTAAAGGTTTGTCAAAAATGCGACAAGAAATTAACACTGTTGGTTAGCCGGCTCAAAATAAAGAAAGTAAAAACATATTTTTTGATTTTGGCTGCTCTACAATGTATTTGGAATACCCTTGAATTTCATATTTGGAGACAGATTTACACTGTTTTACCGCCAAGGAGCAAGGTTTATTCTACTACTTAATACTTTTTTAGTCTTTCAATGTACCACTGTGTATGTTTTGTCCATATGATTGAAGAGAAAGCTTCAACTTGTATCATCTATATCCATATATAGAAAACTCTTTGTCCTAATTGACTGACTAATGAGCAACGCAGAGCAATAGTAATAAGCCTAAGAGCACTGAAATTTTTGAACAAATTAGAATTGATGCCACAGCTGGCTTCTTGGAATACTCGAATCGGAAGTTGGCCAAAATCTACGTAAAATTTTGAACAGGATTGAAATTATTTGAGGACCATAAATCATGGTAAACATTTTATATATTTTCTTATATCTATATGACTTTTAAACGCATGAGGCACATTCATCTATCTTAGTCCTCTTTTAGCGGAGAACAATAAAATATGATATTGAAGTATATTGGAAACTCATGATGTATTTCTGGGAAAGTTCCAAAACAAGAAGCCCGGATAGCAGCGACAGAAACACATATTCCACATTAAGTTTCCCGGCAGAATGAAACATGAAAAAGTGTATAGAAAACAGAAAGGTCGGTGAAAATATTTCAGATGGAAAGACGCTTATAGATATCTCAACTCGTTAGACGGATTAACAATGTGTACAAATGCAATAAGAGGTCGGGCAGGCTCTGGCAGCCTTTAGCTAGGGTATAAAAAGCAGGAATCACTGATGTTGTTGCTCCTCTCGAGCGTGTCAAAATAAATCGTCTTAGTTTGTTCAACGCTTCGACTTTAATTGAATTAAATTGATTTTGTTGCTGTCGACTCCTTTTGCTAACCCTGAGTCGCCTTAGAGAGAGAGAGAGAGAGAGAGAGAGAGAGAGGGAGGGAGAAAAAGAGAGAGTAATAGCCATCAATTTTTATGTCAGGCCAGGTGAGAGGCGAACAACAATGTGAAAACCTGCTGTCAACATTTTCACTTGCATTGTATGTGCTGTGTGCCATGTATATTATATATATATATATATATATATATATATATATATTTATATATGTAGCATTTTCTAATCTTGACACTGTGGCTGTGCCTTTGCCCCTCTGCCGAAAATTTGACATGACAATCAACTCAACTTGGACACGTATTAGGGCACACACACACAACCACCCACACAATCGACACAATGTTCATGTTATTCCAATCAATTGTGTCACAAACAGCAGGAAAATTATATAGATATTTACAGCCATACGTAGGTCTAAGCATCTGTATACACAAAATTCACATACGAACACAACATGAGGACATTTTGTTGCAGATGCATTTGATGTGCATTTGTATATAAAACAATAACCGCAACCGATCATTTAACACCAACATTGAAAATAGTAAACAAAAGCCGTGTTAAATGGGCCGCATTGAGAGTTCCAATACAGATTTGGTAGATCAACCCAGTGGTAGAGTTAATAATCCCATATGATGGAAGTAAATTTGATCATAAATTTGCTCCTTCGGATATGAAATTCAGCGATAATTGTGTCTGTTTGATAATCTTCATCTCATCAATATTCTGCACTTGAATTTTCTGTAATAAAATATTTCCTTTTAGATTGTATCGCTTGCCCCTGCTGTGCCTTGGCAGCGTGCTGTTCACATGGACGATGTCACTGCAATTTTGAACAAGGTGGAAAAGCAACAAATATGCATATGTGCGCCAAATGACAACGCCAGAGCTGAAGTCAAAGCCATTTCATGTAACGAGCTTATGGAATTTGAAACATTCTCTCATAAACGACCCAGACAATCGGCCAAAATATTTCGCATTGCCAGCCGGTTTCCCCTGGCCGGTCAAAAGTCCACTTCCACTTTTGTGTTGCATAGTTTTGTGCGCCGCAGCAGCGGGCCATATTTTCAATTTCTATTGTTGTCATCAGACCACTACAACTATCTCTCTCTCAGTCGCCCTGTCTCTTTCACTCCCTTGAGGCTGACCAACTTGTTAATAAAACTTTACCGATTTTTAGTTGTCCGTGGTGGTAGATGATGAGGCAAGCACACACAATTTAAAGTTCTTTTCGCTGCACATAAATCAAAAATGTAAAGCCAAGCCGAATAGAACAGAACAGAACAGAACCGCAAGTCCAAGTCGCCAGTCGCCAGTTGGCGTCGTCATCTGCGCGATGTCCAGAGTCCGTTTGTCCGCTGCGACGCGTGCGTGCAAAGTTGTTTAGTGAAAAACTTGAACTGGACACAGTTTTTCGCTTTAGCTGCGAAGTTCCGCCAAAAAATAGGAAAGTGCTGCGCGGCACGAGCAGTTGAAACAAAAAAAAAACAAGGCTAGCTCTGAGTGGAGAGGAAGAAGGCAAATGGGAAAAACACACACAAAACAAAAGCAAGACAGGAAAAATTAATAAAAGTCATAATAATACTCGCTCGCAATTTCCTTTGCGTCGCCGCTGCTGATGTCCCCCCTTTTTTGGCCCCTTTTGATTCACGCACACTTTTTTCGTATATATTTTTTACGGCGATTTGTTGAAATTCCTCAGTGGAGCTGAAGTTTCCGAGTGCCTGTGTAGGGGTGCTGTGCTGTCGCTGCCTAGATGCTGCTTCTGGCGTTCAGTTTTTTTGATTTAAATAGTTTTCCCGACGGGCTGGCTGGCTGGCATATTTGAGCTGTGCCTTATTTACGAGAACGACGCAGCCTTGCCTCGGATAGCTTTATTATTTTGTTTTCCATTCTCCATTGTGGATTATTACTAAGTATTTAGGCCTCGCAAGGTTACTTCCCTTCCTCATTTCTCCCTTCTTCAACTTGTTCTTATGATTATTTTTTATGCCACAGCACTGGGTCGTGATTGCGGAAGCGAGGAGGAAGTGGCACGCCCTGGACTGGCCCTTCGTGAGCTGCTGACTTATCGTCGCCATTTCGTCGGCCATCGACGGGCGCCTTCAACAACCTCCTCTAGAATATAAATAATTTCAGCATTTATTATTTTTATTATTTGTTCTCAGCTCTCAATTCTCAGGTATAAATATATCAAACTCACAACTTGTGCCTGTGCTCGAAATGAGCGCGAAAGAAAGAGGTCGAGGCTTATGGCTTAATTATTCCAATGCATGAAACACGCTCCTCCCTCTACCAATGCTCCTTTTTGTGCCGCTTCTGCTCCTGCTGCTGCTGCTACTGCTGCTTTGGCTGCCATTGTGTACCCCTTTTTGGAGGTCTTAATTGCGCTTATGACCTAAGAAATGCTCATGCTCGTGAACACCTCCACCTCCACCTCCCACCGCTCAGTCGTCATCTCCATGTCCACTTCCATCCTGAGCTTAGCTTTGTGTATTTTTATGAACCTCTGCTGATTTTTCTTCACACGCATATAATACATAATTTTTTATGATTTATAAAACGCGGGCTTACTGCCCCCACCTGCGCTGCTGAATATTTTTAATTATTTCCTACATGAGCGCTTCGCTTTCTTTTATTATAGTTTGCTTTGCTTTGCTTTCATGGAGGTCAGCCTAGTTTATTAAAAATTCATAAAGATTTATCGCCTTTGACAAATTCGTAATGCTTATGGCACGTGTTCTCTGCCACTTGGGGAGTTCACTTCGAGGTCACTTGGCTTGGCGAACCCTATAGAGAATACCCAGCTGGCTTTCTCTGCTGGCTTTTGCGATTGACCTAACAAAACGTATTCACTGAGTCAGCAAATGTAAGGAAATGCTGGAATTATCATTTGAAATTTGTGCAAAATTTTGATTTTTACCATTCACAAAATGGTATATTAATTTCGTCAGGAAATTTGTAACCCATAAAACCATATACATTACATATATTCTTGATTAGCATGACAAGGGATTAACCATGTCCGCCTGCCCGTCTATCCGTCCGTCTGTTTCAACACAAAGATCACAGAAGTGGCAAAAGCTACAGAGCTACAATTTATACCATAGACAAAAGGTCTGCACGCTAGTTAAGTTCGAGTTTTATCCAGATCGAATAACTATATCATATAGCTAACACATAACCGATTGTCCAGGAATGAATACTTAGGAGCATAATTTTTCTGTTTTCATCCAAATTAAATCAAATTCGGTTTGTATCCATTTGAGAAGACCCCACGTCTGCTGGTCTGATCTGATTAAGATCGAAGAACTATATCGTATAGCTACCCTATAACTGATTATTCCGGAATGACTACTTAGGAATATAACTTTTCTGCTTTTCATTCACATTCAAAGAAATTTGTCTTGTATCCACTGTGGTCTCACGCCGACAGAGCAGATTTGATCTATATCGGTAAGATCCTTTCTTGTTAATAATTTATTTATTTCAAGTTTCTGGTTTCAATGGAAAAGAGGTCTGTAAAGTATATAGCTATAATTGCATTTTGGAAACATTTTATAATTCACAATTCTCTTACATATTTGAATTTATTTTAATAATAATAATAAAATAACTTAATTGTGTTATTCAGCATTCCGCGGTCCCAGAAAGTCTTTATAAAAAAATTGCAAACTTTGCCCTTATACGTCTGGATACAAATCGACACTCACAGATATACTTTGCCATTATATGTCTGGATACAAATCGACGCTCACAGATATACTCAGATAACACTGTCCCCATTTAAGAGTAAGCTAAAATCAGCATAGCCTAGTAAGCCCCAACTGAGAGAGGTAACCAGACTGACTGACCAACTGAGAGAGGTATTGCCAACTAAAATGGTTTCAAATTGAGTGGAAATAGAAACTGCTACAGAAATCCCCATTGTTCTTATGGCCTTATGATTTGGAATGTGTACCTCCATCATTAAGTATCTATTTAATAAACCATTCTGCTTATAATGGACAACTAACTCAAACTTATTACGAGAAAACATATATCAGAAGTAGATTGATATGAACTACCTATTTGTCTTTATTAATTTCACTTTTAGATTACACGTCTGGAAAAACTAAGGACAAGCGCTTAGAAGTTTTTTTGTGCAAAATTTGTTATTGTCAAATTGAATGACTTGGCAATTTTTTGGTTTTTTGCTTCGCAATCTACCATGGGCATAATCCACTCGTAAGTAGCTATTAGCACGATTATTCATTCGTAAGTAGCGTTACAAAAAAGTTGCAATCTGAATCTGATTTGAATTTAATTACTCGGGCCATATTTTTTCGCCGCTGACATCGTGGACATCCACATCGACATCGGGCGTTAAACGTTATGCAAATTGTCCGAGCTATTCTGCACTCCCCGCACTCTCCACGCTCTTCATAGTCAGCGCTCTCCTGCACTATGACCGTACACATTGCCATTTTGCCCTAGCTGTTTTTTCATTAAGCTGACAAATTGTTGATGAATGTGTTAAATATTTTTCTTTTCTTACTCTATAGCAGTGGCACGGTGAGGGGCGTGACCGTCTAATTGCATTTGGTAGCGTTGGGTAGCGTGGCCCTGTTCCTGTCTCCAGTGGCACGTTAATGAGTGCTGCAAAACGCGTAGGAATGCCAACTGCCAACTGCCAACTTTACTAAATCATGCCAAGCGTACGGCAAAACGTGACGTGTTGGCCCCTGCCCTGCCCTGGCCTGGCCTAGCCCCTCCAATGTTGCGTGGGGCCGAAGAAGTTGTATGTACGGATGAATGTATGCATGGATTCTAGTTGGAACATATATCGCATATGTCTTTAGCATACGCAGTGACATTTTCTGCTCCATTATTTTCATCATGTCTGACAGACGACATTTCAGCATGCAAGTGGCAACATGAGTGGGTAGGTGGGTAGGTGGGTAGGTGGCTGCAACCAGAGAGGCAGCAGGGATAACATGACATTGGGTAGCGCAACACGTAACTGTAGTAGCAACTGTAACGTAAATTCTAACTGTTCTCGCATAGCACTGCGGACTGCAAACTGCCGCCAACTAGCTGCTAGCCTTCGCATTCGCTCCAGGTCCTCCTGCTGCCTCCGCAAGCTCAGGCTTTGCTTTAGGCGCCAATATATTATGTCATTGTGCTGAGGCTAGAAATGCGGTTGCTGCAGAGCCAGAGCCAGAGGCTGAGGCTGGGGCTGGGTGTTTGAGTGTGAGTGGCATTAGTTCAGTTCGTGTCCTACGCACACACACACTCGACAGTTCTACAGTATGTAAAGTGTGTAACATATACCCTTTTATTTCCTTAAACTTCCGCACGCATCCTTCACTGTCCACATTTTTCTAGGGCTTCATCTCAGAGTGTCGTCAGCATTTTGCATTGCAAATATTTATACCCTACTTAAATGAGTTTTATTGCTAAGCCATGAAGTTGGGTTGGCATTCCAGACAGCTCTGATCCTGCAGCGGGTGTGTGGGGCTGCTCAACTTTTACAAAAATTTAAACTTAGACTCGACTTCAACTATAATATGAGAATGAATACATTATGTATGTATGAATATGGACACCAAACAAAGTGAGAGGAGTGTGTAGAAGTGAGCGAAGTGAACTCAAGTCAACTTCTAAATTTTACATACGGAAGAAGCTTTGAAACCTCATAGTGATCACGTTTAGTGGTTTGATAAAGGAGCTACAAAAATATTGTATATCGTGATTGGATTAAACTATTTTAGTCATCTTATTCAAAGCGACACACGAATAAAAGGCAAGCAACTGCGAATAAGGCGCCCTAGACTGCACATGAGTCTCATCGTCTGCATTGATTACTATTCCAGCGTACCCAAGCGATTCGAAGTAGTCTTTGAAACATGTGTGAGCCCCTGCACATAGCTTGGGTTATTCCCATTCACTGCGGCCTGGGCTTAGAGTTTCAAACCTTGCACCGAAGTGTAATTCCCTAATCTTGTAATCTGTCTTACCACAGATTTTGAAGCCCGGTAAATTTCTTATTAGACATTACTATTATTCTCTATCTCCGTAGTTACGGTGGGGCAGGTGTGGACTCGAGCATCCGCAGCTTCAAGATCTAATCTTCCTTAGGCCACCATGGGGGCTCTATAGATCTCAATGTATCTGATCATCTGATGTTTTTAGAGTCGAAATCTTGTAGCTTTTTATTTATATTTTAGTTCCCGTTTAGTTGTTTATCCATGACAATTCCCAATATTTGACTTGCTCTGACTTTCTTATGCTGTATGCGATACCATGGACGCACTGCGTACTTGATATATTGCATGTGTATCAGAAAATAATTCGGCGGTTCATGGCAATAGTAGAATAGTCTAATGGCAATAAATTCTTAAACTGAAATGATAAAAAGTGCTAATAAAGTGTAATTTACATTGAGAGTACGAAGCGTGAATCAATTGAATGTTTATCTGTGATCATTAAACCTCTGCATATTCAAGAATAACTCTGCTAGGATTGATGAACAACGCGCATCTCTGTGAGCCACAACTGTGTGAGCTTTTAAAGTTTATGAATTTATTTGACAGCCGTAAAATATGCTACGTATTTTATCTAATTATTTCTGTTAAGCAAAACTGTAGCATACTTTTGAAGGCAACAAGGCAACAACTGTGCCGCGCAAAGACATTTGCACTGCAAATAACAACAGTGTGTTTCAAATCTTTAGCTCTGTGTCGCCTAACGGACTTGCTCTTGGCTCTTGTTGTGTAAACAAATTAAATCCATGAAACTTGAATACATTTATACCATATACCATATACCATATACCACTGGTAAGAGTGTTTACTTGTCTACCTGAGACCACACTAGCAATTGTAAAGGAGAGTTCATTTCATAATGCTGTAGATGGTGTATGGTTGAGTATTGTGTGTTGCGGTGTGTGCAATTAATTTTGTGGATTTTCTTGTATGCATTTATTGCTGAAATGCCGTTATGCATATTTCATATTTCGCCTGGGAATTTGACACTTTTTGCCTCATTATTTGATGCCACAATAATTTCTGCTTTGTTGTGGCTTGTGGCCAGCACCACACGAATTTCCACCATGCAAGTGTGAGTGCGGGTACGGGTGGGTCTGTGAGTTAATAAGGAAATATCCTTTTACACATGTGACCCTAATAATTTCCAGAGTTCGAGTTCTTAGGGAAACGACGCGTTTGCATTACTAATAATGCGTATGCAAGTGTGTGTTTGTGTGAGCTAGAAAGTGTGAATGTGAGTCTGTTGTGATTTATTGCATTCGTGTGCCAGATTTTACAAATGTTATGCGCCACACACTATAGTCAGCAGTAGAATGGGCCAACCTAAGCGAATCTTCCTCCACCTCATGCATATGCAAAGTTTCGAATATTTCTGCTTTGCCAGCCATATGTAAGAATATATACTCGTATATATGTATGTGTGTGTGTGTGTGTGGAAGAGAAAGAGTGCGGGTGTCTCCATGAAGCCCACATAAATATTCCATACAGAGTCATATTTCTTTTTTGCGTTTCTGAATGCGTTACATTCATACTCCTAAAGTGGCGTGGACATACGTGTCGGAATTATTTGACTTCCGCTTCCGTTACGTTACGTTACGTTACTTTAGGTTTCATTCCGTTGCTTTTGCTTAGCCTGGTCCTGCTTTGTTTTACATTTTGCCAGGCGAATGCTTTTCCGAGTTTCTGTGTCAAGCATGTCTTAGTTTCGGATAAGATGAATATGAAATTTTTATTAGCCGCACACATTCGCAGCACAACTTGTCGTAAATGCAAATTTGTGAAACAAAACGCCAACTGCACGCGTGTGGGTGCGCCGGTTTGTTTTTATGCGGGTCTTAAGGGACCGTTTGACATTTCTCTTATTCTTGCGCTAAGCGAATCTCATAACAATTATGCATAATTAAACAGAATATCAAATAAATCTCGAAAAACGAAAATTAAATTGCTTTTTATTTTGTTCGCATACAAAATGCATACATATCTTGAGCAATTTATGGGAGCTGTTATTGCTGCTACTGCTGTTGTTGCTGTTGTTGCTATTGTTGTTGTCCGGGCTTGTCAAGTCAATTGAATTGGACCGACGTACATATCGTACAAACTCCTGTAACTCGTAAGTAAAACAAATTGAAAACATTTGTTTTGTGGCACATGAGACAACGCACATGACGTTTTCTTTCCGTTCGAGAAAAAACAATGAATAAAAATGGCAAATACGAGCATTGTGGCGGCGATGGGTTGTTCATTCTAGTGATGCCAGCGTACCTATAATAGTAAAACTAATATGATATTCATATTTCGGAACACAGGCGCACATGCAGATATTACTGCTGCTGTCATAGCTTTCTCCTGGGCAGAAGAAGCTGGTTCGCTTCCGAGTTTAATAAGTCTTTCGATGGGAGAATACTCAACTGTCTCATTTTATTAGCGAATCAGCACAGTTTAAGTCAACCACCCTGGTTTTTCGGTCAACTTTCAACACTGTTCTGCTCCGGCTCGCCCATTCGTAACTGGAAAAACTACCAATCTGTTATAGGTGATCGCTGCCAACTTTTACGATTCGAATTATATAGTACGGTCGATCGGGTTGTAGAACAAATTCTGCGATCTGTTAAAAATCCTAGCGCAGTATATAAAGGCGTCCAAGAGGAGCCAAGGGAACGATCTCCGAGCACCACCCATTTCCACCCTCTTGGTAAACACTTGGTAGTCTGTTAAAGTTAAGAAGATTAGAAGCAAAGATAATATAGTGAGACTGGAACACTTATTGAGAAATTTACTTCATCGTATGTTATTAATCGAGTGAGATTAGGCAAATATCTAACCAGTAGGAAAACAGTTGTTGTTCTGCACCAATAGAAAAGTCAATTTCGTACCAACTTCCCCAAGCAATAACAATAATAATAACAATAACAATTGGCTCTTTGAATTCACCATGAAAGGAAAAAGAGATACTTCGTTTTATGCGTTACAAATACCATGAGAATATTTTAACATCCTCTACAATTGCATAGAAATCTACTTCAACTTAATAATCTACCAGAATCTATATATTTAATTCTGTATTCCAAATATCTTCTCTTTTTTATTTGTGAAAAATTCGAATATCTGTTTGTCTGCCTGATCGTTTTTGAGAGTTCTGATAAAGAGTTGAGAGTTCTGAGTTCTACAGCTTGGACAGCTATCCAACTGAGTCAATGTATTCGCTTCCATCACTACAATTTATCCCTCAGCAAGAGGCTATTATCCTTTTAATAAAAACAAAAAAAAATGGATATACAGGAAAATTATGTCAGGCAAAGTAAAGCGCATAACCATGCATAATTGTTGTAAAATGTCTGAACTTGCAAAATCTGATAAATTATAACTGTAACTAGAAAGTTCTTCCTGTATGCGTTCTGCCGTTGTGGATGTTGTTGCTGCTGTTGCTGCTGCGCTGCGATTTGTAGCAAAAGTTGAGCATATTCAATTTATGACTGTTGCCAAAATGCTGAATGCCGAAAATTCCCGCAAGCATTTAAATCACTTATGCACTTAATCAGTGCACTTAAAATTCAACACAAGTACGAATAGGAGCAGCTGAAGGAGAACCAGTAGCAGTAGAAACAGCAGCAGGAAAAGGCAATGCCATATATTGCCCGAACATTTGTATGCATGTGTGACTGTGTGTGTGTGTTTCTGTGTGTTAAGATGTTTGTTCGGGAGACTTTCATGATTTTGAGAATGCATTTGGCGTAGCAATCAGAAAAGCTGACACTTTGATCACATAATTATATATATATATATATATATATATATATATATATATATATGAAAGATGGAAATGTTTAAGAAATACAATTTCAAGTTTTAGACGAGTACTGGTATTATGTTATAATACTTTCAGGGGGCGGTTGTAGACGAGTATTTACGTCGCTAACCTCCTTTTTTTGTAGGAGATGTATTTATAATAGGACCTCTGGACCTATGTCGGCGAGGCTTGAATTCTGCAGTCACTTTAGCATTAATTGCCAATAATAGCAACATTAGAAATATGAAGTTGTTGAATTATTGTTATTGGCTAGCAGCAATCGCATTGTGTAAGAGAAATCTAGTATAATAAATAGCATAATTAAATAATAAAATAAACTGGCTGATATACCATCATGCCGTAGACTATCTTGCAGTTTCCAAAGGGAGTCCGAAAGTTAGCAGCTTGACGAGAGGCTTAAGAAGTACCTGCGCTTTATTGGAGATCACTTTTAAGGTCAAGCAGCCGATTTGAACTTATAGAATTCAAGTGCAAGCAAAGCAATATTCAGACAACGCATCCAAAGCTTATAGCTTTTGGTTTCGGGCACACACATATTCCATGACAACGCCGCGATGCAGAGCCAGCTCCAGGTCTACTGGATCAGCAAAGAGATCTGCTGGCTTAACGGTCATCTCATTGCACCGCTGCATACTAACTCCTGTTGAATCTTGTTGAATCTGTTGGACAACATCACCATTTTGGCGAAGGCCCTTTCTCACAGAGATGTGTCTTAGTCCTTCCTAGCTCGTTTCTTTAACCTTAAACCTTAACTGCTAAGCATTATGTATCCATCATTGTATAAATATCGTAGCATTTATCAGTAACAGATAAGGCCAACAGAGTGATGGTAGCAGTGAGATGACTTTGCTATAATTTACTTTAAGTGGGCCTAAACTATTAACTAGAAGTTGAAACAAATGGTAGGAGAAACAAAGATTCTAACCGGATAATTCACCGGCATATAAGCCACTCATCATATTCTCTGAGTTTTCCCTGTAACTTTTACCTTATTCGAAGCATAAGTACTGATATTTTAAACAAATGAAGAAGGAAGTGCGAATGCAGTTGTCATGCAGAAAACCAGTGATCAAATGTATTTCTCTAGCGATTGTCTTTTAGACGCCCCTTATGCCACACATATGTATATAAGTATTTATTTACATTTACATTTGAAGTCTGATGCAGAAAGGCATTCACTGCCGATTCCTTAGCCCAAAAATCACGCAATGTGGCCTTTTCGGGCGGCTCTCGTGCAGAGGCCGGGGCGGGATAAGCGGTCATCTCCGTTGTGGTAGACTCGGCGTACATTCAGACGGCGACGGTTACGCGGCTGGCGGTGATTGTGATTTTGGTGGCTACTTAGCCTACTTTTCTAGCGAGTATTCGTATTCCTATTTTTGGCACTATAAATATGCGCCTTGACTTGGTTCTCCGACGAAACGAAACGAAATGTAACGAATCGGAAAATAAATGAATTTCGAGCACGTGACAATTCGCGCCTTGATTTATGTACGAGTCAAGGCCTCTAGTTTTGCTTTTGACTTCTGCTTAGTAATTTGAATAATTTGCTTTTCGGCAAATGTAACGCGTATGTTTGGACCATGGACCGAATAAAAAAGCATTTATCACAGTTGATATAATTAATGTCCCGCGCACAGCACTCCCCAAATAAATCATATGCGAACGCGAGGCCTTAAACGTTCTTAGCACGACCGAAGGAAATTGTTTGTAAGTGTTTCTTGAGTGAAATTTTTATAAAAATGTAAGCGTAACCGCATTATCCGCTGTCGTGAGCCAAAGCCAAACTGTTTTGACTGTTTGCATAGGCCTAACTCCAGGCCAAACAGTCCGTTGAAGAGCTTTGAGCCATACCACGGCGGCAATATGGCGCAAAAATATTGCAGCGCATACATAAACATTAATATGACGGCAGAAGGCGGAGAAAGCGAAGTGGACAGGGGTATGTGGTATGAGAAACGAGAATGCCTCGACACATGAGCCAGACAAGGCAAACCAGGCTGGACTGGGCTTGCTAATGGCATTTTCAAATAGCTTAGCTCAAAACTTCATACAATGGCCACACACAAACGCAAACAGGAACACGTTAGTCAGTCAGCCAGCCAGTCAGGCAGCAGGCAGCAGGCGGCCAGGCGGCCAGGCAGCCAGCGCCATCATGAAGAACGATGTCGTCGTCCATGGACAGGGACACGGACAACAATAACACAATGGCGACGTTTCAATTGCATTTCCGTTTGTACCAGTTTTCATTTGAAAACTCATAAGTTTCAGACGTCGTCGACGACAAGGATGACGACGACGTGACCAACTTGGGGCCCGCTCAGCTTAGGGCAGGGCTCTGTTGCGGTTGACAGCGCGGCACAACTGTTTGCAAATTCTAAAACTTTTCAATATGTCGTCTTCGTACGTTCCTCATACAATGGGCTATGCACAAAACTTTTGGCTAAAAATGCTTGACAAGGTTTCGAGGCTAATATTGGATGCGGACCACCTCTTGTCATTCTCTCTTGTTCCAAGTTGATTAAATATATATTCGGTTAGATTGCAATTTTGTTCCCTTGTGCGGGCTGCCAAGCGATTTTAGAGTGAAAGTTGTCTAAGGAAAAACAACGGAAGTGTAGCCCATCCCAGCCGCACCGAAGCCCAAACCCATCCCAATCCAACCACTCTGCCGTCACTTGAGTTTGAGCCGCTTGACAACTTTCACCATTAGCGCACAACGGAACGGAATGGAGCACACAACACAAGTCGAATTTGTAGTCTGCGCCATCAATTCAACTTGAAGAGGTCCCCCTGCTGCCTCTTGCCTGCTGCCCCTGCCCCTAACCAGTTCCCAAGTTCCTCATTCCCGCTGTCAAGCGGCGTCTCCGTCTGTATTTTATAGCTGTGCGCTTCAGGGCGACAAGAATGTTTGCCTACTTTTGAGCGTTGGTTCGCTGGCGTTGAATTGAGTTGTTTTGCATACGCTCTCCTCTCCGCTCCTCGCAGTTTAAACGAATCTCTTGACGTCAGTCTTGGAATTATGAAAATACAAGTATGATGGAGCTGCGACTGGTTTGGAACTGGCGCCGAAGCTGTAGTTAGAGCAGTAGCTGGGACTGGGGCTGGGGCTGGGGCAAGGGCTGGAGCTCAGGCGAATGCAATGTCTAACCCGTAACGCCTGTAAATAATTTATTTATTTTGCAAATTTTCGCTTTACGGTTTTGAGCTAAGCGTAAACAGTTTAGGACTCGCCTGGGCCAGTCTTGGCTTTTGTTTTTTGCTTTCCTTAAGGTTGTCCAAAATTTGTTGTCATTTATTTCAGTGGTTGTCGGCTTTTTGGCAGAAGAAACTGTTGCAGCCAAAAGAGAAGCTGACAAAAAATGTACAGCGTTTATATATATATACCCCAATATCTAATTACTGTCATTTGGCTCTGGTTTAAGTTTCGGGATCTGGCTCTGTGGTTGGCAGCGGCTGCCGCAGCGGCAGAGGTAGTTGGCAACATTTGGCAACCGGGCGGCGTTTTTTCTGCCCTGGCGCGCATAAATTGGCTTCTGGCCTCTGTGGGTAGCCAACTTTTAGTTTTTTATTGGCCTGGTCCAAAAGTATGAACTTACACTACACTTTATTCAAATTTGATGAGGCCTTTAATGTTACGAGTAATGAGGAAGTATAAGTAAATACATTAACTCGTTTTGTATCGAATCATTTATGCAGCACTGATTTGATTGAAATTGCCAACGTTTCATTTATACGGCCACCAACTCATTGAAATGGCCCCCTTCGCACTTCGCACTCAATGCCCCTCGCCCGCAGTCGCCCTCTTTTATGTGGCGCAAAGAGCTCAGTCAATAAAGGTTTATATGCGCGAGTAGTTGCTGCCGTGGCAGTTTAAAAGCGTCCGCTGTCCTATGTCCTGTGTCCTCTGCCCTCCGTCCTTTGTCTGTTGTCCTATTTATTTAACGCCAGACACTCCTTGTTATTGCTGTTTCTGTTGTTGCTATTGTTGTTGCAATTAAAATCGCGCTGATATATGTTCTTTTTACAATTCAATAAATTTACGCAATGCTCTACTGTTGCCAGTCAGCCTCAGCCCCAGCCTCAGCTACACCCCCAGCCACAGCCATTCCACATCCAAGTCCCAGTGCCCCCTGCCTCAAAAGGCAATGTTTTTTAATGCAATGTTTTTTCAGTAGCTGCTGCTTTTGTTGCTTTTCATGTGCTGTTGCTGTTGTTGTTGTGTTTCGTGCGTTTACAATTTATTTTGACTCTTTGCGCGCGAACGATTCGGAATCTTGCAACCAATGACAGTTTAATTAATTGCCGCCACTGTAATGCGTTTTAAATTGTCATGTTTATACAGCAATGTCCGGCAGCTGCTGGCCACGCGCCGGAATCGAAATCAGAGTTGGCAACAGAGTCCACAGCCGGAGCATCACGAGGATTTGGAGTTGAGAATTCTCTATATTTAGTGGGTGGCCATGCACCATGGTCGAAAATAATGCGAAACCAGACAAAAATGATTGTATTATCTTTCTATTTGTTGATCAATTTGAAAACTTGGAAGAAAATCTCTCTATTTGTATTTAAACGAGCTAATTTCAAAGATAATTCAAAATGGTTTTATAACAAGGTCAAAGTTCAGGTCCTCACGGCTTTTGAAAGGAGCTTCTTCCTTTGCAAAACTTGAGGTAACGATTGCCAAATGTCATCCAACATGAAGACCTTTAGGATGCCTCCATAGTTTCTTGTTTTACCTTGGAAACACCGGTACTCAGTCAAAACTACTTTCGTATTTAATAATATTAATTCCATATCAAAGTCTGCTTCAAACACTCTCCAAAAGGCACCTTAATACAAGGGTTCACTAATTGAAGAGTTTAAGGAACGTGGCACTATAATTTGCCCAATCTTTACTGTCAGGAAAAGAAGCTGCCCTTGGCACTGTCCTTGGCTATGCCGTCACACCATTCTGGTCATATTCCTAGCCATTTTTAACACAGTTTGGAAATATGGAACGTAACTGCGGCAACTGATGAAATATTCACAGCCAAGTTCGTAGCCAGTGAAGAAGCGGTAGCTATATCTAAAGTCTACACAATCACTTAAAAAGGAAAGGAAATCAAATTAACTTGAAATCAATTGTCAATCTAAAAGAATTAATTTGTCATCCTGTCTTATATAGCTTCAGTATCATTTAGCTTCAGTATCTCAATATCGGCCTGGCTATTTATCTCCATAATTATTCTATTAATTTCTTTAAGATAGTTATTAAATGAGAATACACTCGCAATGTGGTTTGTTTCAATTAAACTGTTTTACTAAGAATAAAAAGCTTTCTAATTTCTATGTAATAGATTGTACTACAAATAGTTTTTCTGCCAAACTGCCCAAAGGAGTGTCTACTTACTAAGCTTGTATGAGAAATATTACTCTACCTTAAATCAAGTATGAACTATTAAAAACAAAAAGTTTTCCATAGTATGGTTGAGTTTAAAAACTTATTATTATCCCAGATCTGGAATAAGTTTTGCTTATAACTATAAAAACTGAATTCATGGTTATGAGCTTCTTCCTTGCAAACAATATGTCAAAATTATAGTCTTATTATTGAAATGGAGTAGTGAGGTTTCGTTGTTTCAGAAACATGTGTATGTAGATCTGATAGAATCAGTTATATGTTGATAATGTACTTTATTTGATTTTGAGGTGAAAAATTAGGCCACCTGTAATAATTTTGTTAATAACCAAACATAGAAAAATGCATTTTAAAACAAGAAAGATGCAATTCATTTGGCGAGAAGAATAGAGGCAGCACTAGTTATCAATTTACTTCTTGACTGTAGCATTAGCGGGTTTTCGAGCTTGTGAGCCAGCTACTGCATCCCGTTTTCGTTCTACGCTACGATATGAAGGGCTCATTCGGCGAGCAAAGTTGTCAGCAGTATTTTGTAATTGTTTAGCTCATAGACACACTATATTCGTCGAAACTCAACACTCAACTCTCTTCGATAATCTGTGGCCCCTTCGCTCCTTTTAAAATGTTTGGATGAGATAGCACCATTGGTCTTCAGCGTTGGTAAGTGTGAAATTTACCTTTAAGCAAATGCACTCATTTTTGATTATCTAGTAACATAAATTATCTATTATCTATCTATTACATTAGCTCGTGAACGGTACCGACACGAAAACCCATGATTCTTTTCATAATTTTTATGACATTTCTTAACCTGCTTTCCTTCCATGGAGTGAAGATATAAGAAGCATCTGTTAAAAATATCAGCTCTGTAGCTAGTAAGACTTCTGATAACTCGGGGCTTAAACAAACGGACGGACGGTCAGACGGGCTGACATCGAATCTAATCATCTCGCTGATCAAGAACATATATATTTTATATGAACAGAAACGTTTTTTTTTCTGCGCGTTGCAAACGTGATGACAAAATTAATATTCATTCACATTTTTTGTGAATGGTATAAATGGTATATATTCCTTCCAAGGTATAAACCTAAGACCAAAACTGCCCTGTGAGTTCTCATTCACTCAAGTGTGAGCCCCAGGCCACGCTATAGCTCGCCACATGAAATCTTTCTTACATTGTTGCACACTTTTGTTCAAATAATTTTTGTATTTTGCGATCTTGAAATTTATAATAAATTAATTTGATAAATATGGTAAGTTCTAAAAAAAATGAAAAATAGAATTTAAGTTAAGTCAAATTCATTCTATGCACAATTAAAAAGATTACTTACATAAATAAACAGAAATATGTATACGTACGTAAGTAATTTTGGGCAAAAATGTATTTACTAAATTAAAAAAGTATAAATAAATAATAGTTTAAAAAACAAATTTAATTCATCTATTACTCATACTCCTACTCGTTAGAGTATAGAGTATATTCTTGATCTGCATTAACACTTGAGTCGATCTAGCACTGTCCGTCTATTTGTTCGTTCCGAGACTACAAGAGCTAAATCACCAAATGTGACATGTTGACTCCTTTAGTGGGGCGTATATCAAGTTGGTTGAAAGCGTATATTTCCCTCAATTTTAGACACATTTATATAATTGGAAGTGTATAAGCACATTATCTACCGATCTGACAAATTCAAAACAATCGGTTAATATTTGTAAAAGAAAATCGCAAAAACAAAGACTATTTCATATATGAAATTAATGGTGAGTCCGATTATCTTATTGTCAACATTTTGACTATATCTTTCGTATTTGTTTATTTATTTTTAGTTTTTCTAACTAATCTACCATCTTTGGCATCTTAAACATTTCAGATCAACCGGTTTGGGATAACTGTACTAAAGTTGATTTCCTAAGCTTGACCGTTACAAACACATATACAAATCTTATTCAAATTTGATATTACATTAAGAATTAGTAAGTCGCATTATGTCTCATATCATAACAAGTAAGATATAGATACTATAGCGTATGAATGATCGTGTTTGTTAATTTTGAATGCGAATATCGCCTTCCCTAGTGCGAGAAATGTCATCATGCCAGCTCTCAATCCTTATTATTTGCCTAAAATAGTACAAAACGTTGGACAACAACGACCACAACATGAATAATTAATTTGCACTATTCTAGTTTGGAAATTCACAAATTCCCCATTGTATTGCCACGTTTGCTACAATGTGAGAAATGCACGTATGTGTGCGCTTGTGCGGTCGTGCGTGTGTGTGTGTGTGTGTGTATTGGTTGAATTGTTGTATTTCGCATTTGAGTTTCATTGTTTTTAATAATTGTTATTATTGTTTGGGGGCTGATTGTTTTCCTCTCACACGTGTGTCTGTCTGTGTGTCTCTCTGTGTGTTTTCGTTTTAACACCTACACTGGCAAGCACATGCGTGTGTGTATGTAACCGTATGTATATTCAAAGGAACTGCGGTCGCTGCTTAAATTCACGCTCGCTGGACTACAATTAAAAACCATCAAAATAATGCTAATGCAATTTGAGAGGATGCTGGGGAAAGCAGGCGTGCAGATTTTCAACCGCCACGCTTCAATGGCTTAAGCTTAAGCGCATTTGCGAATAGGGTTGCACCCGCAAGTGCTGTGAGTTCGATAAGGTTGAGGAAGCAGGGCGGGCGCCTTGTAAGTGTAGGCTGACTAATTTATTTGAGTGCATATTACGAGGCATTAATATGCCTTGACAAAATCCCCATTGAAAGTGGCCCTAATTGTAAAGCAACACCAACAACAACACCAACGAGGGAAGGGCCGGTTGCGGGGATGACGGCTATGGGCTTCGGGCTTCGGGCTTCTGGCTGCAGCTTACTTGGGTCACATTTTCCAAGCCAATGCGCCTGCAACGTGGCGTATGCGTAATATTAATAGGCGTTTTGCTTTCGTCTACGCAAGCACAAAATCTCTTGTGCCTGCTTCTTGTTGTTGCTGTTGCTGTAGCTGTTGTTATAGCTCTTGCCATAATTGCTAAAGCCTTAAGGAAACACACCCTTGCGCCTGAAACTGCTCATGCATTCAAAATTGCCCTGCAAACAGTTTTGGCAGCTAACAGATAATAATAATAGTTGTTAAGTAACGCAAGTGATATATATCAGACGTTTCTATATATATATATCTCATATATAAAAATGATTTTAAAAGTAAACCCGAAAAGAGCAGCTCATAGTGAACTATTAATATATTTATCAATCCAAAAATATATTGAAAATTGTCTTCTCCACATGGTTTCTGACTGGCAATATAAATTGATAAATGTCTTTAGCTTTCACTTCGAAGAACACTTGTGGAGAAAGGGAACATTTCAAAATGCTTGCAAAGTAGTTGGTCCTCTAAACTATGTATACATTTCTGGACTAAATATGCGCATTATTATTGGTTGTGTGTGTGTGTATGTGTGTGTGTGTGTGTCAGTATATGAGGGCGGCTGTGTAATCTTGCTCGAGCCTGTCGGAGCCATGATCAATTTATGCGTAATTTGAACTTGACTTCAATTAATCTTTATGTCATGAAACAGGTGGATATGGTTAAACTTACTTTAGCCATCACCTTAGATCTGTGTTGTTATTTTAACAATGTTTTCATTGAATTTGTTAAATATTAATGCTATCTTTCTTCATCTCAGTCATATTACAAATTTCATTGATTGACTTTTGTATAATTTGTCAAAGTTAAAAACTATAATAAAATATTTATTTTCGCTTTGAGAAACTTATGAAAAAACGGGCAAAAGTTGTTCAAATTATGTTGTTCTTTTTACTGCTGAGTTGCATTGGTAAAGCAATTTGCGATACTCAAATTATACAATTGAAATTTATTATATGAAATTAAATTCTATAGCTGACATTTGAGTGAAGAAACGGCTTTTGAATATACGGAGCCATATTTATTTCCAATTTCCGCCGCATAAAATGATTGTGAACCCGAAAAACAAGCTGCAGCAATTAATGTCTGTCTTCTGTTTGGGACCTGATTGCAAGCCATGCGAGTATAAAAAGTGCACTGCAAATTAAGAACGCTATGAAAGCGCCAATTAAATAGTAATACCAGTATGGCACCGCCTACGTGTACTGTCAATTTGGATTCAATCAATACCGCTTAATGTTCGCAAACCAGGCGGACAGAGAGATATGATGGAGAAGGGGAACAGGTAGAAGCAGGGAAGGTGAAGCCGCCAATGAGCATACGAACCGAAATGTAAATTGGGCAATGCGATGCAATACGTTGATGACGTGGTCAGAGAATCACTTAAAATCCGAACAATAGCCTGATGCTGTTGCTGTTGCTGATGCATATGTTGTTGTTGAAGCTTTGTTGTTATTCTTGTTGTCCCGTGTCTCTGTTTATATTTGTGTTTCGAGCAATTTAAAAATCATTGCGAAAACCGCAGCAGCGCAGTGAAAGAGTGAACTCTTCCGCTTCACCCTAATTGTGAAGCGCACACGTACACACACTTATACGACCCGTTAGCGTACACCTTGTTAAGTGAAAAGCAGATCTGAGGCAGGCAAATGTGCAATTTATGTTGCAAGGTGGGTCAACATCAACATCAGCGACAGCCAAATCTCGTATATCCCACATGCAACACGTAAATGGCAAACGAAATTTCTGTATTTCGCCTTTCCCTTTTCAAAGCCACCGAGTCTTGATATCGCTCATAATTTGTGTCCGTGTTGTTTTCACCATATTTCCACCACACACGCACACTTATCGAAAGAAAGGGAAGGAAGGAATAGTTGACGTCAAATCTCAGACCCGCGCCCTTTTGTTTGCAGTTAATTACAATGGCCGAGTGGCAACCAACGAACTGACCTTGCGTGATGTGTACTTTGTGCTGTGCTGCGAGCTGTGTTTTTGGCATGCCCGGCACGTTTGTGCCAAAAATCTTAATTTCTTTGGTAGCTGCCTTGAAAGCTAAAAGCCCTGCGTGTCCATTTTCTTGGCAATTTGGGGTGCAGCGTACCCGAGCAAAGTAAGCCCCTCCGGCTCCATCAGCTCGCCACTGCATTGTGACCTGCAACCTGCTGTGCTTGTGCTTGTGCTTGTCGGCCATCATTCATAATTGGCGTGCTGCACCTTTAAGGCGTATTTATGGCACTGTGGCATTATCCACAGTTGCCGCTGGCCTGACTCGCCTCCTTTCCTACCCAAATTGCAGCAAATATTTCTTCATTTAGCTGTGGGCCTTGCCAGCAGACCAAAGGAATTAAGAAGCACATCGTTAGCAGTCGACGCTATCGTAAGCCAGCTAATTTATTTTTGGCTCAGTTCTCATGTCAATGCCAAAGACAAATCTTAGCTGACGGATCTCGAGTTACAATTAATTTCAATTTTACCAAGCAAACACTGTCTCAAAATTCACGAGGGAAGTATTTCAAGTAAAGTATGTCAAGAGAGAAGAATGTTTGCTTGTTTAACCATGATTTTTCTGGTTTCCAATTTCTCAGTCTCTTTCTCAGACTCCCTTAATTCTAGCTGACATCGTTAGTCGCATATGCTGACACTGTTTGAGTAGAGGTATCACAGGAGCAGCAACTAGATCCAGGCACATTGATGCAAAATACATATTTATACTTTGTGTTTTCCATATATTATTCTTACATATCAACTTTATACATCAACTACATCTTTTCCGAAGCTGTTTTCCGAGCCCGCTACAGAAATATGGAGTTCTGGGAGTGTAGATAACGTTAGCTCTCTCTTTACCTACCTCTTCTTCTCTTCTCTCTCTTCTTCTGTCTCTCTCTCTTTCTTTCTGAAGAGAGAAATAAGCTTTATCTTCTTTGATTGTCATTGCCCTACACAAAATCACTCTTCTTCTGCGCTATCGAGTGTCTTCCTTCATATCTTTTCTCTCCTTATTATTTCTGTTTACCCTTTTCGCTTATCAGGATAGGGACATAATTCTTCAAAATTCATTCGACGATATTTTACACATAACCCTTCCTTCCTGCAGCACCTTTTTCTGCTGTTTGCTCAGTTCACATTCAAAACACCTATTCATTGCACCATCAAACACGGATCATACTTGGATGAAAGGGTATCTCAGGGGACTTTTGATGGAATCTGTTTCACCCGTCAATATCAGATCACAAAATTTAGTCTTCGTTCTAAAAAACTGTAAAAATCTTAAATAAAGATAAGCCTTAAAAAATCATTGCCGCAATGATTATGTTTCGTAATATTACTGATTTAGTTATTATCTTTTGTTAAGCTTTGATTTAATGAAATCGTTAACGAAAACCATATATAACTTCTAATATATGGTATAATTATACCCAAAAAATGTGAAAATATATTCATTTTGTCATGCAGTTTGCAACGCACAGCCCACACTTTCGATCATATAAAGTATATATATTCTTGATCAGCATGACGAGGGCATTCAATATAGCTATGTCCGTCCATTTGTCCACCTATCTCAGAGGTCTTAAGAGCTACAGAGCTGAAATTTTTACCAGATGCTTCTCATATCTCTATGCTGATTGAGTTTAAAAATCATCCGGATTGGATTTGATTCAGTTTGGAGAACCACGAATTTTTTCAGAAGAGAAGAGAAGCACTCCATGAAAACAAAGCAAGTTATTTCGAGCAGGTTGATAGATTTTATAACAACTAAGAAAAGAATCATGAATTTGAACACCAAATTGAAAAAACCACACTCTTACAAGCATGCTTAATATAGACAAAACTCGAACAACGCGATCTTAATGGAAGAAATAACCCGCTTGTGCTCGAAGTAAAACAATGGCAAAATACTGCTGACCATTTTGCCTACCGATAGAGTCTTTTATATCGTGTGGAACGGGAACGGCATGCAATAAGGTAAAGAAGTAAAGAAGTAAATTGCAAAATAATACTGCCCATTCTTTTCGTCAGTCTTCTGAGTCCTATATATCGTCGTTATCGGTTGCTACGTGGAATCAGCGTAAGAAATGTTAAGTTAAATTTCACCATTGTTATATACTTACAATGGGAATGGTATATAAGCTTCGTCAATCCGAAGAAAACCTTTTTTGTTTTCTTTTGTATAAAAGTCTAAACACTTCAGAAGTGTCTGGAAAGAAATGTTGTTAAAAGCATTCTGCTTCCTCGATTTCTGTTGGCTCCTATTCCTATAAAGCAAACGTATCATAGCGATCGAAGATGTACCTTTGAATGTAGGCAGATAAACGCACCAGCGAATAATCATTTATAGACACAAGGGCGTAGCCAGGGGGCGATAGGTGGCCGATATAGTCCGAAAGTTATCATTAACTTGACTAATAGTAGCTGATTCTAGGTTTAAATTATTGAAACCGCTTTTGAATTTTTTAGTACTATTTGACCCTCTTTATAAATTCCGCTCCTTCTTGCTTTCTCTCACTCTCTCTCACTCTCTCCCTCTCTCTCTCTTCTATCACGTGTTGCAATTAGTTTTACGACTTGACAAGGTCAATGCAATTTGCTGCAGCCCAAATCTAAATCCATATCAAAATCAAAGTCAGGCCATACTCGTGTCGAGTCACGCATGCTCCCGCGCACGCATGCAGGCGACGCGAATAATTTATCATAAATGATTAGCAAATATGCCCTTTTTTGTGCAGACTCGATCCGAAGGCCGCGATGCAGTCTGCATATTTTTAAAAGGCAACCAAATTAAATTACTCAAATATATATATGTATTTCGCTTCCTGCATATTGTTTACAGACCTTTTTAACTAGAAAAAGTGTTTTTTTTTTTAATTTGCAAAGTGAAACGCCTCGAGTTTTAAAATTGGCCATTTTACGTCGTTGTGCAGGCGGTTTTCTATGCATTTTTCACAATTTGGAGTGTGCCCCATTTTGCTCTTTGCTTGGCTATTGTTCTCCTTTTGTGTTGCACATACTACAAACACGCACACAGGCACAGGCAGGCTCCATGTAGCAACATGGCCGTTGTGGGGCTGGCGCAGCATCTTCATCCCAAGTTTTGATTTCATATGAGCCAGAGCAGCTGCGCTTTTGTTTGCCTGCCGCGGGCAAAGTGCGGGCTATTGCTCTGCCCATGATGGTAACAACTGGGAGAATGGGGTAGGAGTAGAAACATGTTACTTGTTGGCTTTGCCAGCTCGGATCTTTGTCTTGTGGGTCTTGTAGGTCTCCGTACTTTGACTTGCCTCAGTTACCCCGAGTTAGAGCAATGTTCGTAGTCAAAGTGCATTAGAGCTGCTAGACACAATTCAAAAGGTCGGGCAGAAATATTTATATTGATGGGTTTTATTATACTTCCAATTCAGTTTGGGCAGGCATTGCTCCATCTAACCAGGGGAAGCTTTTTCAAGAGTCGTCCTGGGATGTGCACTCTGTTGATTGTAGGGACCTCCTTTCTGCCCCCCCAAGTTGATACTGAATTTAGCACACACTTTCGCCGCAAGTTAGTCTAATTTCATTGTACTAGTATTTTCTGGTTGGGCATTCCTTAGCCCATTCCTAAGATTACATACTTGTTGTTCTTTTGTTTTTATGTATATTTTGCTCCCTGGTTGCTAAGGCCCTGAGCAAAAGTGCCTTGTCAGCTGTTAGGGCAATATGAAACGCTTTGTACTCTTAAAAAGGTTGCAAAATCTCTTAGCACCTCAAGACGAAGAGTCATGCCTCCGTATATGGGGCCATAAATCGCAAGACCTAATTCCAAAGTCGGCTCCCTTCTTATAGCCAAAGCCAAGCATGCTAATTGTTAGATTTTTTCTTGCACATGAAACTCGCTAGTGGAGCTCGTAAACTCCCACCGACCGGGGTCAGTTGGCACGCATACTGTTACAGTCAAAAGAAAACGAACAGAAACGAGCACAAGCACAAGGAAAGCTGAGCAAGGCGCGGGCGTGAGAAAACGAAAGTGTTCGCATGCAAAAAGTGTGCCTTTACCAAAAGCCCATGACGGGGGAGAGGGGTAATCAGGGGAGCAAAACAATAACAAAGGCTTCAACAAAAAGGGGGGACGGGAAAAGTAAAAGCAACGCTTTTTAGGCCAAGTGACCCGACCGAAGTTTGGAGTGTGGGGGGCGCTGACCGCAAAAACCCAAACTAAACGGCGTATATAGTTTTATATACATATGTTCGTATTACATATATGGATATATATGGATATGTATGTGCTTGTAGATTGTACAAAATATTCAAATTTATATTGATTTTGCGCCGGGCGCTGACGTGAAAACAAACACTTCAAGTCAAAATTAAAACCGACGAAATTATAATGAAAATTAATGCAAATTTGCAGGCGACTCACCTTGAAGACCTTGAATGAGGATACAACATAGAAGGCACCATCCTCCAGCTCATCCAAATGATACTTGCGATCGCCGTCCATCGAGAAGACATACCGAGCGCCACGCGGCAAATCCATCTTGGGCGAGATCTTATCCAGCAGATTGTCCAGAGAGGTGACATCCCTTCCGGGACGGTAGCGCAGTTCCACGCCGGGAAAGAATGGATCGCCATTGCGATAAAAAACAACTCTTCTGGCCTTCCAGTAAGACAGGTTCGAGTAGCGTGAGGCTGCAGCACTTGAGATCTCAGGTCGCGATTTCGAACGCACGAGCGGCACAACAGGCGGTTGCTCGGAGTTCTCACTCATGTTATCCGCCAGGTTGTCCAAGTAAGGAACGGGACTAAGCCCACGACTCTGGTGACCTGCAGAAGCTCTAGCTGCAATTCCAGCGCCTCCGTTTCGCTGTTGCCAATAGTCCGAAAGGTGTGCGGAGGCTTCGCCGCCACCAATGCCACCGGCAGAGGCTCGTCCCGCTGCCGCAGTGTTGTCGCCGGTTGCTAAATCATCCTCGGCATCATCATCTTCGACCTCATTCTGTGCCTTGTGCTGGATCTGAAAGCTCTTTATGGGGCTGCTGCGGTTACTTTCACTATTGTTGTTCTGATTGGGGTGTTGGTCAGGATTGTGGCTAGCCTTGTTGCCAAAATGATTGTTGTGATTTATTTGATTATCATCGAATGGGGCCGTCGGCGAAACGTTTCGCTCGAGCTGTGCGTTCGAACTAATTTGCGGCATTGTTTGTCCCAAATGGCCAAGCAGCGGCTCCGGCTCCGTCTCCGTCTCGTTATTAGCAGCTGCGACGCCGCCGCCATCGTCGTCACCTTCGCGCCCTCCCCGATATTCGTTTTCATTCTCGTTCTCTTCGTTGGACATTGTCCGTGTAAGTTAGTTTCTACTTAAGGCTCTCTTCAGAAGGTACTCTTCACTTTCTCCGACTGGCTGTGACTCCAGCAATCTCGGCTTGGCTAGGTAGGACCTCTTGCGTGTCTTGGTATTTGTTGTGGTCAGAAATTGCCAGGGCAGCAGGGCAACGTGTTCCACTGTCGTGTCGACTTCTCGCGTGCTTTGGATCTGCTGCTGTTTCTTTCTTAAATTAAAAAAAAAAAATTAACCAAATTAATAATAGCTTAAATGCATTTATTCCTTCGTTTATATCCATTTCATTCAAGATTTATCTTTGCCCTTCTCTTTGAATTTACTTGAACCCGATCACCTGTAGTTTGCAGCTGCTTGAACTTTCAACTGTGAACTAGGCGATGCCCCACTCCCTCACACTCAATATCGCAATTGCTAAGAACTCTCAATGTAATGTGTCCATGTTGTGCATGTCCATTGGCTATGGCTCTTGAGGACCACTCCAGAGTACTGCTCAATGGCTGTCCACCAACCACTTGACAGTTCCTTTGTCAGTAAACAGAGAGTCTCCACTCAGCCACTGCGAGCCCCACAAGCGCTCACACTCACACTCACACTCTCGCTCGCAGCTCCTTCTCCCCACTTGAGACAAAATATAGCGTACTATTTGAAGCTCTCGCACTTCAGATACGGATTCGGACACGAAACCCGCAAACAGGGGAGTTGCCACTTCAAGCAGATGCTGTTGCAGTTGCGCCAGTTGCTATAGGCTTGAAATATTGAGAGCAAGAGGCCTACACTGTTGAGATGGATTGTTCGGGAGTTCAAGGAGTATTGCAATTGGATTAAATATGAGCAGATTACCAAATGTTTTGTGTAATCAAATCTACGCTCGGACTAGCAAACTATACAATATATTTCATGAATTTCACTATGTATTTCATTACTAAACAGTGTGTACTTAAGTATACGTCTAATTATAGCTTGCTGGGAATAATCATAAGCTTTATATCGGAGAAGGCCTTTACCCTCTGCTCTACGCCACTGTACTGCCAATGACTGGCAATTCAACTTTCGTTTGACCGAAATTGCAGAGTTGCTTAGGACACGGTTTGTGGTACGGCGTTACTGTTACTTTGCGGTCAGCACCTTGCCCTCCCGCTCTCACCACTTAGACACAAGCCCGGCGGGGGTATCTACTATATTACTCGTACCAGAACCGCCTCGGACATTCATTCACTTTTGCTGCATTGGAATTTTTTGCAAAAATGTCGGTGTAGAAAAATTTTACTTTGCCAAATGCGGCTTGCAATCAGAAAGGACGAAGTCAGAAGTCGAGAAGTCGCTTTGGGAGTTTACTTTTGGTTTTGGTTTACCCTTACCTGTTTTATGTAAATTGTGTTTTTATTGCAACACGTTGCAATTGTTATGGCTGTGCCGTCTCCGTCCACTTTGCTGGGGATTTGTTTTGTATTTTTTTGCGCCAACTGGGTTAATGACACTTTGCCAGCGAAATAAGCCCGATAAATAGGACCAGTCTTGGCTTAGCAACAGCATCCACTTGTACTGCGCGTAAATACAAATCAATCAGCATCAATTACGCGCACTCGCGGATAGAAAGAAATGAGGAGATAGAAAAAGGTTGAGACCAAAAAAACACATTGACTGAATCTAGAATCGAATTTAATGAACTCGACGTAAAGTCTATTAAAACATCTCGCAAGAAAAGTTGGCAACAAACAAATAGCGTAACTTTTATGTGTATTCCTCTCCCTTCGTACGCTTCTTTCGGCTGCTTTCTTTTTGGCAACTCGCTGTGTTGTTGCACCATGCAGAAGAAGAACAGAAGAAATTCCGTCTGGCAACTTTGCCGGTCAAAGTGTTTTTGAATTGTGCTTCATGTGCCTGTGCTTAGCCTCGCCGCCTGGGAAGTCCACTCTAAAGTCGGCGACGGACACGGAGCCAATTTTCTTACAGAGAGCGGCGGCAGCGGCGGCGGCGGCTCGAGCTCGAACTCATAGTCATCGTCGTCGCAGTCAGCGTCGAAGTCAACGTCGTGGCGCGCATTGGATTACATATTGTTGCTGTTTTCTGTTTCTCTGCCTTTGCCTTTGCCGTAGTTGTTGTTGTTGTTGATGTAGCTAGAGGAGTTGGTGTGCAAGTGACTGACTTATGGGCTGGCTAATGCTGCCACGCGACTCTCGTCCTCTTAATTGTGCGCTGCTTATAAAGCACTGCCGCACGACAGTGGGAGTTTCTTTGGGTCCGGGTCCTCCAACCACCTACTGCTGTCGTACTTTGCGGTTTCTCATTGCACTATTGCCTCCACCTCAACCTCAGCTCGCTGGCTTTGGCAGTTGGGTGTTGTGAGTTGTGCTGCCCACCTGACGACATCATGTACCCGAGAACTATGTAAGTAGCAGTAGAATGGGAAGCAGTTAGAGTTAGTTGAAGAAAGTTATCCACTAAGTTGTTTCTGCGCACTGTGGTTTGATACTGATATAGCAAGTAACCATTATAATTTTCGGTTTGTTTCTACTTTAATCTGTCTTCAAATGTTTCCTCAAGTTCTATAAACATGTTTTGTCATATCAACCAAATTGTTCGTCTTTTAATTTTTGACATCTTTGGCCTTAAATGTTTAGGATTTAGTTGTAAAGAGGATTAGGTTGTTGAGCAGAAAATTTGCATATCGTTTTCTCTTCTGCTTGTTAAAACTATTATGAATATTTGGTATCTGTTTTTGTGGCGATGATTGATGCTTAGTCTGCGGGCAAAGTGCCGATCTGGTAAAAGGCAATGTATAATGGCCATTCTTCCCTACACAGAAGTACACCCTAGAGATAAATATGTTGAATCATAACTATAATTTTACTAGAGGAATCCCCAAGATCTTTCAAGGTGATCGTCCGGCTTACTGCGAACTGAGTAGCCTACATATTCGCTCCGCATAATGATCCCAAGACAAAGTTCGGATACTTTCATGAGATTTCAATGGTGAAAATTTATGATGAAACACTTACATTTACTTCGAACTAATTCTATTCATATGTAAAATTGCTTAAAAATAGGTAGAAATAATCGAAAAATATATGTTTTCTTTCAATAAATGAAAACAATATATATACAAAACTTAATTATTTAAGAGCAGTTATTTATTAATTTAAGTTTTCTAAATCGATTTAACACTTTGTCTCCTAAAACTCAACCATGTATCTTACATCATTGTTAAATCATTATTGTCACACAGTGCCAGAGTAGGGAAACCGCACCTCCATCTTCCTATTCACGTGCTACTAGCAAGTACAAAGCGGGAGTTACGTTAGGGAAGTCGCAGTTTTTTGCTTATCGTGTTTATATTGTCGCTGCGTTGTAAATATATTTTGCCGGCCACCTTCGCCACCTTGGAGGAGCTGCTGCTTATGCGCCACTCACATGCAACTTCCTTGGGGTTTCGTGGCGGCAGGCGGGTTTCCCCACTGGCTTTTTGTGTGTCACGCTGTGAAATAAATGTAAGCAACAGTCAAAAGTAGACTCTCCTCTCTTCTGGCCACCTCCACCCTTAGTTTCCATTTTCTTGGGTGGCTGGCTCTTTTGCGCCGCACAATTAGGCCAAACGTTTGAGGAAATTTGTTTTTATTACCTCGCTCTTACTAGTACATGTGATTTGTCCAGCTCGAATCAAAAATTCCGCCCCAACCAATCGAGGCTTAATAACTTTTTGCTGCCTCTAAATGGTGGGGCGATATTCGTTTCTGTCGTTGCCTTTCACCCTGAATTGGCCACCATTTATTTTTTTTAATTAATCGCATTTTCTTCTACGATTATCAACAAATTCGTGGGCGGCGCAACATTTGAGGAAAGTTAATGTATTATTTTAATGTTACATCCGGTAAGTGCGTGATTTGTATAACTCCATCTATAAATGTGCTCATACTTTACTCGTAGCTTAATTATTTCACCAAATCATATTTTCGAGGATAAACTTAATGATGCGAGAAAGCAATCTCAAAAAGAGGGTTAACGATGTTGTAAAAGAAATCATATTATTCTTCTACGTACAATTAGCACCGGTAAGAGTCAAGATTTGTTTGTATCCCTCTTTCTGGTGCAGGGAAAGTGGTTTGGAAGTGAAATATATAGTATGTAAATAAGTGGGTGTTTGGCTCGAGGTCGAGACATAAATGAATTTTGAATGCCATAAAAACTTAATTATATCTTTTTTCTAGACTCTGAGCCGGAGGTTTTGAAATTTTAGTAATATCATTTGAAACTGATGGAACGCAATTTTATGTTATGACAAAGTTTAAGCCACAATCATTAAGATCTTAAAGAACAAATGATGCAAATCACACAAAGTGGACATTTTGTGGAATGCTCAAAACTTCTCCAAAGAAAACTTCGTCTTTTGTTTATGCATGCAAAAACAAAAGAAAAAGAAAATCTGCCAAAAAATATGAGAATTTCACCTCTAAATGGATTCATAGACCATAGATTCTAAGGTCTTACGAGAAAGTTTAAATGAAATTTAGGTGTAACTAAAGACATTTTATTGCAAACCATCAAACGAACTGACTTTCCTGAAGTTTGACTTTTGTCTCAAAGCCTTCCAAAAACTTTGTTGATGGTTTGGGCATGCCATAAATGTAATATAAGATCTTCATGTCTAAATGGTTGCATGAAACCAAGTGAAGTACTTGGCTTTGGATTTGAAATGTACAACCAGAGCACCGGCCTTGTTCATCAGTCATTGAGAGTCCCAATAGCAATGCTCTTAGTGGATCGGGTGGCGAAATATCTAATCCAGATTTTACATTATAAATCTTCTATGTATGGCAAAAGTTATTTAACTTTATTGGCATTAATTGTTAGCAGCCTCAAGGCCGAAGTGAGCAAAACTTATTTCTTTTTGGCTGTTCATAATGAATTAGAAGTCCTGTAGACTACGTAATTAGGTAGGCATCTCATTGAATAACAGCAGAAAAGAAAGAAGAAAAGACTAGATCTTTGCACACTTGCTAAATACCTTTCAGCATATTTGACACCATACTTCGAGATACGCCTTGATCTGTTATTCATAAGCATAATTTTGCTGATAATTGAGTCGAAGGATGAGCGCAGGATGCTTCTTGCATAAATCCTTATATATTAAAGAAAAAGAAGACAAGAACAATAAGAACGCTAAGAGATAAGGTAAGCAGCGAACAGCAGGAGCTGCAAGAAAATATTCTGAAACTACTTTAACACACACTTAATGATCAAATAACTATAGCAACATGTATTCATACATGAATGGACACATGTATGATTATAAAAAAATATTTTGAAAAAAGCATTCTAAGATTTGTGAAACAAATCGTATTTATGTTACTTTTAAAAGCAAGCCTATATATTAAGTCAGATTATTTTCTTCTAGTGCCCAGCAAATAAGTTTTAAATTTTGATTGGCATTACTATTTCCAGCATAAGTTGCAACTATCTTATTGCACCCCCGCACGCAGCACCCACCCCCAGCGAATCAAATTAACAAACAAGCATCCATTCCTCATCCACTTACTACCCCCCACAGTTAACAAAGCAAATAAGCAGCTTTTTAGATGGCCAGATATATGTACACATTTCCCATACCCCAGATAAGGCAATCAAAGTGCATTCTGCCCTGTTTGCCGTCTGCCCACCCACGTCTTTTCTCCTAACAAGCTGCTTGTATCCATCCATATCTACCCAAAGAAAGCATTTTTGGTGGCTGCTGCTGTTGCTCGAAAGAGTAGTTGCACCTTGTTGCTATTCTCAATTCTCATTCTCGAGTGTGCTTTGTTTTTACATTAAGGACTAACTGACTCCGCTCGACGAGTATGCGGACAATCCATGGAGGCTCAGGCTCAGGCTCAGCACAGCAAGCATGTTTTGTTTGCTCTTTGCTGCTGCAGCTGGTTAAGTGTGAGTGTCCGTCGAGTAGTGAGGGGGAATGCTGAAGTGCCCACCGCCTTGTACACAAAGAAAACTAAAATTAAAGTATATAAAATTGCTTAATAATTTTATGTTCTCAGACCTGATGTCCTTCAAAATTTGACAAACACAAAGAGTAATCATGGGTTACCCACCAACAGTATTGACAATGATTTAATGATGGATAAATATAAATTTGAGAGCCAATTTCCAGCATGTTTTTCTCTGTGTATCAACACATACGTGCTTGCTACAAATTTTGGCTAATGTACCCACGTGCTCAGTAAGCACACACACAGCCACACATACGAACAAACTTAGAAGGAGAATGTACATACGTATGTATGTATGTATGTATGCATACTGTTAATGTATATGTGTCGTCTGTACACACCAGCATCTGCAGAGAGGTGCATTATGGGCAAAAGAACGGCGGGATCCAAAGCAGCGCGAGTCAACAAAAGTGCACGAAAACCAAACCAAAAGCCACTTAAAAGTCCAATGCCGCGAGCATGCATTTTATATTGCCCCATACTCTCTTGCACTGCTCCCGACTGACGCTAAGACTCAGCTGAAAAATGCAGCGGAAAATATTGTGCAAAGGGCGCGGTCGAAAGTTGACAACAACACGAAGCGGCGACGCAACGACAATGCCAACAATGAGGCATTTTTAATGTGACCATTAAACAATAGCAATATACAAGGACTACGAGACAAAAAGTAGCTGCTGCTGCAGAAACTCACGGACTGCAGGAGAACTGCAATGGACGAAATGCAGCGAAGGCTGCGAGAGAAAAGCGACCCATCAAGCAATTTCGAAGGCGGAAAATATGCGCTTCAATGTGGCCTAAGACATAGAAAGGAAAGATGAACTACTAACATTTATTACGGTCAGCATGTTTGTTATGTTCGTATTAGGAGCGTTATCAATAGATGTTAGTTTAAAGAGATTGTAAGAGTTAGAGCAAGAACCACTAAAAGGTAAGGCTAGTATTTGACGACTGTAAATAAGACTAAGACGTACTCAAAGTCTGGTTCAAAATTGATAGGAGTATGGTCACACTGCAGGAGCAAAAGTTGATTGTCAATTCTCTCTGAGTGCTCATCGGCAAGCAACTATTACTCTTTGATCGAGATAGAGAGTAGATACATTGAAGAGGACTATAATGGTGGCTCTACAGCATAGTTCTTGAACTGCGTTCGATATATATATATGTGCTTATAACAATCCACATGATAAGTCAACGTCAACGAAGTTGTATGCTGTGCAGAATAGTCCAAGCTGAAGTTTTAATCCAGTTCGGGGAGTAAGTATATAAAGACAGCGACAGTAAGGTAGTTAGTCCGTCTGTCCTGACAGCCAGCCACGCGAGAAAACTTTCAATACAAAGTATGAAGGCCATGACGCTACTAAGGGAAGACGTTGAAGAATGCGACAGCCATCACGGACGCAGAGGCGCACAAGGAGACAGAGGCTAGTGCAGCCGAATGAACCGCAACTGGACGACGACAAAGAGTAAGTGGACGGTAATGATGACTCTGGGTATGGTGCTGACTGCGATTCACATAGGAACTCCGGGCAGTCCCAAGGATAATGTGGAAGCTGTAGAAGCTGTTGCATTCACTCGCTCAAACTCAAACCACAGTGGCCACATCAATACAAGAAATACACACATCAGAGCATCGGAATATCGAAGTATCAGTTGGGCTGGGCTGCCTTATCACAATGACTGGAATGTATGATAAAATGAATGGCTGGAATATGGTTGCAAGCAGAACGACCACAATGCAGTCACCGACTGACTGACTGACTGAAAGGCAGACTGGCGGGCAGACCAACATCTCGGCCATCTATTGTACATCAGCCACCAACTGGTGACGACTGTTCTCGCATGCCATAGTCGTACGAGTATCCATGCAAGTATCCTGCTGTCCCAAGCAGCAAAGCAATGGCCATGGGGATGTCATGAACGCATCTCAGCTCAGATACAAGTAGTTTGCCCCATGTCAAACCAACGTGCACACACCCATAGATAGACAGACAGACAGACAGACAACCAAAAGAAGAAAGTCGTGTCCGTGTCCGTGTCCGTATCCGTGTCCTCAAATGTGAATGGAACCGGGTTGTCGTTGTAGGCGGTTGTTGTTGTTCTTGCAAAAAGTTTCAATTGTTTGTGCCCGAGGATGTGTGAATGTGATTGTTTAACTTCTTCTCTTGGCAGTGCATCTATCTGTTCCCTTGCATGTGGGTACAATTAATTTTTGCAGTTGATGATGATGATGTTGATGATAATTCATACGAGGACTTTGCTGGGCTAACAAGTCCCAGATTATAGATGTGGCCAGACCAGAGAGCTAGAAAGAGAGCAATAGGGCAGTACTCGTCTAAGGACAATGAAAAATGTGTCATGTGAGGACATAATCATTAGCTCGCTCATGCCTGCCTTAGATATTTAGTCCTTGACTAAGACTCGAATTTGCCGAAACAAATGAAGGTGCCCGGGCTTAGCGATTCAACTTCTACTCGCACTTACACAACTCTCAGCCAGAGCCAAAAGCAGAAACTTTTGCCATTTTGGTAAATATAATAAAAGTGCACTCAAAAGCATATCGCGCCGCATAAAATGCATTTCCATTTCTTCAAAATTCAACGCTGCAAACATTAAAACTCATACTCGCAATTGTAATCGGAGCAGGGTATATAGAATTTCTTCATCCCAATTATATAAAGAGCTTAATTAATTTCCTAACTAATTTCATAATTAACATTAACTGTATATATCTTTCCTATATGGGACATTGCTAATCATCACTCAAATACTCGTGAAACTGCCTTAAAGTATCTTTTGGTCGATCAGTTCCTACAGCCGCACTCTGACTTATTTTAATTGTTTTATTTCTCTTCTTTCTTTTTTTTTGTTTGTGTTTTTTTTTTCTTTAATAAAGCAAATGGCCAAAAGTTTTTAGCGGGGAAATTAACATTTGGCAATATGCTTTTAGGCAGCCAGGCTTAGCAGCGCCAACTTATCGCCTGCCCCTCGCCCCACGCTTGGCTTCATCCGATGCAAACGGTGGCAGCAGGCAAAGGCAAAGTGTTACGGTTTTGGATTTCGGCACATGCCAGTCGGATTTGGATAGCTGGTTACTTCTTGGCTGGAAGTTGATGGTGATGGGTCCCCATGATTAGTTTAGGTTAAGGCTGAGGAGGTCTGGTATTGCGCCACTGTGAATATCTTTTCGCGCCACATTCATTTCCACGTCGGCTACTCTGCTGCTCTTCCTCTGTGTGTCTCTGTATGTGCTGTGGCAAATGCTTTGGGTTTGGGTTTTTCCCTCCTTTATTTCATGAGCTTTTTTCGTTCGGCCGCTGCCTTTTAATATGATTGCAATTTGCGCTTACATGTACGTAGTCGTGGTCGTACATTAAGGTACTAAAGAGGAGGCCAGCTGCTCCCATTGCCATAGAGGCGGTACAGTCAAATGTTTGCTGGCAAGTCCTGGACATGCAAGAACGACGACAGCAGCGGCAGCAGGCAGCGGTTGTCGGCGACAGGCGACTGTCACGCTTGCAATTTTTTCGTGGTCTACTTTTGTGCGCATTAGTTTCGCTTCGCTTGGCGCAAATTGTGTGGTCCTGGTCCATCTCCATCTCCGTCTCCATCGTTGTCGCTGGCGTCGCGTCGTTCCACTTTTACTTTACTTTGCAAGCGCTTTGTGGTAATTAATGTGTACGTGTGAATGTGTATATCTGTGTATATATGTATCGTGCTGTGGCGTCAATTATTTTGGCTCATACAGTTGGCCAGTCACAATTTACAAATTACAAGCGGGGCTGATGAGACTGGGTTCGGCTACGGAGCCGTCGTTCATTCCAAGGCAAGCTTCGTGTATTTATTTGCAAATCAATTAAGTGGTTTTCCTACCCTGGACCTCTGTTACAAGGGTATATTAAGGTTGTTGCAGTGTATTTAAGAGACAAAAGGAGGCGAATATATATATATTCTTAATCATCACGACAGGGGAGTCGATATTGCCATATCCGTATTTATGAAAATTGAAATGCTAGAAACTATAAGAAGAAGAGACTTAAAATTGGAAAATTCAAACTCCATATTTATAACCATATTAAATTTATGAATTCAATTTTCCACTTCTACTTTTAAAAGCAGCCCCCTAAAAGCACACCGCCCATTTTTGTGTTTTTATTAGAAAACTTGTTTTATATCATTGGCGCTTAAGCAAATTCAAGGGGTACTCTAAAGGGCTCTACACGGACCGAACAACCATAACATATAGCCCCCATAGAACCAATTGTTCCAGGATATATAGAAGAAAATCGTTTCGTTTATCAAGCAAATCGAAACGAATGAACCGTTTGTATGCCTTTTACGAGGTCCCACGTCAGCTGACCAAATCTATCCGACTCTGTCTACTATATCATACCAATTTCTTCGGAATCCATCAAATTGCACTAAACTTGGCTTGTAAATATTTTAGAATTCCCCAAGTTCACTGAATACAATTTATTTTCGGAATAAGGAAACTTTTTAGTTTTACATTGAAGGTAAAAGTTTTACATTTGGGAGGCCGAAAGTCCGTGGGCCAAGTTTCATTCGGATCGAACAACTATATCATTAAGCCATCCACTCAGCAGAGGATACTTAACTGTCGAGCAAGCAAATCCTCATTCTTATTTGTTAAATTGTATTTTTTTTTTAAATTTTGTGGTCACATTTTACTTTTTTAATTTGATTTGATTTAATTTTGCGGCATTCTACTGTCTTTAATTAAATATTTTCTTTTTAAACAAATTCACAGAAAATGTAAATGTATTTTAATTCTGTCATGAAGCTGG
This sequence comes from Hirtodrosophila duncani, assembly GCA_037043425.1. Lineage (NCBI taxonomy): Eukaryota > Metazoa > Arthropoda > Insecta > Diptera > Drosophilidae > Hirtodrosophila > Hirtodrosophila duncani. The sequence goes on along the minus strand of JBAMBM010000656.1, from coordinate 1,607,360 downwards.
CAACGCACACAATGAAGCATTTCCGACCATATAAATTATATAAATTCTTGATCAGCATGACGAGGGCATTCGATATAGCCATGAGATCTCAGCAGTCTTATGAGCTACAGAACTGAAATTTTTACCAGGTGCAGATTATATGTGCTGGATAGGATAGGATAGGATAGGATAGGATAGGATAGGATAGGATAGGATAGGATAAGATAGGATAGGATAGGAAAGGATTCAGTTTGAACAAAGCATTCAATTTCAAACAGATTAATATATTTCGTAAAAATTACGAAAAATGTCATGAACTTGAAAACCAACATTCAACATTCTTTTGCAACCCCGATTGCTATAGCTATAGCTATAGCGCGTACATCTCGATCTTAATCTAACGAAAAGTAATTGCAAAATACTGCTAACCCCTTCGCCGGCCGAATGAGTCCTTTATATTGTGGAACGGGAAGGTTAAGTAAATTTCAAATTACTGCTGCCCATCCTTCTCGTCGAATGAGCCCTGAATATCTTGTCAGTTGCTACGTGAACCTATGAGCGGAATATGACTAGCACATTAAATCATAACTTATCATAAACTTGTAGTTTTAGAATAAGGCTATGACATAAACAAACAAAAAATATCTATATAAAATAAAGAAAATCTTAAGTTAAATTACATCGTTGTTATATTTTTACCATATTAATGGTATATTCGCTTCGGCAAACCGAAGCTAACATTCCTTTCTTGTTTTTTTTATTGTTTGAGCAATGTTCAGTTGGTTGTGGCTGTTGCCAAAAATCATTTTGAAGCGACGCAAAATTTAATTAGCTTTAAGTGCGGCAGACTGGTTTGATTGTTTGCTTCGCTTCGGTTTCGTAATTTGTTGTTAATTACTTTTTGCAGCACGGCCTTTTATTGAAAAATTAACGCCGGCAGCAGCAGGTTTATTTGGTTGGTTTTCTGGTTGTGTGGCTATCTGTACTTAAATTTAAATCAGCCATAAATAGGCATTAAACTTGGCACATAATGATTTTAATAGCGCTTTCTATATAATGTTGATTATTCGTTCAGTGAGTTTCATTTGGTTTCAATTTGCTACTATTGATTTTTTGTATGTGCTTGCGGCTCTTTGTTGTTCCAATTTGTGGGGCATTTTGTGTAATGATACTCGGATTGCCATCATTGGCATCCTTTAATGATGAGTTTATGTATATTTATTTAACTGTATTTATGTGCCGCTTGCTAATGGTAATCCTTTACGGGATAATATATAATTATATTTGATTAGCTTGTGAATGGATCGACAAGATACATAAAAATGTATATTTTTTTGAAAGTTTAACGACTTTGCAAAGTATTTCATATAATTAAGCACTGAAATAAATAAATTCTTGTTAATATTAGACACTCTTCATATTTCCTGGTACAAATAGACGACACTACGAGTAATGAATGCACAGGAACAAAGGCAAAGCCCTGCTGGCTCCTGTGGAACGTGCCGTTGCATTCGAAAGCCCTCGCGGCTCCAGCTCGTCGTGGAGCGCACCTGCGACAGTGTGACAGAGATTGTCACCAAGTACAGCCGAAAGATTAACAACGAGGCGCACCTGGCAGTGCGTAAGGCCAAGTGCCGCGAGTGCGGCAGTCTGATAGGACGCTCCAACTTCGAAAACCTGATCAAAGGACATCGGTGCGTTTGCACTGTGCATTGATTTAACAGATTGTTCACATTTACGAATAGTTCATACGCAGGCTTCGGCTACGAAGAGATTGGCACTGGCATCCTGGTACTCCTCATGGCTCTACTTCTGGTCGTGGGACTGTATTTGGTACGTTGCTACAATCATACGTTTGCCTACGGTGGCGGTGGTTGTGTGTCGACCATATTGTGGACCTACAACGACTGCCAGATTCTCACCTAATATTGGCCCAAGTTGCTTACAAATCAATTGCCGATCGAATGAGTGAACAGTTTATATGCAAAGCAAATGCTCCAGATCCTCCATAACTCCCACTGTACAAGTTTTTACAGCATTTTCACATTGTTAACCGCAAAGGCGGCATGCCTTACCACGCACTAAACACACCTTGCTAATTAGGCCGCAGGCACTTTGGCGCCCCTTTTTGTGGCAGCGCTTTGCCAATCATCAAGCTGTTTAAATAATAAATCACTTTAAAATTAGTTTGCCAAGTTCCTTGCGCAAGTTGAGCGACGGCAAATTAGTAAAAGTTAATTAAAACTATTTAAATTGCAAATTATTTTAACATTTTTCACACACATCGACATCGGCAGCGTCGTCGACAAAGAAAGCACACTGTCGTCACAGTCTGTGTATGTGGGTGTGTGTTTGTTTATATATGTGTGCAAGATAGAATTCGTGTAAAAAGTTGAAACACTCGCACACATTACCAACCACATGGCTGTACAGTGGGTCAGGCTGGTGTCATAGGGAGCAAACCCAGTTTCAGGCATTTCCCTTTTAAACAAATTTTATCCTTATTCTTAATGTGCAATTCAGTCACAAAGTATTGAATTTTGATTAACAAGTTAATGTATTAATGGCAATACAGTTTGATTAATACTAGCGCAAGATCCCAAGCTTTGTTCGTCAATAACAGCAGATACCCCAAATTAGTTATTTCGGAAATTACAGGTGGACCTAATCAGTGCTCTCTCTTACAGACTGAATAAACTCTCAGTCTGAACCACAAAGAACTAGAACAACAAAAATTACTCATTTAAATAAGTGATCCATAATTGTAAGCCATGATTTAGATTGGTATCTGAAATATGTGACCCGTATGACGAGCGAATACCAACATCGAAATAGTGATTTCATTCACCTTCTAGAATTCCTTCAAAACACAATTTGATTATGCTGCCTCTTCCATCTGCTTTGCTCAGCATTCCAAACTGTCCATGTCAAAGAAGGGTTTGCTTCAAAGACTGCAAAGTCCTATGTATCTTTAGAATAGACCACTGCCTCTAAAACCGATCAAGCCTTACAGTTTATAAAAGTAAGATTTGCAGACTATGGGAGCCAGACTATGGGAGTCTTGTATTGTGTTGCAACCAGCTTGGATTTAATTTGCTCACCTAGGCTTCTCTTTGATGTAAGTTGCTCATATGAAAAATCATAAAGATCGGACCACTTTAACATATAGGTCCCATATAAACACATATAATGAAAACTTTGATGGCGCTAACAAAATTGTATTTGCAAGCCAAGCATCTCCTTCTTGTTATTCGAATGTGTAGTATGTATGTATATGAAAGTTTGTGTGTTTGTATTCCACAAATATTTGATGCTAATTAGAAAGAAGATTGCTTCGCGGCCTATTGTTACAGGTGAAATACGGAAATATGTTATAGACTCCTAAATGAAATGTAAGCTGACAGATACTTTATTATCAGCAACTCAAATAAAATTTCTTCGCTTGGAAAACATTAAGTACATGTTCGAAATTAAATCGCGGTTGTAAATCAGCAGTTATAACTTCTCCTATGATTCCACTGTACATTGGAAAATTGTAAGAAAATCTCACACAAAGCGCGCACACACACACACACACACCCGTGTACGGGTATTCGTATTCGCATTCACATACATACCCATGGTCTTTCACAAAATGTTTAAATGAGGGAAATTAAAAAAGAGCGCACACCGTCGCTGTGTGGAATATCTAAAAAATGTCAAGTTGTGTACGGCGCACGATGCCAGCCAGTTAGTCATTCATTCATTCATTCACTCATTCAGTCAGTCAGTCAGTCAGTCAGTCATCCAGGCAGTCAGTCGCTACTGTCAGGGTCGGGGCGCTGAGGCCGATAGGGCGTGTACGTGTGGCGCAACAATTTGCATATAAAAAGGGTTGTTAGACTTTAAATAGCAGGCTGGCCTATTATATGCATTAGGGGCAGATATGGCGCGCATTAAGATAAGGTACTTACGCTACGTTTACGTTTACACCAGGACCAGCACCCAGCACCCAGCGCCCAGCGCCAGGAGTAGACTCGGAGTCTGTCCTGTCGGCGGAGTCACCTACGCAAAGTTAATTTATGCGGGTATGCCATGCGTCTCTGTATCGCTCGATGTGTGTGTGTGTATGCCTGTCTGTGTGCCTTTCTCTGTGCGAGTGTGTAGCTTGTTGAAATTTTAATTAAAGGGAAAATATTTAAGGATGCAAAACTTGGCGGTGGCAACATCAAAAACAAGCTTGATGAAGTAGGATTGGTGTTGTTGTTGCTGTTGTTGCTGTTGCTCCTGTTACTGCACTTTACCCCCTTGCCCTGCATCTTTAACAGTCTGACGGAAGCTTCTGCACACAGTCATTCAACGCCCCTCAACCCAATCTCGCCCCTCAGATAGACATAAAGCAGCAGCACTTGAAAAGTACTTAACTTCCTCTGACTTTGCTTAATTTCTAATGATGGAATAGATGCATCGCTGCATGAACTCCTTTGCAAAAGTAGATAAAGAGATGACTAAGCACTGCCATACCATACCGATCAGGCGATCATTCTGGTTTTGCTATCAAATACATACTTTCATTGCTGGACTTTGAAATTTTGAGCATATTTTGCCATCATTCGACGGCAAAGCAACAACAAGCCGCAATTGAAAGTTCACCCAGGTTGAGTGAACTTCAATAGAAGCTAAAAGCCATCCAGATTTGGTTGCCCAATCACTTTACCCAAAACATTTTCCGACTTTTGAACCCAGGCAACACACATTGGCAGACTCAATCGAGAAATGGGAGCAGTTGCAGGAATATCTCAATTGAAATACTCGTACCTGCTGCTATGCGGTGGTTGTCTACGCTCCGCATCTACCTCCGTTCTGCTTGGCGTTCCTGTTTGAGTGATGGCTGCCTCCTGCTTTTCATGCTCCTGCCTGCCTGCGCGCTCTTATGCTCCCTCATCCGTGCTGGTTCTTTTATTAACCTCTTCTAAACCAATTTGATAGAGACTCTTGTCACACACGCCTCGTTGTCGATTATCAGCCAGAGTCATGTCAGGCATGGGGAATGCCATGGTGAATATTCAACTAAATATCCAGTTTGTTCCGCATTCCTCGTGTTTTCAATTCCGCTTTTCAGTTACCGCTGATGTACGTTGCCAGATTTGTTTTACATTAAAATTAAATTGATTAAATTTCAATTGGAGTTATTATACAGAACCGAATCCTTTTTGTTATAAATGTTAATTGGAGTGATTATTTAAGACCACTGCAAAAAACTTGGATCGGTTGGTGGCTGGGTGGGAATACGTTTTGATCTTGCTGTTCACTTATGTTCTCAACCTCGCCTAATTATACTCGTACTCCAGGCAGAACGAAGCATCTAAGACCCCATAAAGTAAATTGATAAGTATCAATAGCCGAGTCGATCTAGCCATGTCTGTCTGTCCGTCTGTATAAACACGTAGATCTCGGAGATAATAATTATACACAAAATCGTAAAAAAAACATTTTGTATTGTAACGCTCAGTACGAGTATCTTATAGTCGGAATATCGGAATATATATATAGCGTTCTTACATGTTTTTGTTGTTGGTGAACCTCTGAATCGAGCTAAAAATGTCGGTTCGGTTCAAGTTCAGCGTCATTTCCGCTTATGGTTCAGTTCACAGCGGAAATATGTTAAATACACCCAGCTTGCAGTCCTGTTTAAAGTAGAACCATCATTCTCATTTTTGCTCGTCATCGTCCTTTTTCCCCAATTTTCAAAAATCGATTAGCGTGATCTCGTGTGTCGGAATGATTGTGCCTACTTTGCCTTCCTGCATGCCGCCAACTCTGAATAAGCATACTAGTTTGACATTCGAAATTAATGAGCACTTAAGCGCACGCATAACACATTTATTTTGGGTGTGCGTGTGTGTGTATGTCTGCATGCTGTTGACACTTAACTGACTTCATAGTTAGACCATAGAGCCATCGTCTCTATCTCTGGCTTATGCGCGCTTATCAAAACTGAAGCGCACATTACAAAAGTCAAGTGTCTTTGGCAGACAGTTGAATGCGGAACGGCAGCTGGATTGTGTTTCAAAGATTTATAGGGCCGCCACGCCACGTATAATGTTGCGGTGATATACGATGAGTAGGAGTATCTACTTACCTACGTGTACTCTTATAATTGTAATGCATTTATCAACTTGGAACATAGACCAATACATATGATATACGTTTGTATCTGCTTTGAATGGCTTCAATTAGCAAGTACTTAATTGTGCTATAAATTTCAAGTTATTTATTTGCATAAAAGAGAAATCTAATATAAGCGAAGCCTTCCTTTTTTCAGAAGCGAAACAAATAAACAATTACTAACCATCCACATATTCCAAGTGAGAACGCTATAATCGAAATCCACTTTGATATTGCAAATAAATAACCGATCTAGATTAAACCTGGTCGGCGAGCGTGGGGCAACTGAGGATACAAGATATACAATATGAATTTGTTTTGATTTGGATTAAAAACAGAAAAGTTATGCTCCTAAGTTCATTCCTGAGCAATCGGTTATATGGTAGCTATACGTTATAGTTGTCCGATCTTGATCACATCAGGCCATCGAGGGGTAGGTACTCCTCCAAAGGCTACAAGCCGAATTTGGTTTGATGTGTATGAATTTATATTACGAAGTTATTGTGCTGATCAAGAATATATATATTTCGTATAGTCCGAAACTCTTCCTTCTGTATTACAGCGTACAAAATGTACGCACCATAACACTTTTTGTGAATAGTATAAAAAATACATCTTTCTTGCTGTGGGGAGAGTTCCAGGTGGACAATCGACTACAGCCTTCGTAGATTAAGGGCTTATACATAACATTAACAACTTAACCAACCAACGATAATTTGTTTCCGAAGATAGTGAAACATATTGGTACTTTATTTATTAATATAAACATTCTAAATGTTGGCAAGCAAAAGACCCCTAAAGATGGCATCGTGACGGATCTCGAAATAGACTCTCGAGCATTTTAGTTAAAAATCAATGTGCTTCACTCACTTTGACTTCTCACTTATGCCTGATAGCACACCATGTTAAAAATAGCTTAAATTCCTTTACTATCAAACATAATGATATGAGGAAAGAGTCTAAAACAATACTGCAAAAATTTAAACTACTAATTTTTTTCCAATATTATTAAATAACTATTTTTAGGTGATTATATTCTAAGGGAATAAACAAAATCGATTCATCTAATCAAATATATTGGTGTCATGACAATCTCCAAATAGTTTGGCATTTTCATGTGCTTTTTTGTTTAATTTCTTCCTTTCGAGGATAAGAAAATTTCACAATTCTTTAAAAAAAATCTTTCTTTTCCTTTTTCCTTTTTATTTCTATGACATTTCAGAGTGCAGGTACAATGAGCTTGAAGCAAGCTCATATATTGAACGTGGGCTTTTACATAGCATATGCAATGAAAGGAGGCATACATATGATGAATTACATTGTAAGCGACATAGATTTAAATATCCAAAGGCTGACACTAGCGCCCTTATTTCACTATTCCCTGTAGCCTGTCAAGCAACGGTTACACAAAATAGCGAGAGCCTTGCAGCCAAGTACCAGAATAAAACAAGAACGATAAGTGAACAGTCAAGTCAAGTCAACTGTGAAGGCGAAATATCGGAACTTCTACATTTGGTTGTTATAACCCGTATGTTGTTATAAGCGCTGTTGTTATAAGTGATTTCGCCTGTATATTTATTATACCCTTGCAGAGGGTGTTATAATTTTGACACGATATTTGTAACGCATAAAAGGAAGCATCTCTGACCTTATAAAGTATATATAAAATATATTCTTGATCATCGTGACCAGTCGAGTCTATATAGCCAAGTCCGTTTGTCTGTCTGTCCGTCTGTTTCTATTCGAACTAATCTCTCAGTTTGAAAACTATCGACTTGTAATTTTCGCCATAGGCTTCTTTTTGTTGTAGGCTGCCCATATATAAAAGTGATAAAAATCGGACCACTATGACATATAGCTCCCATATAAACACATATATAAAGACTTTGTACAATAGATGGCGCTAACAAGAGTTTATTTGTATGTGAGGCAGCGTTATTTGTGCTAGCCCTGTGCTCTCCCTCACTTACAAACAGATTTCTTGGAATTCGAATGTTTTTATGTATGTACATGTAGATATATATGAAAGTTTCTGTGCTTAGAAAGATTACATCGTTGCTATAGTGCCTATTGCTAGAGGTAAAGGAAAATTGTTTGAGACTAAGTATTCTTTCTTTTCTATAGTTCTGCAATGGTTTATAAGGTTCGAAGTACCCGAAGTTAGCCTTTCACGCTTGTATTTGTTGACTTTAATTTCAATATATTCGCTCCGTTCTCCAATCATTCTTTCCATCTTTCAAGTGACCGATTGCTCCAATTTTTTCAGACTAATGTCTCAAAATTATTTTAGAATTTCAGTTAAAATTTAATTTCATATCATTTTTATCTCAGCGGAAAGTATTTTTGACCGCTGACCCATACAAGCGCATCCAGTGCGAAATGTTTGTCTTGGATTCAATAAAAACAAATTATATTATGTAAAAGAATCCCACAGCAACTAAGATGGATGGATATACTAAAAAACTAATCAAGATATAGATGAAACCGCAAATTTAACAAGGTATATGGCTGTGTTTAAGTCCCATATATATGTTAAAGACACTTCCGAATACTGAAATATTTCAACAGAAATAAATTAAAATAATCTGCTTCACGTACATTTTGCAAATTAAAATAAATAACATTTCCCACAACCCCCCCACACACGCATTCTGTTCCACACAAAAAAAAAGAAAGTGAATATCTTTCTCATACTTGCTTAAACGAGTAAGCGCGTGTGTGGACATGGAAAGAAGTGAAAATAAAAATAAAAGTACCTGAGCAATAAAAATAATAAAATAACAAGCAAAACTAAATTTTTCATAAAGACACAGCGGCAGCTGAGCATTGAAAATAAAACGAAACCTCAAACGGTGGCCACATAAAAATCGAGTCAGAATGCTACAACAAGATACCCTGCTCTCAGTTAACATTAGTCAAGTATATTCAAGTCACAGTTTAGTTTGGTTTATTTTTAAATAAATATTTATTTTTTGCACTATTCTGTCTTCAGGTGAGGAGTGAATATAGTGTTTCTCTACTCACTGTAATATTGTTTCTTTCTTTTTATGAATGTGAACATCAAATTGTATATTTGGGTTCCTTTTGGTACTTTACTAGAAATGCTCAAGGAAAAAGATGTCCGCGTGACATTGTTGTTGCCTTGTTTAGAAAGAAAGAGGAATTCAGTAAATATATATTTACAACTTGTGGCATTTCTTGCAATATTCATATACATTTATTCCCATAAGAAATTTAACCTTGAATTACATTTCCGAATTGAGCTTTATAAATTTCTATACATATTTATATAGACGATTATAAGTCATTTGATATTTTCTGTTGTGTTTGCTTTTATTTGGATCTCATTGTTCATTTTGAGTGACCAAAATATTGTTAATCTTATTTATCGAATGAGAATGTAACTTCTTGATTATTTATTTATTTAATTTATAATTTATCATATATCAATTTGAATATTCAACTACAATTTGCATTAGATGACTTCTTGTATTAATAATAGATTAATTAGATTGAATAAATAGATTAATTAGATTAATTAATTCTTATTAATTCTTCTTATATTTAAAATAGATTAATATAAGAAGTCATCTAATTCAAAATGTAGTTGTATATTCAAATTGATATAGATATAAATCAAATACTAATATTTGATTAATAAAATGTGTTCAGTAAATATAAAATCAACGAAATTGTTTTCTAAACTTATTTTTATTTGTTTTGGTTTTCATTGTTTTCAGTAAGTTTATTGCGAAATTGTGGTTTAGTAGACACAAACGTTTTTCATTTCATTATCAATTCATCAATTTGTGATACACCATCATGGCGATAAATGGCTTCATAGATCACATATGAAATTTCCTGGATTTTATATCAACTCTTATAGCCTTGAAAAGAATCGTTCTCATATACACGGGCTGTCGGATATTCCACAAAATACACATACATACTCTTTTGCTTGTGAGAACCGAGAATAAAAATCCAAAAACATAAACATGACATAAAATGCCACCAGTGATGGTTGGCGGTTGGTTGGTTGTCCTTGGGTCTTTGAACATGCTCGGCAAATTGCTGGCTGGACAGTGAGAGCGCCACAAACAGCAATGATACATATGTATGTATAATGGGTATGGCAGAAAACATTAAGTATAATGGATAAGGTTAAGTTTTTCTTTTTTTTAGCAAGATAAAGGTAAATGTCTTGGCAGCAATCTTACACGTCGCAAGCCACATTGACTTCACATTGATGAACTTTTTGAGCTCTGTGGCATATATGAGTTACGGATGTATTTTGTATCTTAGATACTCTGAATTTGCCCAATAATAAATAATAAATCTCTTAAATTCACATATTTTGGAATTGCCAGCTGTCACATTTCCGCAGATTGTAAGCTTGCGTGAATTTTGGGACACCCGTTACAATTGAGGTTACGCATACGCCACGTTTGTTTTGAAAAGTGACGCTCACGTTTTTCCGCCAGTGTCAAATGATGTGTCAGTGACTTTTTGGCATTGTCATTGCCGGCAAGCCGCAGCCGCTGCTGCTGTCGCTGCCGCTGTTCCACCGTCTGTCAGTCTCAAAGGCGACAGCCGAGCAGGAAATGATGGCACAGCTATAAGAAAACACACACACACACACACACACATACACAAAACAAACAGACAAAAACTTAATTGTATGAAATCAACACACTTTAAGTCAACAACAACAAACGTTGAACATGTTGACAGCAAGTCAGCAGGGCAATATTAGAGGCAGGGACAAACCGAAACCGAATCCTTCATTTCCACCGCCCAGAAAGTGTTGTTGGCAATGATACCAAGCCAGGCCAAAGCTAGCCAAGCCAAGCCGAATGAAGCCAGGCCAAGTCGAACTACAGGCAACAGTCAAGTGTTGAAGAGCAAGTAAAGACCAACAACAGCAACAACAACAACAAGGACAATCTTTGGCAGGCGGCAGGCAGCTTATGAGCCGCCATGGCCATACATATACATATACATATACAAATATGTATACGTATACAGAGGTACAACTGCATGGGTGTGGAAAAAGAGTAAAATGATGAAGCTGCTGCCCTGGCTCTGGCTTCGATGCACATGAAAAAGATGAGACAGCCGTTACTGCTGCTGGCTGATGTAGGTGAGAGCTAAATGCGCACAACCCTCTTTGCAGTAATACCTAGCCTCTAGCCCAAAGTGCTGCAGCAGTGGGCGGCCGCTTCAGCTCAAGTAGCACCCGCACAGACAGACACACAAACAGCCAGACAGACAGAGGCATACACAAGCATACCTTGACATTCTCCTGGCAAACGAGAAATGTCGTCCTTGTTGTCGCCAGTGCTCTTCGCACAAAAATACTTGAGAAAATCGTGTTAAATCGCGCTCAAGTGTTAAAGTAATAAGCACTTTTAATAAATAAAGTTGAAAGGTTGCGAGGGTAAGCGCACACACACACAGACGAGCAACAACAACACAGCACAGACACAGGCAACGCAGACACACAGAAACACAAACACACTCCCATGTCGCAGGTAATTGTGTGCTGCTCGCTGTGAATGCGGATGTGCGTGCGTATGGGTGTGTATGTGTGAGTATGAGTCCCGCTTAGAGAAAGTTTTGTCTTATAATGGCTGGTTATTATCTTCTTCTCGTGCGGGTAATTTTTGAGCTTTGGAATTGGTTTTTCCAGCTTTTCATTTGCAGTGTGAGGGCAGCAGCTTATGACGCTCATGACGCTTATATCCATAAAAAAAACGCATCTGGAAGATTCCGCCATCGATACAAGATCCCCTTTTATAAATATGAAGCTGTTAATATACTTATAAATAAAACTCAATTGCAGTTGTAATGAAGTCATCATCAGTCATCATATGTCCCCAATCCATTCTGCACTACATCTCCATAATGTTTGACTCACTATAAATCACCTAAAGGCTTAATTAAAACATATTTGCATGCGAAATGCATTTGTATTACAATTTATAAAAGTTTAAACAAAACACAAAAAATCATCTCAGAAATGCGAGTGGAAGTGAGACAGACTTATTAGAGCTGCATACTCCATAGCCCCCCCCCCCCACCCCATACCCATGCTGCAACTTCTTAATATTAAATTACAATCGCGGCAGCATTAACTTAATAATTAACACTAATTATGTGCCTCGTGCATTCATTATGCAGATGCGGCTGCATTTCATCATCATTGTAATGGAAACCAAACCACCCGAAAGAGCTGGGCCAAGCATCCGCGCTTCGTAGTTAATTATAAATTATGCAATATTATAAAAAAGCAATACATATTTAAAACATATTTAATAATGCGGTGGAGCTGTGCTTATAAATGTGTATAATGTGAATGAACATTGGCTGAGTTAGTTCATGGTCAATGCATTGGTGAAGTCCATTACAAACGACAGCTTCTTCATATACCTGCACTGCTGGAAATCCATCGTTGAGAGTTTGCATTCATTGCAGTCCCACTATGTTCTATATAGCAAAGTAGCCCGATATTTGTTTCTTATTAATAGCATATAGCCTCACGTAGCAACTGGGGGATATGATATTTAGGGAAATTAACTTCTTTACTTCTCGCACAAGCGAGTTCTTTCTGGCATTAAGTTCGCGTTGTTCACGTGTTGGCTATAGCAAAAGAATGTTGAATGGTCAAATATGATTTCAATTTGGCCTACAAATTCATCTTATTTTTCATATTTTGTATATCCTTTTGTCCCGATATTTGCAACGCATAGAAGGAAGCATATCCGACCCCATAAAGCATATATTCGTGATCAGCATGACCAACTGAGTCGACATAGCCATGTCCGTCTAGGCAAAACTGTCTGTCTGTCTGTTTCTATGCGAACTTGTTTCTTAGCTGTCAAGTTGAAATTTTTCTTCCTGCTGTAAGCTGCTCATATGTGAAACCATTCAGATCGGAACACTATATAGCTCCCATATAACCCAACGATTCGGAATGATGGGTTGGTTTTTTCTATCCAAATAGAACCAAATTTTATATATGTGAAACTTATAAGTCTCTACGTCTGCTGACCAAGGTTGATCCGGATCGGACCACTAAATATATAGTTCACATATAACCGACCAATTCGGAATGAACTTTAAGTATACCGGATTATTATACCATTTACGAAATGCTCAGCATGTCCGTCTGTCCGTCCGTCTGTTTCAACACAAAGATCTCAGAAGTCTTAAAAACTACAAAGCTGCTTCCTTTGTCTGTGGGCTGGTCAAGCTCGAGTTTTATCCAGATCGGACAACTATATCACATAGCTCCCATATAACCGTTTATTTCGGAATGAACACTTACGAACATCACTTTTCTGTCTTAGAACCCTTTACGTATGCTGACCGAATCTCAAGGGTGCAAAGGTAAGTAAGCTACGTTCTGTGACATGGTTCTCCAAACTGAATCCAATCCAATCCGAATGATTTTTAAACTCAATCAGCGTGCAGATATAAAAAGCATTTAACAAAAATTTCAGCTCTGTAGCTCTTAAGACTTCTCAGATGTCGGGGCTGAAACAAATGGACGAACAGACGGACAGGTGGACGCAGATAGTTGCAAACTTCATGACAAAATAATAAGCATCCACTTTTTTGTGAATGGTATAAAAATCATGTTAACTGCTGAGAATTTTGTGAGTATGATAAGCTCTCTTTCATAATAAAAATTGCATTTGATATTTCATATATATATATATATAAAATATGAAAGCCTCACACTTTAAATCAACTATGTGAATATTCAAATTGGATTTTAAATACAATCATATCTTTATGAGTAAGCACCAATAACTATACCTTCCCATAAAGCACACCCAACAGTCGGTTTCTATGCTTTGAATGATGACTTGAGAACATGTTATGCCATTGGGCCACAGCTGAGCCTCACCATGCATCAGGACATTGTGCACTTTCAGTTGATTTTCAGAGAATTTGCTGAAATGCTAGTCATATGAAGTAAATTATGGTTGTTGGGCATTAATTTGTATAAGATCGTAAGCAGAGAGATATTCAGTTAGTAATGGATTATTGCTGCGACTAATGATGAATCCACTCACGTGCACCTGGGTCATCTTAAAGAGTGATTTCTGGCTAATTAAATTATTCATTATAAGATTATTATATCAGATATCTGATATGACCAATTGATGCCATTTTAATGGTTATTGGCAAACCTTAATTTGTTTAACCCCCAAAAGTATGCTTCAAATTACACAGTCGCAACAGTTCATTGAAAATTTAAATGCGCTATTGGATTTCCAAATATCAGTGCATAATTTTACAAGCGAAACATTGAATGAAGAACCTCAGTCTGTCCACGATATTTAACAGACAAGGAGAGAGCAAATTCGCCCTTCACAAATTTCCAAACCTATCATCGACTAAGCCAATGCTCTTTCGAAATATGTTGAATTTCTAACAACCATAATTTACTATGAATGATTGCATCATCGTAAATGTAACAATTGTAAGACTCTGGTGTACTATTTTCTGTCTACCTTTTCTGTGTGCAACTTGTTATATTTTATTGATAGAAAGAAAATAATTAATTTTTGACAGTTTTTTTTTACTAATTAATAATCCATTTTGGCAATGCAATTTTTAAATTCCAATAAATTGTATTATATTTCCCGCATCGCTTCATTACTTCCAATGTGAGCATGAGCGAGCATTAAATAAAGCCACATCATTAAATTTGAACCCGCAGTCCACCAATAGCCAAGCTGGGCCACGTCCTAAGCCAAGCCCAAGCCCGATATGAGTTGCGCCCACAGTTTAATCCGGTCTACCATTGTCATGGGCGGCGTCAACAACCTGGGGTCGGGATCGGGAGGGTCGCTGGCGCTATTAGAGAAGCTTCATTTTGCACGGCCATGGCCATAATAATCACTTTAAAAACAATTATGTGTGCGGAGCATTTAATGGAAATTAATTTAAAACTTGCATCGTTAAAACACACGGGTTACCTACCGCACACGGGTCACCGTTACCCTTGCTTGGCCTTACTCCCCCTCCCCAGGCAAACCACCCGCCGGATTTCGGGCCGGGCTCTGCACTGGTGTCTAGCAGCGGGCAAAAAGCCGCTTAAATTACCAAAATCCAGACGTATAATCTCTTTGGCCCGGTTTTTCTTTTTTGCATTGCTCTCACACACACACACACACATACATATATCCACACACACAACCGTGCGCCTATACGCAAACTTTGGTTAGCGCCAGTACCCATATCATGGGCAAAGGGGCGTGGGAAGAGTGTCGAGAGGGGTGGGCTGTGTGACGGCAAAGGCAATCACTTTTAAGCGTAAGCTACGCCATATTGTCAGCCATTATTGTCAGTGTAGGGAAAAACGGAAAACGGAAATAGGGTGTCATATTTTTCACTGCCGTCCGTCCGTTCGTCTGTCTCTCTCTGTCTGCCGCTCGGCCGGTCTCTCGCTCTGTCGATCTCCCGGTCTTTCACTCTTTTGGCCTTGTGTGTAAAAATGCGTTAAGCTCCACTCGTGCTTAAGTGTCTCAACTGTTATGTGTTATGTAGGCTTATACTCGTATCCGGCCAACAGATACTACTTCTCGTTGTCCCCGCACTCCCCGTGCCGGCTTATGAGTCATGACGGGGCATGATACTCGTATCTCATTACCCGAGCTTAAGCTTAACTTAAACAGAACATTCGGAACATTTCTCTGAAATTTAACAACATCACACTTATGCAATTAATGCGCGCCTTTATACAGTTGTGCGCGCTCAATGTACACATGTATGTATGTGCGTGCTGCATATGTATGTAGCATTGTGCTTGCCAAAGTCAGAAAGGTGACACTCTGTGTGTTCGTGTGGTTTTGTCTTCCATCACACATGCATGGCGCTCAAAAATTAGAAAGTATAATGAAGTGTTTTAAACTCGCTTTTACATTTTGTTAACCAACTTTACCCTGCACTCCCGCTCTGCGAATCCATGTCTATCTCGCTGGCTCTGTGTGTATTCAATAGACTTCTTGTGGGAGCCTCACATTAGCAAGTGTTCAACAGAAAGGGAGTAACTACCATGAGTAACTACTCAATTGTTAACCTCAGTCGTAGTGAGTGGCCTTATGTCTTCCTTTGGGACTTTTAACCAGTTTGAATTTAAAGGCAAGTAATTCTGAGAAAGATAGTAAGTAAAACTTCAAGATCTTGCAAGGAATATACAAGAATCCCGACTCTCCTGTTTTGTACCCGAGAAGCCGCCTACCATTAACGGCTTTCTACTTTGATTAAAGTAATCACATAATTAACATAACACAGAGCATTAAGCAGCAGCTCGCCACAATGCCACACAGATAGTATGTGGAAGTAGCACATAATGAAGCACATACGAATAAAATGTAAAACTAAAGTTAAATATAAAATACACTCGAACAAATATTACCCAAATTTAAGTGACTAATGGAGTATACATTTTCCGCAACAAAGATTCTTGCAAATGTTATCTAAATATTAATAATTGTTGACAGGAGAAATGAAAACTGCAAAATACAATAAATATCATATTAAATAGGAATACTTTTTAGAAGTGCAGACACATGATTGAGGCTTTAAATATCACATTCCTTCCTGATTTACAGCTGAACAAACCGACTTCCAGCGTTTCTCATGACTTGTTCTTTCATAGCAGTGGGTATGTTTGCCATTTCCGTTGTTATTTTGGCATTCAACTCTTCTAGGGTCCTTAGAACGGGGTCCAAACGTCCCCTAAATCTAAATCATCGGGTCAATTTATTGCTTATAATATTAATTATATCAGCTTAATTATATAGATGTGTGACAATATTGCTATGTGTTCATTTAGGATGATCTGTGTAGCGAAACATTTTTCAAAAACTCATCAATTTCTTAAATTAACTTAATTGTTTGTTATGATAATATATATATATGGATGCATATCTATCACATCACCTAACATCTATCATTGATGTCACCCATCAGAGGTGACTTCGAAAAGCATACTGGGTTACAATCACGAACCACTGCTCTTGCTCATTGACAGCCTCCACGTTGGCAGTTTCAATTAAGGAAATTATTCTGAGCCACCCAACATCGGCAATATGTTCTCGCATTACAATGAGCACTTTTTGTCTTTGCCATTGGAGGTTAATTCGTTTAATTGACTATTTGACTCATGCGGATAGCAAAATTTAAGGTTTTTCTGGTGGCATACAAAGAAAAGGTCACGCACGGTCAAACCATTGGCAGGAAGAACTTGAGAGATTGCAGCAGGTTTCAAATTTATTGCAGTGTTTTCGACATATCAAGTTATCTCATCATATATTGCATGGCGTAACCGAATTCCGTACAGAGTGCCAGCTCAATTTGGATAACAATCGTATTTGTTAGCTAAGAATTACATGAGATTATTATACGTGAATTAGTGAAATATTTAGGGGGGACAATGTAGGCCGCACATATGACTGTGAACAATCGTGACATAAGAAAATCTGTCGGTGAACATACCGATGTTACATACTCCATCGACTTAATGATTGCCTCATCTTTCAGAAACTGTTGTACTTTTTATCTGACAACATTTTTTTGAGTGTACATGTATATGTACATATGTATTTATACACGCACGCTTCACACTGCAGGCTTAAGCTTTACGCCTGATTACAGCAGCTGCGTCCTTACGTCCTTTCGTACAATTTGCATTTATGTATTTACATTACCGGAGTAACGATGCGAATTTATAAAAGCCAGAATTTCGCCATTCAAGAATTTAACGCACAATCACAATTAGCTCATTGCTTCGCTTACTGCTAACAATATCTTTTATTGGTCTTCGATGAGCTGATGCGAAGACGAGAACGTTAAAAGATTATTTGCTCTTAAAATAAAGTAGAATTAAAATCGAATAACAAGTAAAAATGCTGCTACTCGTACTGGCAAGGCGTTGCTGTAGAGTCAACATTAATATTATTTTAGAAGCTGCTCCTTAGCCCACTCCTTTGCCCTTTGGCGCCTAATACGTAAAACTCACGCAACGCCTTTAGACCCAAACTTTGTGCTGCTCCACTTGGCGGACGACCAGCAGTCGCTGAGGACGATGGCGATGGCGATGGCGATGACGATGTTGTGGCAAGTGCGCCGGGCAGGGGGCATCCAATTGACCTTCTGCCCAATATGGAGAATTAAAATTCGTACGCCTAGAATTTCGATGCATTGCAATGTTGAAAGCGGCCCGCGAGTAGGCAACAAATTCCATATTCCGAATTCCATAAAACGATGCCAAACACGCAGAGATTCATAAAAATTTTGCGGACGCCAGACGTGGAGCGGAGTGGAAATAAAAAAGTACAAAAACAGAATAAAAACAAGGCCAAACGAAGGATAAAGTCAGCTTACGCGTCTATTAATAAAAAGGCGGCAGCAATGCCATTAAAAAATTAATATCAACTTGCCACACGGCTGCCCTGGCCGGCATCATTGCGACCAATGACCAATACTCACCCACTGTACTTTGACACGCAGTTTTCCTGTGTTTGTTGGGTTGTTTTTTTTTTCAGGCATGTGCAAGTGTTTTTTATGAATTTAGTAATTTTTTTCAGTATTATTTCTCGCGGCGTCCGCATTTGCAGTTCATTAGAGTTAATTGTTTGGCCACCACCGGAAATACATAAATAAAATAATAAAAAAAAGTTATTGAATATGTGAAATTTATATATTTTTTGTGGCTTCCATTGCTGTTGTTCTTGGTGTTGCCGTTTTTCTACCCATATTCAACACAGCACATGGATGGCGTATACAATATTTTCCATTTTTATGCCAAGATTTATTAGTTTAGCGATAAATAAAAGCTGCCGTTCATTCTACATCGAGCCATACACCAGGCGGGCTATAGCCTCTCCATAAATCACACACTCGTAGCCCATAACACACTGCGTATTTGAATCTGCCTTCAGTTACCGCCTCTGTACTGCCATGCGTCCTGGATGCGTTCAAAGCCAATGAATTGTGATTTTTGAGAGCAGCTGAATATTTCAAAACAATATGGTGGGAATCGCTATATTTGAGTTGAGTTTGACTAGCAAAACTAAGCACTAATATCTACACGAATATATCTGTGTCTCTCCTCTACTACAACTTTAATATTTCTTGTTTTTTGTCTCAATTTACCTATGTATTTGGATATGTATATATATATATATCCTTTGAAAGCTAATCTACATATCTGATGGTTACTTAGAAAGTCTGCGCCAAACAGAACTCGTTAGCGGGCATCTGCCCCCAGCACCTCTCCCCCAAAGTGGCCAAGCAACTGCTCAACCAACAATATCATTTACTTGTAGATTTTGGTTTTATCTCGCTCTGTCAACATGCTCATCTGTTCCCCCTTCCTCTTCTTCAACTTCTACGTCTTTTCAAAAGGCAAACTTATTTTGCTTTGAAAACCTATCTACCTATCTACGAGATGCAAAGTGCATGCAACACACACAGAGACACAAACATATGAAGGTGTACATAGAATGCAGGCACTTAAACGTGTTGCATAATTCAGGCAGCGTTTATTCAGAGCCATTTCACTGTGCAAGCAGAAGCCATAGGAACTGAAGCTTCAGCTGAAACCAAGACAAGCAACGTTTTATGAGGAACTAAACTAAGGCCACGCCTGGTCAGCTTCATCAACTTGCCAACTTATTGAAGCGGGCCATAAAAAGGTAAAGAAAGTTACAGGCAGGCATGGTCATTTCAAAGAGCAACCAGGATTGAGGATCTACGAGTATATGCTGTGTATGGATGTTTGCATATCTTGTTTGAAAAACCCTTTTTGTTTGACATATATTTTATGTTTATGAAGTGTATCCAGCCCAGCTTACATGCTCACTTAAAATCGTGCATATACTTATGCCCAACTTTGCTTTACATATGCAAAACATAAAGTTTAAAAGCGAGGTCGGAGAATAAGTCGCAAGTGTCGCCGCTTGTAACTGAATTATAATAATCTGTGTGGCAGGCACCACTGCTTGTCTGTATCTGTCTGTGTCACAGTGATAGCGCCAAGGATATGGATAGGGATGTGACTAGCCCGCCTGTAGATGGCGATGGGGGCAGGCAGCATCAGTATCCCATATCAGTATCGGATCATAACGCATTATGCTGTATAGTCATATCATGTTGAGCAGACTCTGGCTCACATAGTATTCTACTCGTAATAAAAGAAGATTTACATACATAAGCATGTAGTAGTAGAAGTAGTGGGGGTAGTACAAGCATATTTAACTTCTTTTTCGCAACGTCTTTGCTTCCGCTTTAGTTTGCGCTCGCCTTTGCCTTGACTACTTGACTACAGCAGGCGTACTAATAATACAAGTAATACCCAGAACCTTGGCTTTGCCTTCTTTCTGTGTGCTTTGTGCACACTGCACACACACTAGTCATACTCATCCATACGGGACGACGGGGTACTAGTACTACACTAGTCGGTCGCCTGCTCCTTAACGTATGCAACATTACATGAGCAAACAGGTCGTCACAAGCTGTGGCTGGGGTTGGGGTTGGGGTTGGAGTATGTGTGAGGAGCAGGATTCCATCTTTTGCGGGTACTCGTGTACATGAAGCAAGCAACAACGGCAGCAAGGCTTGGAAACAAGCATCCATCCACCCATCTAGCTTTTAATATCGCAATGTTTACCTTTCTGTGCGACTACACTGAGCAAAACAAGCATCTTAAGGAGTACACTACATACCACCCAATCACACACACCTTTGGTTAGCTTCATTAATTCTTCTTCTTAATTCAAAGATAAACACGCACACACCCACGTTTGGCATACAATTTTAATATGTATTCATTGGTATTCAATCAATCAATCATCAATCAATCAATCGTCTTCCGGTTCTATTTAGCTTACGTCAGTTTTAGTTTTAACTTTAGTTTTGAGGCTTACTCGTACGTTCATAACCAATTAATTTATTTTACATCGTTTTAGTTTTACATTGTTTATAATCACAGTTACATGCTACAAATTTATATATATATATATATTACTTTAGTCGCACTTTACGCTACCCAAAAGGTTGTATATCGCAAACGGGTTTCTTATAACTCTACGCAAAAATTACCCAAATTTTTACTTTTTAAATTTATTTATTTTTTGTTTTCTTTCATTTTTTTGCAATGCATTTTGTAAAGATGTCAACTGTGTAAGTGTGTGCCAGTGTGTGCGTGAAGTGTATGTGTGAGGTTGCGCTACGCGCTGTTTACACGGCCTATGTCTACATTTAGCGTATGTTTTGTTTGTTGGTTTGCGTGTGTTCGTATATGCGCTTCTATGTATGTATGTGTGTTATCTATGTATGTAAGTTCGCTAGCTATACTCGTACTGTCGTTTGTTGTGCGCGTTGCGCGTTTGTCATTTATGGCACAAGTTTCTTAAATCCAGCACCTTCTTGGCCAAGTTTGAGCTCTTCATAAATTGTGGGATTCACTTCATTGCACTGCGTATTGCTGAGGGGATTGTGAAAATGATGCGACGCCGTCGCCGCCGCATCTGCGCCACCGCCGCCTCGATGATGATGGCCATTGCGATGCTGCTGCCTGCTTGTACCATTCGCTGTGGGTGCTGTCATCGTCCCCGTCAGTGCGGTTGAAGTTGCTGCCAGCACTCCTCCACCGCCACCTCCTCCTCCTCCCGTAGGGGCTGTTGTTGTCGTTGATGTCGTCATTGTGGCGGCAATGCCGTTATGGCTGCTGCCACTGCTACTGTTGCTGCCACCGTAGCTGTTGCCATTTTGTGTTGTGATGGCCGATGTCACAGTGGGTAGCTTTTGATGTTAGTGTGTGTGTTCGTGTGAGTGTGTGGGTTGGGAGGAGAATGAAACACATTGCAGTTATAATATACGTAAAATTAAATAGGCAGTCGCCTACAGAACACAGAACAGAAGGAACACAACAGAAAGCAAAGCAGAAGATAAAGGACGAATAAACACCGAACACAGAACGAACACAGAACACTAATCATATACAATCTGAAAGAAGTTAGCAAACACTCTATCTACACACCTGCACCTGTTCCAGGCCACGTGTGTAAGTGGGATTCTCGAATGCCACATTACCATTGGCATTGGCAGCTTTGCCGTGGTTGGACCGCTGCCGCCTATAGAAGACAATGGCTGCTGCAGCCAGCAGAATGGCCAGAATGCTGGCCACAATGCCGCTGATGGTGCCAACAGCGCTCGAGTAGCTGCTTGTGGCCGACGTCACATGATGGTCGCCGAGCGTGAACCTAATGGGATCGGTGAGTACACTGGCACCTGCAGAGTGGGGGACAAGCATAAGCTCAAGTCAGCAAATTGGACCCACCCACCTACACACTTACCGTATGTATTGCCAGCCTTCACCACCAGCTCATACAGCACATCCTTCTTGAGGCCATTAATGCTTATTGTTGTGTCCTTTACATCGATGCGTCGTATCTCCAAGGCGCCCGCACCCACTCCACCGCCCATACTTGTTGCATTATTCATAGACGTGGACGTCAGTGTATCCATGCCCGGTTCCATCGAAGACGCAGACTCGCTTGGCGATGAAGCAGACAATGATGTCGGCAAGACGGCGGCCTCATGGTAAAATATTCTATAGCCGTCAACGGCATTGGGATTCTTTGTCGGCGCATCCCATCTGTAATGAAATAGTTTTCAGATCGTCCTCGCAGACCGTGTGCATGGCGCCATATTATGAGTGTTATGAGTGTTCTGAGTAGTAATATTGTTGCAGGCGCAAAACCCGTCTGGAATTTTAATAAATTTAATGTGGCCTTTGGCCAGCCAAGCAGCCAGGGAGGCTGCCAGAGCAACCCAAAGCCACGCCCATCTGTGTATCTTTGTGCCACGCCACCCACGCATGCCTCTCCTTCGTGCCTTTCCCTTCGCTCCCCCTTTGAGCACAACCTTTGACGTTGACTGAGTGTATTAAAGTGAGATAAAAATCTCTGCTTTAATGGATTTGCGGTCTATTAGTGAACCCCGCACAGCGCACCCAG
This sequence comes from Hirtodrosophila duncani, assembly GCA_037043425.1. Taxonomy (NCBI): domain Eukaryota; kingdom Metazoa; phylum Arthropoda; class Insecta; order Diptera; family Drosophilidae; genus Hirtodrosophila; species Hirtodrosophila duncani. Next base: position 1,584,195 of record JBAMBM010000656.1, on the reverse strand, counting down.
CACCGACAACTTGAAGGGAGGATGAGAATTCTAGGGTTGCTGACTGCGGCTGCCACTGCCACTACTAGTGGCACACAGTTGAGCGAGTTACGACACCGGCTCGGTGGAATGGACGGATAATGAATGTATTGGCATTGGTTTGTGAGCAAAATGGATGAGTTTGCTTCCGGTCCGGCTATGAGCAACTATTTAAGGAAGAAGCTGGCTTAGAGCGAAAATTGAGAATGTGTCGGTGCGTTAACCATACATAAATAGTTTTAAGGATTATTTGGAGAGGAAACCGCTTTCGACGAGCGCAATGTATTAAATGTGCTGGAGAAGCTTTCTATTCCTCGACCCCAATGGCGCACAGTTGAATCATTTAGCTAGAAATCGTTGATTTCGTATGCTGTGGAATTAGGAGAGCTTACTTTATATTCACTTCGCTGTCGGACATCACGTTGACGACAATATTTTCTGGGGGCCCTGGCAAGCGGTCGCGGTTTTTCTCAAAGCATCCCACAATTGTCCTAGCATACTGCAGGCTGCAGATCTCCTTCGAGCGCACTGACTCGCCGCGACACCAATTCAGACACTTGCGCGGCACGTTCTCCTCAGCGCAACAGGAGCGATGATCGGATCCATCGGCAGCGCACTTCATCAGCTTGTCAAAGTCCACAATGCACTCCGGCCTGTCCGCAATGGCATCGAAGTCGACGTAGTAGCTGCAAGCGCTGCGGCAGGCCATGGAGACGTTCTGTTCGGCGCAGCATTCGGACACATTGCGATTGAGAGCGGGAGTATTGCGTATACGCACAGATACCGGCGTGGTGGAAGAGCCAAAAGGATTCTCTGCATGACAGAAATAGTCACCCACATCGTTGGCCTGCAGCTTGCTGATGCGCAACGACATTGTGTAAATCGTCGGCCGCGAAACATTCACTCGGACAGAGATGTCGTAGTTGCCGCCCTGGAAGTGGAGCAAATAAAAGGAACGTGGAATTAGGGGAGGAAAGGGCTATAAGAATCGATTAATCATGCCTGTATAACAGGAACTCGTCCATCATGATCACGCCAAAATATCGTCTTTGGCGCCGGCTTTGAGTCCACAGAGCAGCGCAACTCGATCTCATCGCCCACAGAGGCGACGGTAATGCCTGCCGCCTGAATTTTAGGAGGATCTACGAGTACGACAGGAACCTATTATAATATACTGCTTCTTCTCGGAAATTGGCCACTTACAGCATATATTGACACGTCTGGTGGCCTGCATGGGCACACCATAACCGTTGTCCGCATAGCAGGAAACGTGCTCCATATCCGCCGAAACATTGTGAATGACCGTCACCATGTGCCGTGAGGTATCCTGACGCACCAAATGGCCGCCCACGTAGAGCGATATGGTGGGAGCTGGATTGCCTAACGCCAGGCACAGAATGGTCATCGAGCCACCTTCGGGTATGTTGTCGGCGGGATGTACCGTTGGAGGCTGTTAAAAAGGGGATTAAGAGTGACGGGTATTGTTGTCGGCGCGACATTTGCAACTTACATCCACAAAGGCCGGCAGCGCCGGATCCGTCCAGGCCACCAGCGTCTCCGAGGGCAGTGAGGTGGCCCGCTCACCCACTGCCTCCACGTAGAGGATATGTTGCGAGCTTGGCTTCAGGTTGTTCATCCGCAGCCAGGCCAGTTTTGTCTCAATTTTAGTGAAAGTCTCCGCTTTCATGGCTTTGTGGTAGACCCTGCAAGGCGCTCGCTTAGCTTTCGCAGGCAAGAACAGAGTCTGCCAGTTGCCACTCACCTGTATGTAATGCGCTCGTGCGGATGCGAGTACTCCGGCGGCTGCCAAGTCAGCTGCATCCAGGTTGCGCTATGTGCCACCACGCTCAGCGAATGCGGTGGCGAGGGAGCGCCCCAGCTCTTGGTATCGTTCTGGCCCGATGCTGCGAAGAGAGAAAGGCGGGGTAATCGCGGTGTACGAATGCTTCCATTTGGCGCAGCATCGAGCGGTTAAGCCAAGTAAATAAATTCTCTGGCATTGACTGGCATTGCATTGAATTTGTCCGTATTTGTAGCCATGCTGATTCTCAATTTCAACTTACCTTTTTCGCCGTCGCTCGCAGTGGCACTCGTATTCAATAGCAGCATTGAGGCGGGCAGCGATGTGCCAAATTTTCCACGCGTCACAACCACAATGCGGTATAAGGCATTCGCCTCCAAATTTGTCAAATCGATACTCGTCTCGTTGGTGGTCAATTCCTAAGAGTTGGGGCAGGGGGAGAGAAACACAAAACGCATTAAATGAGGCCCACGGACACAGAGCGAACATAGACACAAAAAAGTGTGACTGCCTTGCTTTGGCTTGGCTTGGATTTGGCTGAAAGACTTTGTCGCCATGATTAGTACTTTTTGTAATTGCTGCGACGCAGCGCAATTTGCGGTATTTAGCCCACTAAATGACACCGCCAGCCGCAGCCACAGAATAGCATTAGTCGCAACAGTACGAGCACCAAAGCCATCAAAAGCACCAGCACCAGGGCTAAACTGTCATCGTTCTCGCTAGCTCTCTTTGTCGACCACGTTGGCGTCATTTTGTTTCCAAAAGCCATCCTCGAAATTGACAGCTATATTTCGTTCGCCACTCTCTATGCATGTCGCTCACCACCCTTACCCCCACCAACAACCATTTATACACTCCTCCTCCTCCTCCTTCATTGTTGCAAAACACATTAAAAATCGTTAGCTTAATCTGTTGCTACAGCTCGCTTGGTATTCAAGTGCTCTACACTATTTAAGCTGAGCATTTCGTTTTACCTGAATGGATAAGAGAGCAGTAAAATTCTTAGTGATGATTAAAAGTATATAGTGGTATATTTGTATGTTTGTAGTTGAGAAGGACTTAACCAATTAACCCTTGTTATTGACCGTAAGCTGCTCTCATCAAACATCAAGTAGAAAAGATGCCTTAGCTGGAAAAAGTCAGTGACATCCGACCCAAGTCAATCATGTACACGCTGATAGAATTTTTTTTACTTAATTTCTTGCTTTCCAGTTGGCTTTTTGAGCTTGATAAAAGGAATGGAAGACCTATTCTATTTTACATTTTATTCTTTACTTTCAAACAAGTTTTGGGTACCGAAAATTTCTACTTGTGATGGGAACTGCAGTTGTGAAAGGGTATGTAAATTTCGCTTATTAAAATGACAGCTATTCATCTTTCTGCTTTTCTTTCTATTTGTTGTTGTTTGTCGTGTTGTTGTTGTTTTTATTGTGTAATCTTTTGCAGATGTCGTACTTTGCGGTTTTGGCCTTTAATTGCATTTTTGACTGCGTTCCCCAATGGGAAAAATTTGAGCGCTAAGTAATTTATTTCGTTTTATGGGCGAGGAAATGTTGTCTGGTTTTCAACCGTAACAGCCCTAGACGTGGAATATGGTGGCGGATGGGGGGTATGCATGAACTTGTTTTTGTCATCAACAGCGTCATCATCAGCATCATCATCATAGCTAATTGTTGTTTTTGTTGTTTCTGTTTCTAGTTTGTGGTTATAGCCTGGCGCAGTTGTTGTTAATTTTCATGTTTTGTGGCTAATAAGTGCACATGCCTGGCCATTGCTCTGCCTGCGAGTATATGGTATATGGCACCGCGTTAAAATGATTTCATTTGCAACCTCCCTCCCCCAGCCTGGCTGCACAAGCCCCCTCAGCTGTTATAAAATCAGTAGTACGCGTATGTAAGTCAATGTCAGGCCAACTGACACTTTGGTCAACAGCGAGTTTCGTTGCATCTGTTAGCATCAGAGTTGCTAAATGTGTACATATGTATTCATGTGTGAGCACGCTTGTTTGCCTCGCTTTTGGTGGAGAGTTGTTTTTTTTTTTTGATTTAGCCAAACCCGGACAGTGAGTTCTTGGCCTGGGAGTGTGTTCTGTGGCGTGATGCGTTTAGAGTTAGCGCGGGCCGTCATGACACCAACACTCACGTGCTCACCGTGTTTAGCTAGACGCCACGAAAAACATCGAAAATCACTTAACGATAGAGAATAACTCCAAAGTGATAATATTCAGAGTTACAAATATATTCAATTTAAATAATCTGATTATCCAAATATGTATTAATAGTGCAGAAAACTAAGAAAACGATAAGAAAGCCTAATATGGGATCCACAAAGGATCATGTGTATTCAAGCAAGTCTTTCATATCACTCATACGCATTGTCTATCCTCATGGGTATTGCATATCCTTCTTCTGCCTGTTTTTGATGCAATCATTCAATTCAAATTTGCAAATTTCATGATGTACTTGCGTGTTCGAGTCCAAAAACATTCGGCACGCGGACATCTCTAGATGTAAGGCGCAGTCATAAATCTTTTGTTAGTACAGCACTTGTTCAAGAATTCGTAGCTTGCCTCAATTAAGATGCCACTTGGGGCTTTTGACATACTTCAAGAATACATGTAATCTTCACTTGTGCGTTCTTCACTTGAAATATTGCAAATACCTTTGTTTTGCATTAGTTCCATCGATTTTTCAAGTAATAATTTAGTATGCCGCTTGAGAGGCGTTCGCTTATCAAAGCCGAACCATAAACCACATGCTATCTGGAACCAAATTTCCTGTGTCAGAGGCAGACCGCTTAGGCTTTGCTTAACCGAATTTATCTAAAACACATTAAACTCAAACCAAAACAAAATGTATTTCACTGGGACTTGGGAAAAGCGGACCTTACTAATCTCAGCCCACTGGTCAAACTTTAATAGTTGTAAAACACAACAGGGATTGAACTTTGATGTCACTCTACCGCATGGAAAACCCTTTTCACCTATATTTGTAATTACATTAACCGCTGCTCAAATGTGCCACAATTGGCACGATGAGGACCCAGTCGAGCGGACCATGCCCAAGTGAATTATTAATAAAGGATCTGGTTAGAGCCAAGGTGAGGGTCCCAGCACGCCCGCTAAACTACTTAAACATATAAATATTCAAGAAGCATAGCGCTGCGTCGAGTAGGCAGCTAACCAGTGTCTATTTCTAACTCATCCTCATCCCCAATTCGGTCCACCCGAAAAAAATGAACTAAGGGACACTTAAGCCATAGAACTACAAGCATGTCCCTGGTTGCTCATTTAGCATTTCATTTCCCTTCCCCCTGTAGCTACACTCACAGTCGCTGTGACAAAGCACATAATCGGTATAAAGTTACCAATTTAGTGTCTACTTCTCCTCCCGCCTCTTGCCCTCGTTTTTTCTATGTGTGTGTGTGTGTGTGTGTGTGTGCTGAGGAAGACCGACTGTATCGGAATTTTAAAGTATGTCTACGTATTTACCGTCTCACAACTGATGCTGGGATGGGGATGGGATAGCCAGCCAGGCTGAGGGGCTGAGGATTTTATTATTTTACTGCTGCAACCGAATGAGTTTGAAAAGTTTTTTATGGCCAACATTCAACATTTTGGCTTGTGTTTGCCAACGCAAACACAAATAAAACTCTTTTGATATTGTCAGCTAATAGCGGCAGTAAAAATCATCGCAAAGTTACGCTCGTTCGTCCTTCCGTCCCTCCATATTATAATCGGTTGACAGAATAGGCACAGCGAGAGGTCGAGACGGAGACGGAGTCCTTTCACAACATTTTTGAACTACATAATATCGGCAGAACACCGTCGTTCCAGTCTGGACAACAAAATCAAATAATGTCTGAATGTTTGTGGATGCCACTGACGCCATGCCGCTGCGCACTGGCGACGAATAGAAATTGCCGCATTATTGGCACTGATTCAATCAGCCGTGGCCCGGACCTCAACACGGTAGCAGTTAGAAATAACTCCATACCTTGGACTTGGCCTCGAAATGGGGCTGCTTCCTAGGACCGATCCTGTTATGTACAGTTACACAAAACGAGCAGCTGAAAATTGTATTTAAGCCCTTCCCTTGTCCCACTGTGTATGTTCTGCTGGTTGTCACTGGGCGAGCAGTGACTTTTTGTGAGGAGTTGACTTGCGATAACCGCACGATACAGACACAGGCACAGACACAGCCCTAGTTTTTGGCTCGCTAAAGTAACGTTATTTCTGACACGTCCAAAAGCAATTAAGTTTGTCCATAAAAGTGTCACACAGCGCGGCGCCAGCCCCAAGTCAATTCCAAGAGCTGCAGCGACCATCGATGCGTAAGTATGTAATACACACTATGTACGAGTATGTATGCACGTGTGTTTAAGAATGCAGCAGCGGTGTGGACGCAACCAGGCAGACCAGCAGCCGCCCGCCAGATGCAGACCAGCAAACCACCAGCTCACCAATGCAACGATGCGCGCTTAAACCATTTGACACCAGGAGGTTAACAAAAACAAAAACACACCAACAAAAAAGGAAACCGAAAAACGCTTAAGCCAAGTCAGCCCAGCCCCAAGCCAAGCCAACAACAACAACAACAGCAACACCGTAACAGCTGCGTGCGCTTAACCAAGCCCAAACACAAGCCCCAAACAACAAAACCAAAACCGAATCGGGCAGGCGAATGAATTTTGCACACATTCCCCCATTCTCGTATATAAAAAAGAAGAAAAATACTAATAAAAGATCGACAAAAACTAAAGCCGTGATGCTGATGCTGATGCTGAGACCCATCTTCCATATCGATTCGATTGGCACCCAGTGTTGGCTTTGGCTGGCATCGGTAGCGTCACCACCATTGCACCATCGACAGGTTGGCGGTGCGACTATGCGGTGCTGCGGTGCAGGTCAACCCACATTAAAAACATTTTGCGCTCATCGACACGCGGCAAACTCTTGCCAGTTTTTATTTTTGCGTATTTTTTAGCATTTGCAAGTTTTCGTTTCATTTTAGAGGCCAATAACTCTGGTGCATGGCCATGGCTCATGGCTGATGCTGCGTCCCAGGTGCTGCTGCTGCGCGTTGATGTTTGACAACAATAACAGCAAAAACAATGCCACTGGCAATGCCAACGTATTAAGCCAACCTTGCGTCCGATGTTTGTTTTCGACGTTCGGTCGGCAACAATTTTAGCAGTTTATGGTCACGTTTCTCGTTGCATATGGCGGTTATGAGCCGCGGCGACCCAACAACCAGCCGACAGCCGACAGCAGCAATACCATCATCCATCGTTTTCATCTACACGCGAGGCGTCAAAACTTTATCCATAGTTTTCGAATATTGCTGAACAAGTTTTTCCCCGCACTCGCTGTTGTCGACTGTCACCAAATGTCCCAGTTTTGACTGAAGCCACCAGTTTATTAACTAGAATTGGATTAGCAATGGACGATAACGATGCACAAAATGGTTTATGCCTCGAATTTAGTGTTTGTTATTTATTGGCATTTGTAATCGATTTACTCTGCACACGTTGAATATAGAAATATAAATTGTTAACAGCGCATCTGCTCCAATTGGAACACAGTTCGCTAGTCAAGTCGAAAGCGATGATACAGGACGATTTGGCGGCAGTTTGGCGAAAATATGAGTAATCTTTAACAATCAGATTACTCAAACATTACTTATTTTCAATGGTCTGTTATTAATAGGGCTACAGATTGAAAAGTTTATGGATTTGATGACATCGGTTCACTGGTAAAGTATTCACAAAATATTTTGACTAACATTCAAAGTAAAATGCAAGATGACATTTTTGAGACTTAAGGCTACCAGGATACTTTATTCGAAAGGGCTCATTACAAATACAATTTAGTCCTAAGTGTTTGGGTTAGAGGGCTCAAGGTTGCGAGTGAGCAAAAAAACGTTTGAGTTTTTGTTTCTTCTGCTGCCATTGAAATGCTTTGAAGATTCCGTCAGAGTCCGTGATTTCGGTATCATCTCACTGTATTTGAAAACGAAAACTCAAATGCCCTTGAGCCCGCTATCCCAAACAGTTATAGGTCACTAAAAATGAATTTCAAATTAGTCTTGACTTTTTATTGTGTTTTAAATGACCCCATAGGGGTTAAAATAAATAGATTAAATAAATAGATAAATAAGGTTAGAAAAATTATCTTAAAACGTTCTCTAAATGGGATCAAAGCGTTCTTAAGATGAGTCCAAAACATTTTGAAAACAACCATAAAATAGCCAAATAACTCAAATGATTCCAAGCGCTCTTTAAATAAGACGCGATACAAGAATAAACATATTTACCATAGTATTGTGATCGAATGTGTTTTTTTTCCGTACTCTATACAAAATCGGTTAAGAAACAACGTCAGACTAGCATTAACATTTTCTGTTTCTGTCTCCTTTCCGTATACACGCATGCTTGAACGACTGAAATTTTATTGTACCTGTTGAAATTCGCATTTTTTTTTATATTGTTAAAAATCAAGCCAGAACATGCCATCAACATTGTTGCTGCGAGACAATTTGTTTTGTACACATGTTGTCTGATGTTTACGAACATGTTTCAGAATGTAGACAAACATGTTGCTGGACGTTACAAGCAACTTTTAGTTAACTAATATAGTTGATGTTAAGTTAATGGAATTGTTTTAGCGGCTCATTAATTTAAATTTTTTAAAAAAATCAGTTTTATCCACAAAAAGTGGTCTGAGTACGAGTATCTTATACGTATCTTATACGTCTGTCCATCTGTATGTACACCTAGATAAGAGATAAGAGCTAGAGACACCAAATTGGGTAAGTAGACTCCCCTAGTGTGTCGTGAGATCGAGTTTGTTTTTAATTTTGCCACGTCCCCTCCCATCCGGCAAATATATAAAAACATTATATCTCAAACAGATTTTGATACATTTCATTAAAACTCGGTTTGTATATGTATAAGCACACTCCCTTCCAAATTTCATAGAGATCGGTTAATAATTGTAGACAAAATCGTAAAATAAACATTTTGTATGAGCGCTGCAAACACCAAAAAAGAAAAGAGGAACGCTTTAGTCGATATTCCGACTATAAGATACCCGTGCTCAGCATTTATTCAATATTCGACAAGTATGCAACTCTTTGTGATAGGCCTAATCCGCTCCTATGACCATTGCTTGAGCATGTAGAAAAAAAAACCTTTTTGCCACAGCGACCTGCTATCTAAAATTTTGGAATTTTCCTTTGATCTTGTCGGTTGACTGAGTCAAAAGCAAAAACTGGACAAGGAAACAGACAGCACCACCCTCACCCGAATTCCCTCTATATAATGGGCTACATTATGTAGCTGCCCGATCTGAATAAAATTTGGTCAACAGACGTAAGGCATTCTCAAATGATTACAAACTGAATTTGGCTCGATTTGGATGAAAAACAAAAGTGTTTTATTCATTGCGAGAAAATCAATTCAATGGGGGCTATATGGTATAGTGGCCCGATCCGAATCTAATTTGGTCAGTTTATATAGATGCCTCTAAGACATATAATCCCCATTTGGTTCAATTCCAATGAAAAAAAAAACAAAGGGCTATGAAATAAAAACACTGAAATGGGCGATATTTTATATGGGGGCCCTCATAGAAAGTAGGCGTGGCAAAATAACCAAATAAACTTGATTTGGGTACATATTTATAGAAATTTAAAATCAAATTTGAAGTCTTTATCTTTTGTAGTTTCCAAGATCTAGATTTTGATACATCCTGATGGACAAAAGAAATCAAAAAGTGTTGCATACTTTTGAGTGTCTCGTTTATTAAATAAATGCTGAGTACGAGTATCTTAAAGTCTGAATATCGACTACAGCGTTCTCATTTGTTTTTATTATGCAAGCTTTTAGTCTTTTAGTTTTCTTTACGAAATTCTAATTTCAGTATAATCGTTGAAGGCAATTTGTTTGCAGACGAATGAACACTTTAATCAGCACAAAGAATGGTTTATAATAGTACTTGTCCCGTTGTGATCGGAGTTTTAAATTGCACAAAAGCACCATTACCATTATATTAAACCGAAAAGTGATTATTTGTTAAGAAAATCTATAAAGTAAAGTCTATCCCTAACACAAAACTTAAAGGCAATTAGTTTATGGCCGCCATTCTAGGGACACATCAATTATGTATTAAGTTCAAAGGATAAACGGCAAATTTATAGCCATCCCAGTAAACTTTCCCAAATCGATTTTTTATAGATTTTATCTCCGTCTTCTTTCGGTAGGAATTGGTCATTACTGGCACACCAAAACTGTGCTCCCAATGGAGCTTAATAAGTAATCCCATGCCATGCCATCCTGGCAATGCAAATGAAGTGCTGAGCCAAAAACTTCTCCGGCTGTCAGTTTAGCCATGTCGGCAAGGCAGTCATTTGGGCTTCTTGTAAGAGCCCAAAGAGTTTGCGTTTTCAATTGTTGATTCAAGATGCAAATACAAATACAAGCACAAATACAAACACAAAACACAAACTACTCGTACTAGATACTCGATAGTCGTACTCACATTTTCCAATTTGGCAACTGTCTCATACATGGTCATGTTATTGACTTTGCCATACTGCACAATAAAATCAATATCATCAGCATTGGCCACACTTGTGGCGTCAGCCGACTGCTGTGAGGCTGGCGCCGTTCCCGTCTCCGAAGCTGGTGGCGACGCAACATCGCCTGCTACAGCAGCCAGTTCATCGCCAGTTATCATATCAGTTGGGGCGGCGGACGTGGCGGAGCTTGAGGAGCCGGCAGCTGCTGAGTTGTTCTCCACATCAGGCTGGGTCCAGGCGAGACTGATGCTAGTTTGGGTAACCGATGTGGCGTGCACATCCTCAGGCGGTCCGGGTATATTCTGGGTACCTGATGCAGGGGAGAGGAATCATGTAGTGGGTGGAGACAAAGTTTGTTTTATAATGCTAGTTTAATTGGCCAATATTGATATTGGTTTTTGGTTTGTCTGTAGGTTGAGCCAATGCCGAACAATCGCATTGATCAAATAATTTAGTGCATATTGGAGGTGTGCATCAGTGCGTATGCTCAACCTGTAGAGACACCCAATTAAACAAGCAGAATTAGCTGCAAACACAGACCGATAATGGACGGAGAAACCAGCGCACTGGCAGCCAGTTACGTAATTACGAATTACTCATTGGGTGGACATTTTTAGCACGATAGAAGTTGGGTATATCTTAGAGTTAATTTGAATCAGTCATAACCGGGAGGGATACTTGAGATTTGAGTATCTAACTTTAGCATATATAATGCGCTTCATTAGTAGAAAAATGTGAATTTCTTTAACGTATTTAAAGAAGTATCGAAGAACAAAACCTTGGCAATTCTGGTTGACATTACTTGTATATTATAAATAGATTAGAAGTTGGATTTAGATTTCTCGATTTTTCATGTGTGCACAAGTTGACATGGGGTCTGATTGCAACTCAAACAATCACACTTACCTTCCTCGAAACACTGCAAAATGTTGCCAGCGTATGATAAACAATCTGGCACATTGCTTGCTGATGATGATGTCGATGATGAGGACGATGACAAGGCTCCAGATGCAGATGTCGCTGCGCCATTTGTAGCTGCTGCAGCCGTCGCTGCGGCTGATTTGGTGGTCAATGCAAGCGGCATGACGCCCCTACAGAGAGGCATGCAGGCGTTTATGACGCCGCGTCGACTGCAGCACGGACTGTGATCACGACCACCAGCCGCACAGCGAGCCAATATAGCTGTGGATAAGAGTAGTGAGTAGAGGTCAGATGCATTGTCGACATTGGGCACATTTGCATATGCAATGTCCCTCCTGCGGAGCAACAGGCAGCCATTGCCAGATACGGCTCATTGCCGCAGGCAGCTACGTTTTCGTTTCGCTTGTGTGTTACAGTTCAGATTGGGCCATGAAGTCATCAATACTCGTAGTCAGCCCCAATGACTTGATACTTAACACCGGGCAGACAGCAAGCCGTGTGAACCCTGTAGCTACATTGCTTAGCAAATTGAGTCACGCCAGCAGACACCAGGACATGGCTGAAGCCTGAATTGTTGCTGTTGCCTTAACGAGGACTTGCTTCTTCTTCGTGCTTTGGACCTCTAGACGCCAGACTCGATGACTTGCGACAATTTCCAGGAAATTACCGCAGATTTGTTATCAGTTACAAGGTGCCGAGTCAGAGTAATTCATTCCATTTGGACCAGCAATGGAGCGCATTTTCAAAAGAGTTTATTTATCGTGAATGTTTGATAGTCGGACAAACAGTAGAGTCAAATGCTAAGTTGGAAAATAACTCATCGAAAACGGAGAACCAAATTGGTAGCCATCATAGAAGCCACGAACATTACAATGTGACGAACCTAAATATGCATAGCTAAACACGAAAATTGGACAATCGGATATTGCAGAGAGCACTGGCAGAGACAGAGTACTTATTATTCTGAACTACACCAACACGAAAGCAAATACAAAACGAGCTCATTCAATTAACAGAACTCCATCTAACTAGGCTCAGGTCTCAACAATGGGCATCGGCTTGTATATATCCTTGTTTTCTTTCTGGACTGATACTAATTAGTGCCTTCCAGCTGTTACTCACGCATTTGTGCTCGACAGGCCGGACCCAGGCGCTCGATGTCCGAAAGGCGAATGTTGTAGGAGCAGAGTGGGGCACATTGAGGCAGCAGGCCCGATGCTTGGCAACACGTCGTCATGTTGTATCTGGAAGTGGTTGCCTTGGCCAGCTCATTGGGAAGGGTGCGCGTTATGAGACGCGGCGACGGCTCGCTCTTGCCGTACGCATTAATTGAGACCACGTAGAACTCGTAGTAGATATCTGCCTCCAGACCCTCGAGGATGAGTGGCGGCTGACGCTGCAAATCAACATTTAATGAATGGGCCAACGCGGAACCTGAGTTCGGTCAGCAGGCGGCCTGCACCCTGCATACCTTTTCAACAGTCAGATAGTCATCGCCCACGCCTAGACGTCGAAACTTGATGTGATATGTGCTGACCGTATCGGCCAGACGCTTCGGATTATTCCAATCCAGAATGACAAAGTTGTCCGCTTTGGCCACTGTCCGCAGCTTAGATGGAGGGTCGGCCAGTACGCCGTAGCCCTGAAACAAGCAGCTGCTGTACTCGGACATAAAGCGCAGGCATCTGCAATTAAAGCAACGATGAAGGAGACATATATCAGGAAGGTTATAGGAAATATATATTCCCTTTTGGCTGCCACACTCACTTAAATAAGCTAAAGTCCAACGAAGTCAGCTTGCCGGCGCACAGCGGAAAGCAGGACGAGGGAATGCCACGAGCACGACAACAAGGCGTATGATCCATTTCGTTGGCAAGACAAGTGAACGTAATGTTTGACCAAGGAGCACACACCATAAAGTCTGGCAACGTCGCCAAGTCAGTCTTCTGTGGATCGCACATCTTATCCAGGCACATGCGGTGCCTCATGCCGTTGGACTCACAGCACCCGCGAATATCCGGCAAGGACGGCATTGCACCTTTGTCAGAGCTGCCCGCCCTCGATTCTGTTGCCGAGGCGCTGGTGTGAGTAAAGAATCGAAGTCTCTCACTGGGCAGGCTTGCCCCGAACTCATTGACTGCCGTCACAATGACAGCGTACATAGTCAGCGGAGTCAGTGAGTTAATCACCAGATTACTCTCATTAGCGGGCACGCTGTGCAATGTAAACGTTTCCGCTGTTTCCCCCGATTCAGACTTGTGCACGACTTCGCCGCTCAGCTCATCCTCGTCGAAGCTGTGCAACGTTGTCAGGTTGATTGAAAAGTGTGAAACCTGATCGGCCAGCTTCTCCGGCGGCGACCAGCTAATGGTGACGCTCGTCTCGCTTACGTCGCTGGCGCTGACAAAGGTGGGCGAGCTGGGTATCAACTGCACCCCCTTTAAGATGCACTGCAGCCCACTGAGGGTGTGCTGCACGCACGACACGCGGGTTTTCAGCTTGTCAGTGAAAGGGGTATACTCTCCACGGCACATATCCTGGCACAGATCAGGTATTTGCTTCTCAACGCAGCAGGGCACATGGTTGCGGCCATCGGCCATGCAACGCACTATGCTGGGAAAATCCTTCTCGCAGGCCTCGGGATCAATGCCTGTGGTGCCATCCAAAATATTGTGGACATTGCAGAATCCCATACACTGCGCAGTAACATTGGCGCGTTCGCAACATTCCGTGAAATCATGGGTTAGTTGCGGGGCACTTTGGTTGGGCCGCCAAAAGCTGCGGTTATCCTGTGCATCGAGCGGTGGTGGCAACAGGAACACATCACTCGATTCGGCACCTACGGCATCCGCAGATGTGCCATTGTTCGAGCCAGCCGAGGAGGACTGCAGCTCCTTGACTAATTAATTGAGTCCGGTAAGTTTAAAACATTTGGGTTGTAGTGGAGCGATCTTACCTGTCAGGATGTGTATGCTGCGCAACACAGGGTCAGAGTTCAATTCGCAAATGTAGGCACCCGAATCACTAGCCTTGAGGCTCTTGATGAGCAGCACCCAAACCTCGCCGCCCGTTTCCAAATTGCGCCCCTTTGGATCTGTTTGTTTTACAATAGTTATCGTACATGCACATTACTTTAGAGAAAAACAATCACTCCCTTACTCTCATCGTGCAGGATTCGGATGCGATGATCCTTTGTGACCCTCACTGTTCCTGCAGTTAAGATCTCGTCACCCTTCTTCCATATTACGGTGTTATTGGCCGCATTCTCAGAGACTACGCACGTTAATAAGGCATCTTTGCTTTCGAATATCAGTGAAGGTCCGCCCGTTCCTAAGAATCATAGATGAGTTAAATAATTGCGAAACTCATCCCTCAGCAGATGAATTGAAATGAATGTGATAGAGTTTTGCTTGTTTTGTTCTTACCAATTGGCACACCCGAGTTAACAATTGTGAATAATAAACATGTTGTGATAATCTGTACCAGCAGGAGCTTTAGCATTATTCCTTGTTGGCTTTTCTGCAAGACAAAGGAAGATTTAGATGTCAATTTAGTATAAAATATAATACAGTGAGAATTGATTACATTGATTACAATCGCAACACTAATACTAATTGATATTTGCGATATTGATATTTAGATATTTTCGAGAAAGGATTCATGTAGAGTGGCACGAACTTCAAGGCAAGACGATCAGAGACGAGCTTCTATGTGGAGATTCATTTGGAATTATGGGACAGTTTTTACATATGTTCGATATATATTATGCTTTAAATTCAAAAAGTTACTTGCCTTATCATACCTTTTAGGTTAATTTCAACAACATTTCATTGAAAGCCCAATTCAATCTTAGAAACATTCATAATTGTACTAATGATGTGCAAACAAACTACTTAATGGAAGGAATGGTAAATCTTCTTTTAAATCTTCTGAACTTTTAAATCTTCCGGACAACATAATTCGAATATTCATTCTTCACAGCCTAACTCTAAGCATTTGTTTTATGAACAAATATGACTTTTGATGGGTCGATTGGCGACTTAAGAATTCGCGCCGCGCCAAAAATGCAAGAGCAGATTCTGAATATTTTCCGGAACACAATGCCGCAAGCCCGCTGCTAGCTGCTGCTGTGCGAATGGCATTGGCAATATTTACTCCTATTTTTCAATCATTTTTACTGCAGAAGAGAAACATTTTGATGTTTTGTACAGAAAATGCTCGAAGTGGGGCCACGTCAAGGGTGCACCCAGCAGGATGTAGTGCAAACGGCATTGCAAACCGGAGAGCGGACACTCGGTCGGACAGGTGGATGGACGCGCAAACACTAGAAAACAGCACCATTTTCACCATTTCACCTGGCAGCATGTCGACGCCAATGGTGTTTGAAAAATAAAATACATATACTTGCTGCTACAAACTGGAAGAATCCACCTCTAGCAGCTAGCAGGCTGGTTGGCTGCCTGGATGGCTATTTTGTTGGCCATCCGTTTATGAGAGGTTTCTGGACTGTTAGTATAACAATTCGGCGTCCTTTTCATTCGCATTTTTTTTCTGTGCTCATAAAATATTTGACATTGCAGAGGATGCTTGATCCGGACACGTTGCATTGGAGGGGCAACAGAATTCGTCTCCACCACGAATTCAAAGAAATCGACGTGAGCACAAAACGTTACGAATCGAAACGAAACGGGTCGGTGTAACTGAGTATTTCTCACTTTTTTACACTTGCACCAATTTTTTTCGCTACATCCGACTAAAATGTGATGCACACATTCAAAATTCATACTCATACACAGCTGCCTACAGACGTGTAAAAGAACATTGTGCGCATACAGTTGGCGGATGGCGAAATGCTATCGAAATTGCCCGAATCATTGTTTAACCAAGCAAGCATCGGAGCCACCAGAGGCACCAAGCAAAGAGACAAAGGCATCAATGCCCTCTTTCTTCTCCTCTACCCTTATCCTGCATGCCTTTGCCTGTACTGTTGACTGCTGCATTTCCGGTGCACGGCCCACGTACAAATGTGTCGCCGTCATCAATACCGTTTGTTGCCCCAACAAGCCGCCACGCCCATTCACAATTTACCATTCGGCACATGCTCTGCTCTTCGGCATGTTGACAAACCGCTTAGCCAGCTGGCGACTGTTTGGCCATTGGTGTGCAGTAGGTGAGTACCTCGGCCCAGTGATAATGGCACTTGTAGGGTATCAAAAAGGTCTGTTGCATATTTGCTCATGACCAATGTCGATGATAAAAGCGAGAGCGAATTGCCGCTTGGAGGGGGGCAGTAACCAAAAGGAAACCGGTTGAATGTGGATGGTCAAAGACATTTTGTGCGCGTTAAGCGCATTTGAAATTGAATTTACAAAGTGCGAGCAAGTCAGGGCTAACTTCTAGACGCAGTTCATGCTGACGCAGGCAGACTCCCGTTCAACCAGGTGCCGCGTATAGTTTTCCCATTTCCATCCCCTCGGCGAGGCCCATTCATAAATTCCAACAACGCAGTGCATAGTCAGCCTGACAATGAGTCGGAAGGGCGATACTGATACCCATACAATGGCAAACGCCATACTATGCTTCGCTACGGCTCTGAGGCTGCGAGTTGCTCTTTGCTCAATTGCAAAGTGACAAATTTGATTAAATTATAGTGCTATTGCAGAGCGTTTTATCTTTCGCGGTAGCTGGTGCTGGAGCCGGAGCCGGAGCCGGAGCTGAAGCTGGAACAGTTGCACTTTGCGACGCAAAGCAACGCCACGTTCAACCACCCACGCCCACTCAATTAATTGTTTTCGCTCTGTTGTTGTTGTTGTTGTTGTTGCCGTTGCCATTTTGCACACTCAGAGGCGCACAGACATGCCGGCACACGAACACTAACCCATCACTCACTCATACGCGTAAACGTGCCTGACATTGCCGTCGTCTATTTGTCTCCATCCTACCCGTCTCCATCTTCAAGCTCGCCTGGCTGTCGTAGTCATCGTCAGCTGTTCTACCCGTTGATGTTGTACTCGTAAGTAAATTGTATAACGTGGCGCATGAGTAATATGATATGCATGCTTCGATTCCGTTGCGAGGCACTGTTCCGGGCAACGCTGCGTTACGTTACGCTCGTTGAAAATGATGTGGTAATCAGTTTTGATTTTATTAGCTCACCAAAGGGGGCATACAGGGAGCGAGCTGTCAGAAAGAGCGGTAGAGGTCGAGGTCTCCAAACGCTTTATTCATGCCCTCGTAAGTTGCAAGTTGTCAAGTGCTGCCCGCCCCTGATCTGATCCTGATCTAATATTCAGATTCGTTGAGTTGATGTGCTTTCAGCAATTATTGTTAATGAAATTACGCACACTTGTACGTATACGTTTGGGACTAAAGCGGGGAATGGTGCGCTACTTTGAGTGTTTTAATTAAATTTTCCCTACTTTTCCAAGGAGTTTTGTGGCAAGAGCGTAAATGAAAAGTATTGTTATTTTCTATAAAGTCAAAGTTAAGATGTAGGTAAGCACGACAAATTAGCATCATTTCCAAAGTGAGCTTTGCTGAAGGATTCATCCAATGCATACATGATCATAGGAATGAGTGGAACAGAGCCCTTGGATTAGAGCTTATCAAAAATATACATTTTCATGCGATATAACATTAACACTAGAACTCTTTACCAAAGAGAGTAGTCCAGATGTTGAGCCAAAGCAGTTGCGAGGCATTCGCAAAATATTTTCAGAAATCGAGGATGAACGGTGGTAGAAGGCGATAGCTAATACGTTAACTTGAACAGTCTTCCCTCACTCCTTCTTTACTCTTTCGCTGTGTTGGAAATCTCTCCGTCTCTGCTTCCTTTTGTCTGAAGTATTTAAAACAAAACAAAGGAAACAAAAAGGGTTCATAATACCAGATTTCAAGCATGTGCACATCGGAGCAATAAAGATATCTTTGCAAATGTGCGGAGGCTCCTTTATCTTTTTGTTAGAATTTTATTTATTATTATTTTTGCCAAACTTGGCCTCTAATTAACTAAATGGCCACACATTAGCCACAATAGGAAGCTGCCTTGGCCACATTTAATGATAATGCAAATGAGACCAACACTGTGCCAAATGCTAAAACAAAATAAAACAAAAACACAAAAAAAATGGAAAGAAATCTACGAAGAAATCATGCGCACAGGCACCTGTACTCTCCTGTTGAAAGGCCCCGGCTGTTCACTTACATTTAGTAAATTAGGCAAGATATATATAAAAACACGTAAAGATGCTAAAGTCGATATTCCGACTAAAAGATACGAGTACTCAGCATTTATTTAATACTCGAAATAGTCAAAGAATGCAACACTTTGTGATGTTTTGTTTCTACAATTATTAGCCGAGCTTATACATATTTAAACTGAGCGTCAACTAAATGCGTTCAAAGTTGTGAGAGATATAAGGTTATGATCGATTTGCCAAATTTGATGACTCTAGCTCTTAGAGTCTCCGCGATGTAGGTGTTCATACAGACGGATAGACGAATGCTGTTGATGCTGATCAACACTTTATGCAGTCGGAAACGCTTCCCTTAGTCCTTTACATAAATTTGCCCGAATACAATAGACTCGTTTACTCTACTAGAGTACGCGTATTACAAGGTGCAGCAGTAGGCAAGGACATTTACACATTATTCAATGGAGCAGGTGAGGGGGAGAGGGCAGGCTGCGGAAGATATTCTTCTTGATAAATAAAATACTCGTACATACCCGCAAAACATTTTAAAAGCCAACCAACAACACTTTCCACTTTGCTGCTAATTTAAAGTTAACACCAAAAAGTCACAGCCACTAGAAAATGGTGAACGGTAAATGAGGAATGATACGACTAGGAGACGAAGCGGAGCTGGTGATAGAATGAGATGGGAGCAGCTGACGCTCGACATGGACACGGCGTTGTCCGTATCAGTCCGTCCATCTGTGTGGCGCAGTCGGCTGCCTGCTGCCTCTCCCTATGCCCTTCCGCCGTCTATCTTTGGTCTCTGTATCTGTGTGTGTGTGTGTGTGTAGCTGTAACTGTCTGGCGTTCGTCGGAGCCAGAGCCGGACTATGTTTGGCCGAGGCTACTTTATGGCTTGTTCTTGTTGTTTGCCTTTTTCTGGTTTTGTTTTTTTGGGCAAGGTAATTTTTCTTAATTACCACAAAATGTTTACCTTGTGTAGCTTGTGTTTTGGCTTTGCCATTTTTGGGTTTGCCAGCAGATAAGGGCCGCGTCGGAAGGGTAGTTAAAAGTGCCTGTAGATTGCGCTCTTGTGTAAAGGTGTAAAATATTTTTCGACAGAGCAAGCATACAAAAACAACTACAACAATGCCAACAACACTCAACATTTTTGCCAACGTTTGTTTGTTGGGGTTTTTGTGTGTTTTAAGCAGCTTTCAGGCATGGGCATGTTTTCACGCGCAGGGGAGGACGGTGCAGGGCAGCAAAAAGTAAAAGTGTTGCATACTTACCTGTGGCGACAGCACACCCACACTCGCACGCAAACTCACGCACACAGCCAGCCCGACACTTTTAAGTCTGACAACAACAAGAAGGTAAATGTTTGCAGCTTAGGGCCAGCAAAAGACCTACAAAAACACTATTCAAATGGTCTTAAAAAAACACATACACACGCATACAAACATACTCATGTACTTGTATCTGTATGCACATTTATATTCATATATGCGTGTATATGTGTAGTTTCTTCTGTGCAAGAGAAATTATGGACAACTTGAACTTGGCAAAACATTACCAACCTTTTAAGGGGAAGGTAAGAGAACGATGTGTATGTTTAGGCCTTCATTTTTTGTAGTTTTTGTTTTGCAAGCAAATAAGACAGAACAAAAAAAAATTACTGATACTTGTGATACTCGGCGTGACAACTTTTGGTCAACACCAAAGTTATATCTGCTTGTAAAACTTTTTGGACCGATAAGAACGGCAGAGCACAGCCCAGCGTGCTAAGCCAAAATAGCGTTGTGTGTAGGCGGCAACGTTTAGATTAAAGTTCTTGTCTATTTTGTTTCTGTTTGGACTGCAGAAACTTTTTGGCAGCTTTTTGTGCTGGGACATATAATATTTCGTTAGCCAAGCATAGTTTTGTGCAGATATATCTACTTGTATGCTATGTATATATGTGTGTGTTTATAGGTTGAATATTTGCTATGTTACTTATGAAAGAAGCTATGCGCTTCCACGCTTGAGCTGTGTGAATTCCCTTTCAAACACTGATCTCATTTCACTGAATCATTTCAAAATGTATAAAATGTGGATAACTAATTAAAAAAGTTTGGCATGTAGAATTTACATAAAACTCATCTAAATCTAAATCTTTTGACAGCTTGAAAATAAATTTCCATTAGATTCCAACGAATGGGAACCCTATCTTAGAGCTGAAGTCGCTTAGAAGTATAAAGGACTCCCAGTCATTCACTGGCGATAAAGTGAATAATATGCTCGTATTTGTGCAACGGGCATATGTAAGCATTTCATTTGAAGTTGAACAATCCCTGAATCCTCTAATTTTTACCATACAACGAATACTTTGAGATGCTAGAGATGTCCATCTTTATACTAACTCTTAATTGCGATTACGGTTCAGTAGAAAATTACCAGAGTTGGCAGTGGTTAACTCGTGGAATCAACAAGGCTGGCATATAGTCCGACAAACAATTATACTACTGCCTGAGTTGTCAATTATATTTGTTTAAAAGGTCAGACAATTCCGCCAGGGAATCCTGTCTAAATTTTTGAAAAACTTGAAGCGAATGTGGATCCATAGCGAGATCAAGGTTGGTATAAGATTGATTCTATGTGACAACCGTATGCTACAAATTTGATATATTTACGACGATATAATTGCAAAGCAGAATCTGTATTATACTTTTGAATGCAACCAGAAAAGAACAATGCCGCGCTGAAATTTGTATGTCATTGCGCGTTTCTTTAGTTTCTTTTTCCTTAAGGGATTCTGGAGTACCAAAGTACCAAAAAGAACACAGGCAACACCTAAAGAAGTTGCCATTATTTTATAAACTGATAATACAAACTTTAAAAATTTTAATAAAACATCTACTTACGCTTGCCATTAAAATTACTTTCTCGTGAATTGAAGATGTCTTATGAAGAATCACCAAGCACTTAAGAAATCCTATCGAAAAGATAAACATACTTGGAAAATATTTGGCAAACAGTTTTAAATTATGCCAGTGCTTGCTTGGCAAAACTTTTAATTAAAAGGAACACAGGTAGAAGTAAAGTGCAGACCCAAGTAAACAAATTTCAGCCTCAATAAAAAGCGGTACAAAGAGCGAACAAAATTTTAAAAGCCAAAACCTGCACGCCTGCATGAACAAGTAAACTCCCAAAAGAGGTATAAAAATGGCAAAATACTCATATTCTACGAGGACAATACACAAAAACCAGAATCAAAGGAGCGACCGCACATTAAAATAAAGGGATAGCATATGATATGGCACACATTTTGTCATACATAGACTATAACATTCACATACATCATAACAATAACAGAATCGCCACATTAAACAAATACATACATACGAGTATTTGTAAACAAAACACAAAAGAAAAATGTTAAAAAATTGTGAAGATATAAGATTTGCTTCAAAACATATTTACATATGCAAATGCCATAGCCAACACTCTGTATGGATGAGTAGGAAGCCTTAGTTTCAGCTCCAGATTCTGCATCCGTTTCGTGCTTCTGTCCCTTGGTTGCCCAACGCACATTTTGAAGTTTAACGAGAACACTGCTAAGTGATAGTTTTCAGATACTTGGAAATAGTTTGGCAATAAGATAATAATGCAATATCTTTGAAAGAACACTTTGCAACTAATTATAACAAACAATATTGCTAATCTAAGAATCACCCAAGATGAACAAGAAACTTGTGGAATAATTTGTCTATAAATAACTGCAAAATACATTGCTAATGCATACTTAAGATTATTTTAAGGCTTTAGAGATATAATACGTTGTTGTTTCCTAAGTAAATTTACTTGCGTGGCATTGTTGTTGCCTCTTTGCTTTTAAAAGTATACTAACATTTTTGTTTTCAATCTTTGACCCGAGGCGTAGTATAATGAATATATAAAATATTTTATTTCGACTTTAGTTATCGTTATTATCCAATTAGTATGATATTAGGCAGATCGGTAGATAATGTGATTATATAGATATACTTAAATCTGTCAAATTTGATTATTTTGAGTTTGATATTTAGCGGTCTTTCTTATTGACATCAAGCCAGCTAGAACACCAACCTCAATTGGCGATTATGTTGATATTCTAATCCATTTGCTTTATATAATTTATAATCCCTAGCCAGATCTATAAGATATAGGCCAGGCGAATCGCGTTCTTAGCGACCTTTTCTCAATTTATTCCAAAATTCCCTAGAAAGACCTTTTTCGAAGATAGAAAATATTTGCAGGGAATGTACATATACCATGTATCTTTGCGTATCTAAACAAGTGTGTGAGTATTCGTAAATCAGACATAATTGCGTGTGCATCTGGCATGAGTGTGTGTGTGTGTGTGTGTATGCATGTTTATTTTGTTTGCGCATTTCGCTAGGCAAAGGAGCAGAAACTTTTATGCATTTTTCATAATTCGCTTCAAGCACAAATGCGCAATGATAACAGCAACAGCAAAAACAATAATAATAACAACGGCTACAACGACAACAACAAGGACTCACAAACACGACAAACGGCTGTTGAATGACAAAACGAACAACATTTGTGACAACAATGCCTCACAATTCTCAATGTTAAGCAGTCGTTGTCGAGCAAAGCCAAAACTGCAGCACCCGATTCGGGACGAAGGAGTGCCAACCAGCTCGTACAGCTACAGATTCAACTATAGCTACTGGCAACGATAGCAACAACAACAACAATAACAACATTGATTTTACATTTCCGTCGCTTTGCTTGGCAACTTCCGCTGCTGTTTTTGCCATTGTTGCGAATGCACTTGGCGTGGCTGCATTTTTTTGTTTTGTTATTCGCATCCACATTGCATGCACACACAAACATCAGATATATGTGAGTGCATGTGTGTGTATATCCTTATGCCTACATCCTCATGCATATGTATGCATGTTTGTGTGCACATATGCACCAACACGAACCAAATGGCGTCACTTCACTGCCTTTATGCTTCACAGTCGGCGGTGCCGGCGGTATGTTTCGTTGAAAAGGCTGCATTTAGCGTATGTTTGCTGACTGAGGGGGGGTGGTACACGCGAACCAAATTCTGGTAAGATCAGGATTACCAAAGGTGACGGAATTGGGCGCTAAATGCCTTACGCTAATGTACAAAAAAGTACATTAGAGTAAAATACTTAATATCTCAGATAAATTTTGCAATTCCTCTTTCGGGTTGTATTTTCGCAAGGACTATGGTTTGCTTTTAAACTTAGTAAAAGAAGATAATTTGTTGATCTATATTTGTTGTTGTGCTAGGGGATCTTCAATGTATTTTTGCTACTATATCATATTACAAACTACCAGAAGTTTCTGTGGTATTCTAGAAAGATTTTTATCAGTGTTAGTTGAACGTCGATAAAATGTACCGATATATAACAATATTAATATATATACTATCGATCTATCGATACATATAGATAACTCAAGATATCTATGCATGTATAACGATATCTCAATATAACGAAAATATGTATTTCAACATACAGCTTTCGGTTGCAACTATGCTCGCCTAACTTGTGTCTGGTTTACCGCAATATCTTGAGATCAATGTGTGAACTAGCCGTGAGCAGAGTACGAGTGTAAGAATAAAATAAGATTAAATTGCAAATTGAATATTTATGAATTTGAATAAATATTTCAGCTACTCATATCCCG
This sequence comes from Hirtodrosophila duncani, assembly GCA_037043425.1. NCBI lineage: Eukaryota > Metazoa > Arthropoda > Insecta > Diptera > Drosophilidae > Hirtodrosophila > Hirtodrosophila duncani. The sequence continues at coordinate 1,559,992 of JBAMBM010000656.1, read as the reverse complement.
TAATGGGAACGCAACGTTATTTTATTAATTCGTGCTAGGAGTAGGTGTTCACGGCAAACCAAGTAAAAGGCGTACACGCTTACATCGATAACTTAATACATCGGTATACACATAACGATAACTTAATATTCTCCCTTGACATTTCTCTGGTCGATATTTCTATTCCCTAAAAATTGCATAACAATCGGTATAATAGGTGCAAAGACGTGATGAATTTGTATAATTACCTAAATTATTAATTTTGTCCATTATATTTGAATCAATCAAAATCATCTTTTTTAAGATTACTATGGTTATGCAAATATTATACTCAAATGATTATTAAATTGGTATTTTTCTCGCTCTCACAAAGTTACTATTTGTGAATTTTTCGATTATTATCGATTAACAAAATAATATTCAATCAGTTGTTGGGTTATAGATGTTTTGTAGGTCCATTTGTGGCAATTCTATTTTGCTTGGTTCATTTATTTTCTTCACCGTCTTCTCTCAAGAAATTAAAAAAAATATATATATTTGTATATTATATATGTGGAAGCATAAGTAATATGAATATAAAACGGTGGCAATGCTCCAACATATATTATATTATTATGTATGGTGTTCTAATTAGAAATTATAGTTCCTCCATTCAAGCATTTCTCAACACACAAAAGAGTTGGGTTTCTTATGTTCGTAATGCGTAAACATCATTTGACTTTTGCCTAAGTGCAAGAGTAGATATTATGAGTACATGCATATATGTTTGGGTGCACCTTTTTCAGCCAACAGCAAGACCCTAGAATGCATTCAGACGGTTGAAAGCAAAAGCCCAAGTCCTTGTCGTGGAAGTTGCTAGTTGCTCTATTTGTTCCTGTTGTAGGAGTTGCAATGTTTGTTATTTACGTATTAAATATAGCTCAACACAAGTGACAGCAACACACACACACATGCTCGCCTCGCAGCAGCAACTTCAAAAGTCGCTAAGCTCAAAAATGGCTACAACTGACGTCTGTCGACATCAAAGGAGTGCAGTTGAAGCGCCCTGACGCAGTTGCACTCGCTGCTCGGGTTGTAGTTCGAGTTACAGTTACATGGCCTCAGACGCCGCCGTCTGAGTCGGAGTCGCAGCATGTGGTTAGAAATTAGATTTACTCGTATGAGTTTGTAAAGTCCTGGGAAGTAGCAAAAAGTTGGCCCAAGCCAAGTAAAAGTAACTTTGCAAAAAGTAAAACAAATGCTGTTAGCTATTTGCAGCTCGTCTAACCCCTTGTACTACGAGTATCAAATGTACTCTTGGGGATGGAAATGTGAATTACAATGCGAATGCGTGCGGGATTGGGACCCGGAATGGGAATGCCAATGGCAATGGGACTGTTGACTTTCTGGCTTGTTGTCGGATTTGGATCAAATTGGTTGTGCAAACAAAAAACCGGCAACAAGCCCGCAACAAAATGTGGATATCAATAAAATAAACAATAACAACAACAAGAACAGGTCACTTTTGTCATATTTTGCCCCCAAAAGACTTAATCACTTGGAAATACATAAAAACATGTCTGTCTGTATGAGTTTGTGTATGAAAAGTGTTACAAGTTGTTTGTCCGAAAAGTTTAGTAAACTTTTATTGCAGGCATTTTGTGACATAGTTACATTCTGTCGATGTTTATATATATTTGTATGGAAGTAGATCAATTGGTTAGCCTTTTGGAGCTAGTGTTGGGAGTTGTGCAAGTTTGTGGCAGACAGACGGTGATCTTTATTTTCGCAGCTGATTCGATACACAGGTCTTTGAGGTGTTTCAGACAACAGCAGTACGTGCCAAGTATCACATCAGAAAGATTGGGAAAATGGAAAAGTGGGCTTCTTAAAATTACATTAATTCTTCCAAATGCAACACACAGCGGCAGGCATCTCCGCATTGGCACCACATCCTTTCCACACCTTTCAACGGCAAACTTTACTTCAACGAAATTTCCACTGCAGCGGCCTGCACCGGAGCCAAGTCAACCACGACCATACGCAGTTGGAGCAGGAGCAGTCTGCGTGAAGCGTGAAGGTGTGTGCCATGCGGCTGCTATGAGGTGCTAATGAGCTGCACTTGCAGGCGCAGAAGATGCAGATCCAGATGGCGCCATTTTGATGTTGCTTTTGTCCTCTTGTTGTTGCTTTTGTTGTTGCTGTTGCTCTTGCTGTTCTTGTTAATGTTGCTTTTGCCAACTTTCTCGTTCTCTGGCTTCTGTTGTTTTTGATGAGGGTGGTGGTGTTACTGGTGGTGTAACTGGTGATGTTGTCGCTTGTTACTGGTTGGCAGCACTTAAAAGCTTTGTGTCAGTGCCACACAAGCACACACCCACTCATTTTAGTCCGTCGGTGTGTGTGTGTATGTGTGTGTGTGTCTGTGTGCTGCTGCTCTTGATATTTTTGACATGTTCGTTCGTTTGACATTGTCGCTATTGTTATTGTTGCTGTAACAGGTTGGCTGCACTTTGGCTTCAAACTATGTACGCATGAGTATTGTAGTTGTGCCACCGGGGAGACATGGCAAGTGGCCCACTAGCAGACAGGAAACCAAGCAGCCCGGCAGGCAGGTGACGTTTTATTATTTTCGTTTTTGTTTTAATTAAAATTTTACATGTTAACGATTTTTGAAGGTGGGCGATGCGATACGATGCGGTTGTTCTGCTGTGCTGTGCGCTGTCGTGTTGCATGTTGCAAAAATGTGAGCGACTTTTTCATTTGCCATCCTCCCACATCCAGACACCCATGCCCCCATGCCCCCTGTCAAATTTTGGCACTCGTCTCACGTCGTGTCGTTGTTGGCGCTGTCAACTGCATTTCGCGATAACAACTGTGAAACGGCTTTCGGCGGCAATGCCAATCTATCAATGCCCATCTGCCCCGGCCCCGCCTACACCTCGTTAGGGACATCGCCTATACTATTGCTAACTCAAAAACTATGCCAACACCCAGGCACACATCGAACTCGTTGCCACTGCCTGGCCCTGAGCTTTTCTTCCGCTCACATGACGCATATTTCAATTAAAATGTGAGACTGCAAAGTTTACTTTTTGGTTTTCTTGTTTGTTTTCATCGATGTGCACTATTTTCGCATCATCATCATCAGCTTCATCTGCGTCCGCGCCATTCGTTTTTTGTTGGCAAATTTGATCGACTTTTATGCCCGACGCAGCCACTGTTGTTGCTGCTGTCGATGCCGTCGCCTGATCCTGATTCTGATATGGCTGCCATGGATGGCTGACAAAATGACGTCGAAATTTAACAACAATCGCAGAACAGTTAAGCCAGTTCCATTCAAACTACGGACCATTCATATTGAACTTAATTAAAAATACTTTATTCTTTTCTTTGAATTTATTATGAGGTAGTAACACATAATTTACTCTTTACTTGGCAGTGAATACTGAGTTGCAGAACTTCAAGGGTTAAAAACAGACTTGCTGTTGCACGTTTAATAGATTTTGTGGAACCTGTAGGTGAGCTGACTTCATGAAGGACTAAACTAAGGAAAAGTCAGTTCTCGCATAAAATTTACAATCAAGTGGATCAGTTGAATAACAATGGAACTAAATTTGCAAACTAGTCCTCATGATATTAACATTCATTCAGTTACTCCCCTGAGCATGTCAAACCAGCACCAGATGGTATATTATTTGCTAAGGAAGTTTACAACGCAAAGAAGGAAGTGTTTCCGACTATAACAAGTATATATATTCTTGATCAGCATGATAAGGGGAATCAATGTAACTATGTCAGTCTGTTCGTCCTGTTTCGTATCTGTTTTCCAGATGCTTCTTTCGTCTGTACGCTGGTTAAGTTCGAGTTTCATCCAGATCGGAGAGCAATATCATATAGCTCCCATATAACCGATTATTCCGGAATAAGCACTTAGGAGTATACATTTTCTGTTTTTCATACAAATCAAACGTTTTTTTTTTCCTAATTAGATTATGCGTTGAATCCGTACAATGCCAGATCAGGATCATAACAACACAAGTAAAATAATTAATAATAGGACCCAAAATTAAGCTGTAGTCATGAGAAGTTGCAAATTTTCTCGTATTGCGAGGGGGACTTTAAAGTTGTCCAATTGTTTTGGCAAATCCCTTTCTTACAAATCAAAAGTAAATTCGGTTTGTATAAATTTGAGGAGTCCCACTGCTACTCTCATGATCTGATCAAGATAGGATAGCTGTATCATATAGCTAATATATAACCGATTGTTCCGGAAGGAGCATAACTTTTCTGTTTATCATCCAAATTAAATAAAATCGTCGCATCGGTTGTCATGCTGATCAAAAATGTATACACTTCCTTCTATTAATATAAATGTATAAAAGTGAATATGAATGCATCCCGCAGTGTGGGTGTATCTGATGGGTCTGAGTTTTACTTTGATATTTACGAAACATATAATAAGATTCCTTTTAAAAAAAACTATACAAAATATGCATAACTTCCAGTTAAAAAAATTATCTTTAATATCTTTATTCCTGCCATGCCATAATATTTATTTACAAGTTCATAGATATGATTCGAAAAACAAATAAAATTTAACTTGGCCAGCCACCACTTAAATCCATTTTAAATATTTAGCTCATTTATTGTAATATGCTCGTGTAAGTATGTACATCTGCATGTTGCATATGTTTTTCTTTCACATTTATTTTTTTGTAGTTTTATTTAATATGTATAAATCTCATTTGACGTTGCAATTAAAATGTTTCAGCTGCATTTAATTGTTGGTTTGGCCAGCACTGAAATCATGTCCGACGTTGCTGTTGCTGCAGGCTTACATATTTATATATTAAACGAGCATACATATTTATAATTGTTAATCATGTTATGTTGCTCACAAAATGTAAATAGGCAGACAAACAAACAAACTTTTATAAAAAATGTTTGTCCCAAAAAAAAAGAAAGAAATATAAAATATACAAGAAATTTAAAAAAACCCCAATTAAATTAATTAAAATAATTGTATTGCTCAATGCTTTCGATATATGTATATTTTGGTTGAAACAAATAGATAAACAATTATAACATTTAATGCCCTCATCAATTTGCATTGTAAAGCATTTAACAGCATTTCGCAATTAAATAGAGTATTCGCATAATTTCATGAATTTTGCTAGCATCGTCTGATTCTGAAAATATAAATAGACACTCGCGTATGCAGGCTTTATGGTCTGTCCCTTTTTCTGTCATTCCGCTGGACAGGACAGTTCACTTCAGTCAACAATTGCGACTTTTTGTTTTATTAATTAAAAATTTAAAACGAAAAGTTAATGTGTACATACATAAATACCCGCGCAAAACAATTGTGCCGCACGGTTCACATTTGCTCGCCGTCCGAGACAATTAATCAAAAAGCCATTAACGATTTTTGGGCTGCCGTGCGCGGCTGACCCGGGCTGGACTCCGCAACGCAGTCTGAACTGATTAAATGCAATTAATTTTCCGTCAGCAACAATTGTGCTTACACTTGAACAAAACGAGAAGGATGGCTTTTGTCTGCCAGCGGCAATAAAGGAGTCATTTCAAAAAAGTCAACAAATCAATACGCAAGGAAAACAAAAGGTCTACAACAGATTTATAAATTAACATGCTGTACATTTTGGTAGGTAAATACAACTAGTTTGTCCAATAACACGGCGAGCTTTGCGTCGGGTATAGAAATTTAAATCGAACAATTCGGTGTTTATGCCTTAGGCCTATAGCCAATTCTGGCATCGGCCTGTCAGTCAGCCTGTCTATCTGTCAAGTCAGTCAGTCCGTCAGCGTCAAATTTTAAATTCAAAACACTTCCACTCTACAAATAATTGATCATGATGCGTCAAGAGGTCGCTTAGTTAATAAAAATAAAACAAGGAAACTCCGGTCTAACAAAGTGAACAACAAGAACAAAAACAACAAATAGACATACACATCAACAGCAAAGACTTCGCTTGTGGCTGGCTACTCGGCTACTCGCATCTTAAATTCGACAAACCAAATGCACGAACACACGCACACTGGTGCAAATCAATCAGCAATGCCAACGAAGTTAACCCGCTAGCTGGGCTTAGGCTCGATGTATAATATTTATTTCAAAGTGTTGTCTGAAAGCCACAGCGAACATCTGCTATCTCCGAATTATTCATGTTCTAGGAGTTTAGATATTCCAATTTTGGCCTAACAGGTTATACTCGTATATGTTAGGAGGCGTAATTATCTCGACAAGTTTGTAACTAGCAGAAACTACATTTATTTTAAACCCTAATACAACAATACATCCAAAATTTATCCAATTATTTGAATCCGGTTTTGCAAAGTGTTTGCGGATAAATGTCGAATTTAATTACATTTATTTCCATACAATATATATAATTTATAACTGATGAAATAACTTTTTTTAAAAATTAAATTAAGAGATAATTTCAAGTATTGTTTTTATTAATATTGGCTCACAAGTTTTCCTATTGCAGTCAACAAAGTCAGCCAATATTCTTATTAACCTTATACAGTTGAAAAATATACTTATAATAACACTAGTATATACTAGTCCTGCCTCTTCTAGACGTTTCTTTGGAAACGTGAAAAGATTCTTAGGTTTTTAGCAACATCCACAAATTCTTTGCGAGCTCTCCAAATTGGAATACATTTGTTTTTAAGCGGACGTGGAGGATACATACGAAACTTGGTGAAAGCTTCAGCTTGTAATATTTTTCGGATTTCTTAACATTCTAATACAAACTTTAATACGATTTTGTACTAGCATATATGTTGTGGGCTTCGCGTTGTTCCCCACATAGCCAACAAGTCGCTGAACTATGAATGTGAAAATTGCAAATAGTCAACATTTAAGTTCTCTATAGATATTTGTTTAGCCCGTCTGTTGTTCATTCATGAATAAGTATTACAAGATTAAAACATTTTCCAGAAACTATCTAAACAATATGAAAGCCGTTTGCAAGTCCCTCCCCGCTTACCATTTTGAATGGACCGCACTCTCAAAGGCAACTTGAGACTAACTAAATGAAATAATCCAATTTACAGCTCGGCGCGCTAAAATAAACTAAGCTTAAATAAATCTGTATGCATTGTTTAAAGATCATAATCTCATCTCTTTACGCAAACTTTGTACAACTTTGTACAACTTTGGAAGGCTAAACTAAGCAATGCTGCACAAAACTGTTGCATACAAAGCGAGGCGGACCAACGCAGTCCCAGACTGAATAATAAATAGCTGTGAAGTGGGAGCGATGGTGGGCCGGTCCAGGAATGAAAGGAGCAAACTATGCAGCGTGCTGTCCAACTAATGCGCGAAAATTTCCAACCGAGATCTCTCACAGGGGTGCAATCTGTTTCCCAATAATTTGCACAAAATAAATGTAAATATGCGCAAATTCCCAGGCGAGCGAGTGCATTATGCATAGACAGACGTAAGCGTACATTGAAGCTGATGCAAACGCTGCTGAAATGTTGACAAGGCGGCACTGGGGTTGCGCATACGCAGTGGGGTCGCCATTTGCCTTCCAGGAAAAGTTCATTCCCATTCCTACTGTTCGTACAGCAACACCAACAAAATAACGAGTTGATTTATAAACAAACTTTTGCGGTACAAAGTTGTGTATTGCCGTCGACAAACACAGCACAACAAAACAGAGCAGAGAACAGAAAAGAAAAACATGCTTAGCAAATGGCCAACGAAAGTTAAAGTGCGCTCGGTCAGGCGGTCAACATCTCCAGCGCCCAGTCGAACAGATGCTCCACTGCACCCAGTGTCGAAACTTATTGTGTGAGCGTGTTTACCAAAAAGGTTGGGAATGAGGATGGAGCCCCAACTTCTGAAGCTGCTGGCCAACAGTTAGCCAACTGCACAATAGACGTGCATAAGAAATGAGCAAAAATCTGCATAAAAGACACCAGAAATGAAAAGAAAATAGAAATAATTCAGAGACTTTTGAATACAAGCACCCACAAAGTTGGCCCTGCCTTAGGCTTTGTACTCTTACCAACTCTTCAAGTTAGTGATTCAATTTGATCAATTCCAATTAAGTATATAATCCATTGCTATTTTCTTAATATCGGGACGCTGACGTACAATGAGCTGCACGTTCAAGTGGACCCACGATACCAAGCCACCGGACTAGACTAGTCTAGAAGCTTCCACCTCCAACCCAACCGGCCGAGGGGCGCACCCGCCTAACGAACGATATGAATCCCGAAGACGGAAAAAAACGGAAAAACCCACGGAGAGCAAAAAGTAAAAATTTCTTTTGATCAGACTCCTGGTGATTCCTGTATTGTGGACACCAAACACACGATGCGTACTCCACAATATGTCGGACCAGAAAAGAATACAGTAGTTTAGTTGTATAAGGATCATCAAATTCCTTCGACCATCGCTTCATAAAACCCAGAGCACCCACAGCCTTATTGACGGTAATCGCAATGTGTAAATCGAATTTCAATTTAGGGTCTCAAAGAACACCCAAGTCCTCAACTGAATCGATCCGATCAAGGTTAAAAAGGTACGATGTCTCGCGCGGTGTGCTACGACAAAACGACATAACTTTGCATATAAAACAGTTAAGATTTAGTAAGTTGACCTGACACCACGATTGGAAAGAATCAAGGTCATCTTGCAGCCTGATGTAGGAAAAAGAGTCGTTGAAGGACCAGCAAAGTTTAACGTCGTCGGCGAACATCAGAACACGGGAAGCGGATAGAACCTGATAAATAAGGTGAAGAGAAGGGGCCGAGGTGGCTACCCTGCGGTACCCCTGATGTAACCGTAAGGGGCTTAGAGTAAAAGTTATTAAAAACGAACTTTCTGAGTTCTGAGATTAAGGGAGTCGGAGATCCACTTAAGAAGATGGGATGGGAAGCCAAAGAGATCTAACTTATGAATAAGTAAACAATGATTTACCGAGTCAAATCCTTTGCTGAAGTCAGTGTAAATGACGTCAGTTTGCATTGTATTCTTAAATCTTTGTATTACAAGAGAAGAAAATTCTACTAAATTAGTGGTGGTAGACCTGCGCTTCATAAACCCATGCTGAGCGGATGAAATTATAGAACCACAATACTTTTGTAACTGTGAAATTAATATTTTTTCAAAAAGCTTAGGAATAGCAGACAGTTTAGATATGCCTCTGTAGTTTTGGGCATCCGATTCATTCCCCTCTTTATGGAGATGAATAATAATCGACTTCTTCCAGACAGAAGGGAAAGACGAAGAATTCAAAGATAGATCAAAAAGCTTCAAAATCGGCTTAGAAAGCGCATCAACGCAGAATCTGAGAATACACCCCGGAACACCAGGAAAGTTTGGCTTAATAGACTTAAGTTCATTAAGCAATAAGCTTTTAATGTCTAGGGGAGGTGGAATGTTATCAGACCTGTGTATAGTTGTACAGCTTAATTTAGAGCTGCGATACCATAGTTTGCTTACTTTCTAAATGCAATGAATATTTTGATCTAATGTCAACTGCAATGTGAAATTAACAATGTAAAATTCATCCACTCGAGCACAAATATTTATATTATTGATAATCGATAATAAAAACAATAGTTTCCACTATCGATTTGCAAAACTCTGAATGGAAAATAAGTTTACTTGTAGCGGAGCCAGCAAGCTCTTTGCCAACTGCATCGAAGCAATGCTCAAACTGACAAAAAGCCAAAAAGACGGCCCCTTTCTGCCCGTGCCAAAGCACTTTTAACTGAAAAGAAGCCCATAAAACCGACAAGAAACTGTCTGATTTCAAAAAAGCCAACACTTCTACATCCCCAGTCAAATACACAAATTTTTGTTGCTGGCACAAATTTTTTAAGAAAGAATCGAAAAAGAGAAATATAAAAAGTTTTGATGCGGCCGCAACAACCAACGCACAATCGACAAGTTGTGCGCACAATCGCTGGTTTTGCCTTAACTTTGCCACGAATTTTTAGTTTCCGGCTGGCTTTTGATGCCTTGCAGTCTGTTTTGGCAATGTTTGGTTGGAAGTGTTTGCAGGCGGGTGGCCCGCCTGTTTGGCAGCTCGGCTTCTTTGCTTAAACTTCAACTTTTTGCGCTATATAAAAGTTGTTGGCATGGTGTTGTTTATTTGATTTTTCTGCAACCACAGCCGCAGCCACAGCAATGGCTATAGCTACAGCTATTCAAACTGACAGACCAAGAAGCAGGCTGGCAGGCTGGAAGGCAGGCGGGCCTTCAGCCAGCAACATGTGTACCGCAACACCAAGTCAAAGCAACAGCCAAAAGCCAATAAGAAAAGAAACCAAAACAAATACGCAACAACCAAAACAAGTACGTAAAAATTTGTAATTTTCCAAGTTAAAAGCAAGAGTCCTCAAAATACATAAGCAGAGGCAGAGGCAAAGGCAAAAGCTGCTCCTGCAGCGCTGTTGGCACAATCTTGGCACGAAAAGTTTTCCAAGCCAGCCCCAGCAGCAGGGAGGTCTTAGCAACCGCTAGCAACAAACCGAAAATACAAAATGAAAAACAGCTAGAAGGAAGAAGATTGCCGCGTCCAGCTACTGACACTGTCAGAGCCGGCTTCAAACATGGCCGCCTGGATACTCGTAAAGGATAAAAGTTGCAGCTGATGCTGCGTCCTAAAATGAAAATCAATGAAACCCTTTAACCCTGTTGATTGAAAGTGTTGAAGTCACTGTAGTTCCAGTTCCCCTGCCCCTGCCCCTGCCCACAACAGCAACATCAACTTCTGTCGGGGCTGTGAGAGTTTTGTATTGGGGGATTAGTGGGCGATGGGATTAAATATTGATAGTTTCTGACAGGGCTAAAACTTTCCCCAAGTGCTTATTGTAAATGAACGTTGGCAAAATTGTCGATTATTTTTGTTATTGCTTGCAAAAAAAAAGAGGACATTGACAATAAGCCGCCTGTTTATTTGAATTGAAACGTATGATTAAAACAATGTGCGTGACGCAATTAATTTATTAGATATACATATTTATGTTAATTGTAGACGATGTTAATTTGCAATTAAGTGATCGTTTATGCTAATTGAAATATTTTGATAAAATCTGGAAAAATTACACTTCATTATCATTTAGCACCGTCGTAAAGTTATACACTACCAAATAAAAACAGTGATGGAAAAGAAATCCATGCTTCCTGAATTTGCAACATGTTGTTATCATAAAAAACGATGCCCATAAAGTGTAAATAGTGCTAATGGGCTTGTCGAGAATGCTCTTTCAATGGAAGCTATAAGTTATTGCCAGCATTGCATTCAGGCAAGTATGAGTAGAACTGAAAGCATAATCATAATTATCAGCATATAGGTTATAAAAAATTACGAGTTGCTCTAGCGGTAGCAAGAACAAAAGCAAAGTAGGTAAATAAGAAAAGTTTTCCCCAGACTGATTCAGATGCAAAAAAGTTGTGCAATAAACAAACTTTCGGTTTCACGCACAAAAGTCACCGCAGGCTACGCCGTAGTGCAAAGCCTTATTCTCTGAGTTTGCCTGAGATGGAAGCCAACGTCGAAGTTAGCTATGTTTGTATGTTTGGTGTTTGCAATTAAACAAAAAGCCAAGAAGAGCTAATAAAAGTTTGCCATTTTAGTACGCCAAGCAAGGGAGACGCAGAGTGTGGGGAGTGCCATATAGCAAACAGACACATAACTCTTAATTTGCCCAATAATAATTAATAGAAAATTTAATTATGCAATTTGGTATGCGAGTAGGCGTTGTTTGCCAAAAACGCTGCCAAACTTTTATATATATTAACGTATGTATGTATGTGTACAGGAAAACTTTGGAAGATACATAGCTTCATTGTACTTGTATGCATACATATATGTACTCCTGCATTAGAGAAGGGAATTCCCCCTGAGCCACTGAGCAAATAGCCGAACTTTGCATGCCCTTCAAGGTATTTTCTTTGCGGTCCCATGACATTTAAATACATACTACGCTCCTCCAAAGAGGATATTGGAATCTATATCTACTGTTGTTATTGTCCTTAAACTGAAGAGGTCCTAAATAAAGAATGTATCCTTTCTGTCAGTAATATAAGATTTCTTTCACATTCCATCTCGCACGCTCATATAAAATTGCACCAACCTTTAGGTGTAACTACGAATACACCATAGAATTCTTTATGTTATGAGACTTCCAATTGTCCATTGATACTCATTTTGGAATATAAGACGTATTGCTTGTTTCATTCAGGATTTTTTCTGGGTTCTAGTATCACAAATCGCTGGTATGCCGACTATAAAATCAATGAGAAACTTGAAATTTGTTAAGCTAGAACTGAACACCATATCTAGAAGCATTCTGATTCTCCAAAAATGTAGCATACCAGCAAGCAGAACCGAACCGAGTAGATACTCGTACCGCCAAAAAATATAATTCTCATGTGAATATAATTGAAAATTTAATTATTTTCAATGCTGACTTTGACAGTGTGCCAGTGCCTGTTGGTTGTCTCTATGTACCATGCTTGTGCATGCGTATGTGTGTGGTCATGAGTCTGTGAAGGATATACATATATGTATACATGGAATATGTATGCTTATGCTCATGTGTGTGTTTATATTTGCGTTGATGTTTGCTGCCTTTCGTGCTATTAATGTCAAGTTGCCATAATGAGCACACAAAAAGCAGCTGATGATGCTTTGAACAGCCTCGCAGCCACCACACCAAGTTAATGGACGCAGGACGCAACGTTGCGGTGGCAGGACGAGGACGAGCGGTATGTGCTTGTGTTTGCGCCTGCCAAAATCCAAGGCGTAGGAGCTTGAACGGTATTAGCATCAGCATTAGAGGTACCTCAGGGGTAAGAGGAAAGCCTACAACGAGACAACAAGTGGGGGAGGTTGGGCCTGGGTCTGACACTTCGGCTGACTTGCCTTGGCTGCTTTTTCACTTATTTATGAAAATGAACCAGAAATCAAGAAGTTAAATTGGTTTTTGTGTTTGTTATTGTTGTTGTTGTTGTTAACTTTGTTGCGATTTGCCAGTGTCTGTGTCTGTGTCTGTGTCTGCTTTTGTGTCTGTGGCTAAGTCTGCCCCTTTGTTGTGCTATATATCAGCCTGTCTCTGTCCCTGTCTCTGTCTCTTTTGTTGTTATTTGTTTATGTTTATGCATGTGTGAATGGATAAATGTATAAATGTGTGCATATCATTGAAAAACACGAAATACGAAAATCCGTAGACGGCCAAAGTACGACTCTGAAATACTTACAAAGTGAAATTTATGCCTGGCCCTTGCCCATAATCCTAAATGCCTACTTATTATGCAACTCCAGCTCCTGCTCCTGCTGCCGCCACCGTCGTATGCGTGTCTTCGCATTCCCATCCTTCACTACGCCTCATCCTCCCTCCACATACTACATGTAATGTAGAATGTAGCAAACTTTGGCGTTGACATGTAAACCGAACTTCACTAAGAGCGACACAGTTTGCGGGCCACTAACAAAAACACATACAACATACGCCTTCGCTTATACAGGGTGACACAAAGTTCACGTAAGACATATTTTCATTGCTAAGCCCAGCTTAATATCGAATATATATACTCTATGCTATGCTGTGTTACCTACAATAGTAGAAATGCCTCTGCAAGGATATAAGATTGAAACGAGGAGATTAATCAAATCTTTAAATAGATATCTATGTTAAAGCATGATCAAGAATAAATAAGAGTTCACAATTGTCAGTTGAGTACTTATGAGTACATTTGGGTGAATCCACCTAACAACTAAAATACTTTCGTAATATGCCAATATAATGACAAATTTCGCTACTTGGGAAACCCTCTGTTTCCCACATCCCGAGACTACTCTGGAGCCCTACAATTTTCAGATGAAGTTAAGTTTGATATTTGTAATGGAAAGCAAACTGAATTCTTCTCCCTTTAGTTTTGGAGCACCCATTATGTACGTACAAAACATTCATAATTGTGGGCGTCTTTGTATTTTCATTTCGCATGCCAGGCGGTACTTTTTGGCGCAAAGTTATGCGCTTGTTCGAGAGTAAGTAGTTTTTGTAACTGTTTTTGATAATCAAAAGTAATTTATGTGCCATGAACTTTTCACCCAACATTGCCTTTTCACCCCATGGTCATGCAAACACATATATAAGCAAATACATGTACATATGTATTGCTAAGTTGAGCTAAACTATATGCCTACAGCACATGCAATAGCATTAAATATATTATATATATATGTGAATATATATATATATGTACTCGTATGTATGAGCCTAACCCTGTGTTATTGCTGTTTTCAATTTTTGGGAAAATTTGCATAATTATATTAAGGCCATTTGTTTACACTTAATGCTAACACAAATAAGCCAAAACATAAATTGTAATGTATGTAAACATATACTTATTGCTTGGTATTCAGATTATTGAGACTAATGGCAATGAGGGGGATATTAATACCAAAAAGTCATAAAGTCGTAACGAAAAAGGGACAACCGAAAAAATAAACATTTTATTCAATGCCAAAGCGTACATATATTATGTAGATGGAGAAGTATTTATCTCTCTATGCGGCAGACTTGATATATAGGTTAGGGGCAGCCGTTTCGTCTCTGCAGATGTCAAGGAAGGCAGAGGCACATCCAACACAAAATGCTGAAATCCAGACTATAATTTAGACAGCCGTTGAGAGACAAAGATACAAGCAACACTAGAACCATTTAACAGTATCCAATACATAAGCTCATTCAATAATTCTCGCATGAATTAAAAGATTTATCTACCCCATAGACAGACACAGACAGCCAGTGTAAAGGATTTTACATGCATCTAGGATGCTGCTCCTCAATGTAGTTAAGCTCTCACACTGACTTAAACAGCTTGGAGCTAAAATACTTGTATATGGTGTTGGCTGGCCACGGCTCAAACATTTGGGAATAATCATATAAATTACTAATACGCACTGTTGTGTGGTGCATGTGCCAGTTATGTGCATATCTTTGCATATGCAAGCGAGTTTAGGCATTTGTAAGTCCATACACAAATCTATGCAAGTATTCTGGCATTGTATTAATTTAATAATTATGCTGCTGTCAAATAGTACATGTCCAAAATCATCACCAATATAGTAACATGCTAAGCTTCAACCAAAATATCACTTCCACTACAATTCAAAGGGCTTAATGATTTCATCATGATATTTGCAATGCAAGCCAAACTGAGTCGACCAACATTGCATTTGTGGCCAAACGGAAAAATCTTGTTCCCTTTGTTTCACAGTTAGATATCGCTATATCATACACAATTGCTTATATTTGAAGCAATAAATTATCAATAAATTATTTTCCCAACGTGGATAAAGTTAGTATTAGCTGAACTGATGCACATGGTTGCCACACACTTGCAAGTGTATTTAATCTTCAGCTTTTCAAAGATGGCTTTTCCCCGAATTTTCATATCCTTGTATTTGAAATTTAGTTAGCTTGAAGCGTTTTCATTTTACAATTACTATTTGACTGCCACAGATTGTCTATTCTTAATTGCCCTTTACTTATCTTTCATTTCTGTCTCTGCTCGAATAAGCTAGATAACTTTTCAATTATTACTTAAGATGCAAATGCGCATACACGGCTGCATGAATCATCTGCACTGATATATATATGCCACGTGTAACATTACTAACATGTACATGCTAATATCAAACATTTAATTTCCTTTGAATAACAACTTTGCCATCAGCAGCGTTAAGTAAGGGAATCCAAAGTTATCCCAAACAACGCAGTCATCAATAATAAGCAAGGCAGGTGCCAATTTGCTGCTGGCCTTGTCTTTGTTTAAAATCCGCCGACAGTTTGTACACTCAGAAAAAATATTTTAGAATTTCGTGTTCCCTCCTACAGTATATGGTGTAGCGATTGTGACGTATATAGAATATATAGAAAATGTTATGTGCCGGGGTCAATCGTCACCTCTCCAATTTCTTAGTACCTTCTTGCGCTCAACAGCTGACTCTGCACATACATACATAGGCAGCTGTGGATTACAATAGTGTGTGGGTGTGTCCATCCCTTCCTTATATACATGTAATGTAGAAGTGGCAATATATATTAATATAAATAATATTAATTAAATATATTAAATATTTTAGTCACACGCATTGCCATCTCATTGGGCAGTTGTTGATGGTAGTGATCGAAGGATTCGAATCTTCTATCGTAGACTGCTCCGTTATAAGGGAAGGAACTTAAAAAAATCAATAATTAATCTAGAATCTTGATTAAGTACGAATTAAGTCATGGAATCTTGAGATATTTACGTAAAATATGAAATTTTCATACTTTTCAATTCGATCAAGCTGAACGATTATTTTATCTTGCTCTCACTTACAATTCCCAATTGGTTCTAGGGGCAAAATAACTAGAATGACTTTGAAAAAAATAAGGAAGAAATGAAATATAGATATGCCATTACTTCCTCCTTGATTTCAGAGTCTAGAAAATTCAAGCCAAATCAGCATTCTACTTGTTTTAACCAAAAAACCGAATTTATTTTAGTGTATTTAATAAAACCTAATCTAATATTACATTTTTAGATCATTGATTTGCAGGCTTGAAAAATCCTTGATTTAGTTAACAATATTGTAAGAGACATTCTTGTAATTACTCTTTAAAGAAGAACTTCTCGTTTGAATCATCAGCTCGACTTTTGTTTCTTTTCTTGATTCAAGCACAGAATTCTTGATTATTTCGCTGAGTGTAGAAATTAGTCCGGTCATTACCTGTAGCCGGAGTAGCAATCGGAGACGCAATCGTCATCGTCATTACCGGCTAAACTTCTTTTGTTTAGCTTAGTTTAGCGTTTTCACACAGTTAAATTTAATCAGCGCTAAAAATATGAATACGATTCTCATATAGCAATGGCTTTTGGGTATGCGCAGGCGTTCACTTGAGAGACCGACTGCGTCTATCTATTTGTTCGCAAACAGCTGTTTTGTTTGTTTCGGGTATAAATACGACGAGGGCCAATAAAGTTGAATTATTAAGTGAATTGCGATCTCGCTTGACTCACTGCCAGATTGTGTGACACGGTGAGGGCGATGGTGACTGTGACTTTGCTTGTGATAGAGCTGCCAACACCCCCCCTCCCTGGACAACCTGTTTTTGTGCTGCATGCGCTTGACCTTGTAACTGTTTGAACTGCCACAGCTCAAGCAGACTTGCTTTGCGAATACCCGCATACACTCGAGCCTACAATCATTTGTACATACAAATGTGAGACTAAGACTATTGCCATACCCCGAATACTCTCCGCTTAATTGGTTACGGTATTTACCATACAATTTGTTTTAAGTGGTTAAATACACACAGATGTACGTGTTTGTAGGTATATCGCATGTCTCTGGCAAACATACAATTTAGTCGTATGTAAAGAACTATACTTAGTTCTATTCACGCCAGAGTGCTTGAATATATGTAGTTTGTAATGGGTAATTTTTGGTAAGGTGTGAATAACGATTTACAGCTGAGCCGAGCTGACATTTCTGGATGATTCTGCAGTTAATTTTAAGACCTCTTAATACCTGCTGTTTGCACTAGAAGTCATAAATATCAATTCAAATGGCTTGCCGAGCCAGTTTTGAAAAACTTGTTTGAATACTGTTTGGTTTCGCTCAGTAAAGGGTGAAAACGTTTGTATACGAGAATGGTATAGATATGTATGTACTTGAAAGAAATGCATAAGAACCTTGATTGAAACCGGTCCGCGCTGCCGCTGCCGGGCTGTCGTGTTGGCGTTACAAGTGTCTTGATTTGATGTGGATATTAATGCTGATTGTACCATATATTCTGGCAACATTTCAGTTATTCTTTGTCTACTCCTACCCAGTTAGTTGTCTATCTCCAATATCCCCAATAAAAGAGTGCACTCCAAATTGTAATCCCATGTAATAAATATTCATCCAGAGTCTGAGTTTGCATTTGCACACAAAAGTCAATTGAAACTAATTAAAATGCTAACAACGCCCTTTTGTTTATCAAGTTTTGGCAAGAAACTCACATAAACGTATGCTTATGATGAAAGGGGGAGGGCTGGTTATGTCGGTTTTAACTTAAGCAAACACAAAAGCCATGCTCCGCTCATCAATCAGTATGCGCTGTACTCGTTTTCCATTGTACTCGAACACTTGTACGAGAATAATTAATTAGCGACCTCGTCGAGGGTTTCAATGTCAAAGTGGGTTGACCAGAGTGAAATCGTTACCAGGCAGACATCGTTGGAATAATTCATACTCCAGTACCCAACTAATCATCAAAATCATTAATGTTATTATAATGCACTTTCAGGGTCGGTTTGCGGTTACCAAGATGTTGGAACACTATTCTGTTTGCTAGTTAATGTGTGTTTGAATTTCCCATTCACAATTGTTAACGGCTTGAGATATAGTTTGAGAAAAAATGATTCAAAATCTAAATAAACATAAATATTGAACTGTAAGTTGAACTGTATATAACAAGAGAGGAAGGCTAACTTGGGGTATTCGAAGCTTACATACCCTTTCAGATATACTACAGTACTATAATAAGCCTAAATACTTAGTTTCCTATTCCGGTTGAAATACAATCAGCACACGTGGGGGCTTCTAAGACTGATTCCACTGGTTCGATCCGGTTAAAAAAAAAACAAAAAACTTCGGTTGGCGAAAAGTTTATTCTAAATAATAAAGTGGTCCGATCCGGATCAACTTTGGTTAGCAGACGTGAAGGCTTCTTAAGCTAACATTTGCTATATTTGGTTCAATTTGGATAAAAAACAACCAATTTTGTTGTACTAAAAGTTCATTCCCAATCGTTCGGGCTTATGGGAGCTATATAATATAGTGGTCCGATCTGAATCATTTTGACATATGAGCAGGATACAACAGAAAAAAGTATATGATGAAAATTTCAACTTGATAGCTCTAAAACTAAGAAGCTAGTTCGCATAGAAATAGGAAGACACACGGACTGACAGACGGACAGAAAGACATAGCTATAACGACTCCGCTTGTCATGCTGATCAAGAATATATAAACTTTATGGAGGACCAACACAAAAACCGCTGCTTGACTGCAAATAATATGTTGTTTATCATCTATTGTACAAAGCTTTTATGTATATGTCTTCATATGGAAGCTATATGTTATAGTGGTCCAATCTTTATGATTTTTACATAGGAGCAGCTTATAGCAAAAAGAAGCCTACGGCGAAAGCTTCAAGTCGATCGCTTCAAAACTTAGAGACTAGTTCGCATAGAAACTGACGGACATAACGACAGACAGACACAAAAACATAGCTATAACGACTCCGCTTGTCATGCTGATCAAGAATATATAAGCTTTATGCAGTCGGGTATGCTTCTTTCTATGCATTACAAATATCGTGACAAAATAATACTCTCTGCTAGGGTATAAAAATTAATGTATGTTTGTAAACTTGTCTCTTACTTACTTACGATCTGCTAGAAGGCGCAGGTAAAAGCATGGCAATACCAGGTACCAGCTTCATTAACAGCGACAGAAGAGACACAGAAGAAGGTAAGAGAACACGGGAATAAGAGAAAAGAGTCTCTCCATATCCCCCGGAGGCCAAACAAATGCAGATTTTTACACACATCATCGTTCGAAGGCGGATTGCATTGAAGGCACTGAGCGAAATTTTAGAATATAAAATTTTGCAAACGATGCGGAAACTTACTTTTCAACCGTATAATTGCCAAAAAAAATATATACAAAGCTATAAAAATCATACACAAATTATTATAATTGAAATTTTTAATTTACCAAGCAGTGCATGCGAGCTTGTATACGAAAGTTCACCAACATCTTGCGGCTCTTTGGGTGACGAACATTGCTCTATGCATAAAAAAGAGTGAGAGGAGAGAAAGGAGACAACAGAAAGCGACAACAGAAGAAATAGTCCTGAGTGGCAGGATGAGCAGTGAGTATCCAAAAAGAGTGCATTGGTATGGACCACTCTCCAGTAAGGGGTAGAGGAAGAAGACAGAAAGCACCGAGATAAAAGACTGCTCAGTGAGAAGGATAAAGAGAAGTTTTGAAGTGCACTTCGCGTGCTTTCTACTCCAAAAACAAGCCCTAGCAAAGCTGAGTAAAACAGCTGCTCTATACATAAACATGAAAGAATATATTTATTCGTATATGGCAATTAGGCGACGAGTTCACTCAAGACATATTTATGAAATTCAAAATCAAATGTTATCCGGGAGAATTAAGCTGTCTTTGCAGCCCTTTAAAAGGTTCAAAAATGTTATGAAGAAAAATATTTTAAGATTAAGATTTAGAGGTGGTATTTCTAAGCTCAGATACTTCCTATATATGCCACATGGACATGAGTAAAAGTATTGAAATTACCCCTGCAATTGTACTTTATATCATTGTGATAACTAACAGCAACACCACACGGTCAAAACTGGGTAACCCTCTAGTGATCGCTTAAATAAACACAACTTGGAAATTAACAATCTCTGTAAGGAAGCCAAAACAAAGTATTTGAAAACTCCCTTAAATATCGTAGCAAATAATTTACCCAACGGCTGGGCTCCCACTTATCGAACTCTTGCAATCGCCAACAACAAAAATTGAAGAAGTTAAAATACGGGCACGAAAATGTTCTTTCGACAACAAACTGCTAAACTGTAAAAACCAAAGTGGCCTAACTGAAATCTCCTACCCCCGCCACACCCACACACATACACACACACACACACATCTGTCCCTCGATGGCGCAGGGGATGCAGCCATTAAATGAAACTTAATTAGCCCTAAATAAGCAACAGAGCCAATGAGTAAAGGGTGGAAAGGGGATTGCCATTGCCGGATAGCCGTACAGCTATAAAGTTCGAGGGCGATTGGCGATGGGCGCTGCAAAACGTTGGCGGGTTGCATTTTAATGCAAAACTGAAAAATCATTGATTACTTTGGGGGTAGAGAGCACTTGAGCGTAGCTCGCTGAAAACGCTTGTGCATTTTACGCGATAAGTTGATTAAATTGCAAAAAAGTGGGCCAGGCCGAGCGCTGTGCTCATAAAACGCATTAGCTGGCGGTTGAGTGCAATGGCAGGCGGGCGCAGGCGGACAGCTTGCCAGCCAACCGCTCCAACAGAACTTGAACTTAAATTGAGATTGAGTGCCGCTAATTTGAATCCGTAATTTCCTTGGCCGACTCCGGAGAGCAGCAACTACCAGTATGTCCGCGCTCCATCTGGACCCTAGGCGGCGTGTGACCGTAAAACAGTTTAGAATGCTGCAATTTTGTTGCGCTACTTGGTACCCATTTTACGGCCGCATTATGTGCGCCTTTTGCCTCGTTTTGATGGCACTTGCAAGTTGCAAGTATGCTGTCTACGTTCCTCATCTGAGTCTGGCAAGTTGCAACTTTGAGCTCGCTGTTTTATGGCAAAGACCGTAACGGTCGAGCGCACACACTCACTGAACTACGATACTAGCAACGCCATCCCAACCCAATCCTAGGTACATAACACCCAGTTCATAACAAACTAAACAGTTTCATTCAACACCACGCCCGGTTATAGTATTGTTGTCGGTGCCAGTGGCGGTGGCAGTGGAAGTGCATAAAGCAAGTGAAACAACTAAACCACCGTGGCGGTGAGACCAAACCGGGACGGCAGGTTATTTTTGGCCAGTTCAAGCTCGACAAATGTAGTTCAAAGTCATGCAACATCGTAAATCCATCGTTGAACTATAAAAAACCGTCTTATTGCAATTTGTATCTGCTTTACCGCCGCAAAAGGAACAAGAACAAGTACAGTTAACCCCGGCCCGCGCATGACTTTGGGCTTTGCTCGGGGTTTGCTCAAGCCGTGAGCACTTTTAATCCGATTTTGTTGCATTTTTTACCAAATTGTGTGTTGTTTGTGGGTGTATGTGTGTGCATGCATGTGTGTTGTCGACCTGCTAAGCTTGCAACTGCTGCGACTGCAGGCTGCTGCTTCTGCATTCCACTATATACCCTTTATATATAGGCATTATAAATGTGTCACGATATTTGTAACACATAATATATATAACACTACAATCTACCCTCGACTTTGTCTGCGTCTTAGCAGCCTACTAGGGTGTTTGAGCTCTTCTAAGATGGCCTGAAGTCGTACCTTACACTGAGCTGTGATAGCCCATGACTCCTCATTTAATGAATGTGTCTCGTTGGTGTCTATGATCTAGGTTCTCAGGCGTTTTATCTGATCAGTACTCCGAGCATTCTCCTAACGTACTCCTATCACTCCAAACTGTTAGAATTCTAAAGTACAGTAATTTCACCGTAATTCTGCTTCTTCTTCCCGCTTTGCTCTGCACTGTATCCTCCTCTTTCGAGTCTTTGTGTTCTATTGTCGAAATCCTCTCACTCCATTCTATCCTACTATACTCCATTCCTATCATGTCTCAGTTTTCTTTCAGTTCTTGTCTTCCTCTGCATCGTATCTCATTTTTTTGTTCTGTGAGATTCTATTCTATTAGATCGTTGACTTAGGTCTCTGGATTTTATATGGATTTATATGGAAAGATCTTTTTTGTCATTAGCTGCGGTGTTACATTACCCAAATCGCTCCAATACATTCAAAAAGGCTGCTACCAGCTGCAGTACTAGCAGCTTATTGAAGGACTGCAACAAATAAGAATAAAAAGTAGTTGATACCACATTCTCGAGTACAATTGCAATTCGGCTGACATACTCGGCCATTTTATATAAGACTGCCAGGGTATATGAACTTCTGCTAGCTGAATATTATATTTTGCTTCCGTGTTCATTATTTTGTTCAACCTCCCGGCGCCCCCAAGGATCATGCATTTTTTATTCAATATTGCCTTTTTCTACTGAGATGTTGTTGTTGTTGTTGTTACCTTGGACTACCGGGTAACGAATGCTAAGTCCCGGATTAGCTTCGCAGGTCACATAGTTCGCTGCAGCATTTGAATTATTGCATTTTTTGTCTATCCAATGTATGACTACTTACTTTCATACAATTTTCAGCTCACGAGTGGACCTCCAATTACTAGACCAAGCTCTCGACATTTTAACTAGCGGCACAATCCATAAAAACGTATGATATGTGTTTGATTTTGAGTATGATTCTACTTGGAAATCCTTTCGCCTCAAACTTACTTTAGCACACACACCGAAGTAACATATTCCACAAGTCCCTGAGCGCAACTATAGCTAAAAGGATACGGAGTAACTGATTGCCGTGAGCTGAGTAGCGGCGTCAAAGTGTAAGTTGTTGCAGGAATATCCGAGCTTCCGCTTCCCTTTGGCTGTTTTTATATATCCAAGGCCTTACCGTCGGTTCGGCTCTGCATTTGGCCTATTTGCATTATGAAATATTTATTTTGTTTATTTCTTTTCCGCCAAGCTAGACCAGCAGCAGCAAAAACAAAAAACACAAAAAAAGGAAAAAGCGAAAACACTCAGCAGGCAAAAATGCAAAGCAAACTAAACCAAAAACCCGAAAAAGTAGCGGTAACCGGAAAATGTTGCAAAACTGAATTGGAATACTTGACGTCGTCTCACAATCAGTGATAAACGTTGCAAAGCAGAACCAAAAGCAAAACAAACTGAGCCAAACCAAGCCAAAGGGGGGCCGTAGCCATAAAATAAAGCACACGAAATACGCGGAAAGTATTTGTTCGGATTAAATTTATGAATATTATATTCAAGCAAAAGTTGCTCCACACTGACCAGTGGTGGAGCTTGGAGTAGACGCTGAGCTGAGCAGGTCATTGCAATAGCCTGGCACAAGTTTGTCTATAAATTTGTTGGCTGTTGCCAGGACTTGACGGCCGGAAAGCAAAACAAGCGCGCGGCTCCCATTGCAATTCGCTTAGGGGGTATCATTTTGGTCAAATGGTATATTTTAGGAAGCATCAAAAAATGAAATATCGATCTTATATCTGACTGGGTAAATGCTCTTTGCCCTTAACCAGGAAATTTCCAAACTTCCCCCCCTAAATGGCAAGCACGCCCTCTGGTAAGAAGCGGCTAAAAACACGAAAATGAATAATGGTGATTTTGGTCTCATCTATCTAGAGGAAGTACAAGTAAATATATGCAAATAGTCTCTTATGGAAAGGTTTATATTTTAACTGGAGACTGATGGGAATCCAGATTGAATAGAATATCTATGCAATAATTAATGGAGATTAATTTGAATTTGAATCATAGTTCTACTTACCGTTCTCATAAAATATATGGCCATCAGCGGCTTCACGCTTCAAATATGACTTAGAACTGGCAAAGGATCTTGTGCAAATCATTCGTTATGCTCGTTGAAAATCTGTGAAAAAATATACAAAGATTTAAAACAAAAGGTTGCATTAAAACACGGTGAATTTGTATTAATTTTCATTAAGAATGATGTGCTAAGGGCAAAGATAGTGAATGCTATCCGCCATTGCAATTCCAACATATTGAAATGGGAATAAATCATACATACAATACATGTACACTCATATATGCATCCCCATATACACAAATCTACCTTCAGGATGAGTTCTCAAAAGAGAAACAAAAAGACTGAGTCGGATGGGGGTGATGGGGGAACAGAGTGAAAAAGTGATTGTAGGATTGTAGCGCCTTTTCAATGTAAAAGCATTGAAACGGGGGTGGGGCACAGGGACGATGAATTTGAAATGAATGCAATCTTACTAAAATATGCAAGGAACGCACCCCGAGCGCACCAACACCGACACACACATAGTGCTATATATACATCAGAATCCCACTCCTCCTCGCACAGACATTAAACATTGAAGGGACAAACGAAATGAAAAACGGCTGTGCAAATTAATTTTACGTTGCACGAACAACAATAACAAAAGGTCTGCGACAACAACAGCGGCAGGAGCAGCCAGCAGCAGCGGCAGCGGCAGCGACGATGATTACCGAAAACAAAAACAACAAAAATAACTGTAATGGCAACTATGCATGGCACGCCCACAACTCGGCATATTTATATGTATGTTTTGTGCCGGTATAGGAAGGAGCTACCCATTGCTTTCGGCGAAGATTCAGCTACCGCAGCAACAACTGTTCAAGGGAGGACAGGAGCAGGAGGACAGCTAGCATAGGAGTGGAAACACCCACTCTCCGTGTATATTGTTTTAATTAACGTGCGGCTTTGGAATGATTTGAAAAATACCCAAAAAAAAAAGCCAAGGCAACATAAACATTTTTCTTTTTTATAAATACTGACTTTTACCTGTTTGTGAAAACTGTGAATATGAGACTGAATAATGAAGCTGAAAAAGATCTTCAAAATAATTACCACAAATTCCACTGACAGCCAGATATGTAGACTTATTGAATTGTAACTATAAATGAATATATGTATACTCCTACTTATATGAACATGCCTTTGTAAGTAAGTGTATTTTTTTTGGTTCCGCAGTTTCCAAATAATTGGCAAAAATTACTCATACGACATGTATAACTTAACTTTAAAGATAAACCGCTGCAATCACAACCAAGCTTGGAGTATAAAACCCGAATATACAAAACTGTTCTGGTCTAACATATTATATACATGCAACTATGGACTACTACCCATCCATCATCCTCAGACTTGCCCATAGCAACTTGACACACCAACACTACCTCAACCTGTCATCAGACAATACATGTCCATTCTGCACAAGCGCAATAGTATCTATTGCCCATATCAAAACATCGTACGCCCAAATATTTAAAAATTGAGACCCCACACAATTGTTATCTCAACCTACACCAAAAAATTCTACATTTATTTTAAAGTTCCTTAGACAAACAAATATTAGAAATAAAATCTAGATAAAACAAAGAGTCGAAGGCCTCAGCAGCCAGTACTCTATAATTAAGTTAATAGTTGTAATTTAATATTATAAGTTAACTGTATATAAATAAATAAATAAATAAACTATGGAGTAGAACTACATATACAACATTGAAATCCTTAAATGGCACCAATCTGTTATTCTTAAGAAACTTAGTTAGGCTTTTATGAAATTTGAACAACAGAGAGAATTGATAAAGACTTTATAATGACTGCTGAAAATTGGTTAAGAGTATTTTCAAATTGTAATTAGTTGTTGTTCCATTAGCTAAATTATTTATCTCTATGAATATATCATTTAGCGTTTTCAGTAGGTGGATTGCAAGACATGCATGCCAAACCAGAAGTACCCGCGGTGTGGGGCTTCGTTGCTTATTATAGTCGTGGTCTATTAGGGTAAATGTATGTAACAAGCAAAATGAAGCATTTCCGACACTATAAAGCATATATATTCCCGATCAGCATCAACAGCGGAGTAAATTTAGCCTTGTGCGTTTGTCCGTCTATCCGTCCGTATGTAGATCTTTGAGACTATAAAAGCTAGAGTTACCAAATTTGATATGTAGACTCTCCTTGTGGGGCGTCAGATCAAGTTTGTTTTAAAATTTTGCCTCGCCCTCTCCCACCCCCGCAAATTGCAAAAAACTAAGTCTCCCACAATTTTCAAGAAACCCGTGTGTAACTAAAACCACTTATACTTCAGACTATTTCATAAGAAGTAACCAAATTTGTTTAAAATCGGTTGAGAATCAACGTAAAGCCTGTCAGTTTGAACAAGAAGGTTTCTGTGTTCCTCCCACTCACACATGCGCTTGCTGCTGCTTGAGTGGATAAACTGAACGTGCTTATAGCTAAAGAGGTGGAAGGGAGATATAAGCAGCCGCTGCTAGAGCCTTTTCTGCATTGTTGGGATATGAGCAAGTGAAATTAAATTAAATAAATTGAAAGCTGTGTTGTTATTCTAGCTATTTATGATAAAGACATTCTACCAAAACAAAATATCTACATATGCACACGTGTTCTTGTAAGAAGAGGAAATTCGGGTGAGGGTGGGCGTAACACTCGAATTGGTGCTGTCTCTTTCCTCGACCAAATCAAAAGAAAATCCCAAAATTTTAGATTGTTTATTAACATTTGTTTATTGATATAGCAGGTCGCGGTTGCGTGGTATTTGCAGTTGCTGTGGCAAAAGGGTTTTCTTCTACCTGCTCAAGTAATGGTTATAGGAGCGTGCATACTTTTGAGCTTGTCGAATATTGAATAAATGTTGTTATTTTCTTCTAGTCGTAAGAGTTTGTCCTAGCCTTAATAGCACGTTTTTTAAACTTGCAGCAATACTTATTTGACAGAATGTTCAAGACAATGTCAGCCCCCTCCATATACAACTAACAATTTCATTCGGCAACCGGTCGTATGAAAAATAATCCATGAATCCATTTCGTATATTCCTATACTCATTCACAAAAATTTGAATAATTAAGCAGTAAAAACAGTCAACTTTGCCCATATAATTGCCGGCCTCTCAAATATGCAAAGAGTCAGAGTACATTATTAATTGAATAGACTAGCGATTCTCCTTCCCAATAATCATTGCACTGGCTTAGCGACTACCCGTGGTTTTAGCATTTAAAGTATTTAAAGTTGCACAAAACATTGTCTTCGTTATTGTTTTAGCTGTGGCATTAACTGCGCTGCCTGCAAAACGGTTGGATTTTATTTAACCCATTACTCCTCGCTATTCTCGCTGCACGGACACAAAGTCCGCTGTAAAATGTTGCTGCGCAAAGGTAACATGCGTCAATAAATAAGTTTCCAAACACCCTGCACAAACGGCAGCCAGCGACTAACCCGGGACTAACTTTAGCCTCAACCACAGCCGCCATTTGTCGCAGACCATGCGTGCGAGCTCCACCTGAGCAGCTCTGTCTGACTGTGTCTGGCCCTGGCCGCAACCTCCACTCTACCTTTTGTATGGGATGACATAGCGGTTTGGCTTCCGCTAGCCTTACCTCTGCCGTCTAACCAATGCTTATCTAGTCGAGCCAGCCTTTTATTAGATTAAAAAAATATCTGTGGAATCGAGAATGTGGATTCATAATACACACTGCATACTGGTATCGTGTAGGAGTATTTAAAGTTTGATTTGTATTTATGCCTTTGATACATTTAGAATGCAAAATCGAACTGATAAATCCAATTGCTACGCATATAAGAAATTTAATCCATCTGGATTGGCTGTGTCTGCTCTGTTCCTCAAATAGCCTTTATGCATTATACCTTTGCATCGCCCTATCAATATCTGAAGGGGACATTACGCATGGGCACCGCACAGAACTGTTATGATTACGATTGAAATGCAGAAGCAGCTCAACAACATACGGAAGCGGAAGGTCCCCATCCTTGCACGCCTCTATTGCACATACACTCAGAAAAATACGGATTACTGAACAAGCCTGGCTATTTTGTAAGCACTGATTGGTGATCCTAAATTGATAAAACTAATATACAAAGCACTAAGGTGTCAAATAAACATATCTCGGAGTGCATACAAAATAACTAATCCACCACCTTTGGGAGTCCGTTATATTCCATTTATAAGTAAATATGTATACAACATATCAGCTCAATTAGTTGAAGATAACGTTTTTCAAAGATTTGATTTATCAAAAACATAAACATTATAGTTGACGATCAATGAGCAGTACATCCAGGCTAAAATCAAGAAGAAGCATCCTTGAATTCCAGTGTAAGCCATAGAGAGCAAATAGCAAAAATTTCTTGTAAACAGTTCAGCAGTCCTTGTAATTTCTATACTGAACAACTACCGTTATTACTTAATTAAACCTAGAACACTCTATTGATGGTAATCGAAATGTGAACAGTAAATTTTAATTTAGTTTCTTAAAGATTAAAGATTAAAGATGTCTAACACCACGTTTGTAAAGTATCAACGACATCTTGCAGCCTAGAAAGAAAGGCAAGGTTTAACATCGTCTGCGAGAATGGGAATGTACCTGTGGCAAATCGTTGATAAATAAGGTAAAAAGATTAGGATCTATGTGGCTACTCTGAGGTAACCCTAAGGGATTTAAAGAAATAGTTTTTGAGCTGTGAGATTTAGGTACATAGTTGGAAATTCAGCTAAGAAGAAAGCTTGGGAAACCAAGCAAGTTCAGCTTATGTATAAGCAAACTGTGATTTACAGAGACAAATGCATTGGTGAAGGCACAGTAAATGACGTCGGTTAGCATTTTATTCTCAAGTCCTCGAATGACAAAATATGTAAATAAAAATTCTTATCCACATTAGTGGTGGTAGATCATAAGCCCATGCTGGGAAGATACAATTGTAGTACTAAGAGAATGTTGTAACTGAAACTACAATTTTTTAAAGAGATTTGGAAGAGCGGAAACCATTGATATGCCTCTATAGCTATAGGAATCGCATCTTATACTCAAAAATCCTATATATTTTGTTCTTCGTAATTTTATTCAAGTTCTTAACTAACTCCTTAACAAACCGATATATTTTCAAAAAAAATTGAACTTTAGACACTTTTTGCTTTTTGTTTGTATCTAAAACTATCATGTATTTTATCTGAGTGTACTCATCCATATATAGGTTTGTGCATACGGGCACGATGTAGTAGTTAAGCCGCACACAAACTTCTGCCAGATCCGGCCGTACCCTTTGCCCAAGCCAAGTAGCTTTTTATCTGGATGCGTCAGCGAGCGCACTTGCGTTCAAAAGTCGGCAAGGCAAGTCGGCCAAGTGGAAGGCAGCTTGCCAATTTGTAGGTTGCTGGCTCTGGCTGCTGGTTGTCTTGGCGACGGCGTCTGTGACTGGCTTTCGGAAAGAGAAAACGCTCTGGCGGGGCGGTGCTAAGCTGACAGCTGCTTAAATAATTTCCAGTCATGTGCGCCGCCCACAAAACACAACTAAACCGAACGTAAATATAAAAAGTCCTCTTTCTGCTCAACGATAGCAACGCTTCACGATTTTCGCTTTCCGTTTCCCGCCTCCCGCTGGCTACTGCCATAGAGCATGCCTTTTAAGTCGACTTTATGTCGTCGTTGTCATCGTATGTGTATCAATATGCCTGGTCCGTTGGTTCCGTTGGCTTTTTTGAGAAGGAATCTATGCGTCAGCTACATGTTTAATTGCTGCTCGTGAAGATGGTAATCTTTTGACAAAAACTCTCCCAGACAAAAGCGTCGGATACGTAGACTGCTAGAGCAGCCAAATTCCAGTATGTTGGCATGAGCCTGGGCGGCATTGTTGCGCTGATGCTGATGACTACGAATTACGGCGATTGGAAAGGATGCTGGTCAGGGGAATGCTACAAAGTAGCGGCCTGCAAGACCAGAGTAAGCAAAGCGAAACCAATCTCAGCTACTCTTTATTCAAGTCATTTCCAATGCCAATGCCATTGATTGCTCTGGCTCGAACTCTGATTTTGAGCCCGAGCCTGCGACTGAGGCTAGCGGAAATGACGAGGAAATTGTGTAAATTGATTAAACATGGCATCGTTCTGCTTCCTATTGGCAACGCTCACAGACTGTCCCTCGTCCAGATGGCTATTGAAGCTGGCTTTTGATCGATCGATGCTAGACGCTAGCATCTTCACACACTTTAGGTTTTTTATTTAAATTTAATTTTTCTTACGAGTATGACACAAAGCAAGGCTCGCAACTTCTTACTGTTGTCGTCAGCTTCATTTTCATTGCAGCAGACCCTGTCTGACAGCCCGCCAAGGGCAAAAGAAAATTTATTACGAATGAAAATTAATTAAATTAAATGGAGTGTAAAAAGTTTGCTCTTTGTTCAAAAGCACAAGCATGAAAATTATTTTTTACCAACGACAACATTAAAGTTTACATTTAATAAGTAGTTGGGGAAAAATAAGTAAGGAGTATTTGAACTTTTGTTATGAAGCTGCTAAAGGACCAATGACAAAAACAAAAACATCCATCCGCATGAAGAGCGGAGTCAATATACCTAAGTTCTTATGCCTGTGAAAGCCAAGTCCAAATAGGTTTTACTCAAACTTTTCACAGAACATCTCTATGTTTATGTGATCCAGCTGATCCAAACCTATTTCTGTCGCTATGACTTTTTGGGGTGACCTGAACTTTCAGAGTCACTTGTGCTGGTACTGCCACAACGGAATTCAGTAAACTACAGTAAACCTCTGAAATTAATGGTACAGCTTAGAGAGGGGATCATCATCTGGATAATCGGTATCCCAGCCGGGATTGGACGGAATTTAAAATGTTCGAACCGATAGGGATTTCTTCGCCATCTTTGCGGGTACCTTAGTATTAAACACCAACTAAATGAATTGGCTTGATCAAAATCTGTCAGAACTTTAGCTGCAAGGAGTAGTGTTACAGTAGTGCTACTCTCTTATCAAGCCACCTTCGTATTATATCTCCATTTCAGCTCATTATTATATATTATATTGCAAAATGCTGTTTGCAGTGGATATATTTATTATCCCACTGATATATCAAAATATTTGTATATCCATAAGACAATGTCACAATATCCACGCAAGCCCACATAAATCACTGTGTACATGAAATACTAATCCTTTCAACCAATGCTTTACGAACGCCCTTAAGCTCCTTGAACACTCATATGTATATTATCTACCCCAAAACACACATAACTGTTTGATAAATGCGCCATAAATATATATCCTATTAACCTGTTGACATCAATTTCCACACCAATGTGTAAAACCCTTACAGCTCTCGCACCCTCATCTGCGCCTGACTCAAATTCACACAGTTCGCAGTCCGAAAAGCAAATGCTGGAAATGCCAACGTCATGCAATTTAATAAGAAGAAGGCAATCGCTGTGGAACAACACGCAAACGGTTTGGAGCAAATGCGGAATCGAAATCCAAGCGACGACAGTCGTCCTCGTTGTCGCTGATAAGCTTTGATTTCCTGTAAAAGCCGACGGGGACGATGATGGCGGAGGCGCCACGCACACATACACCTACATGCTCGAGCACAGGAACGCAGCGCAAAATCCGCTTAAGAAATTCTTCAATTTTTACAAATCATTTATTGAGACTCGCAAATTCATAAGTAGATCATTTTAAAGATTTTCCTTTAATTTGATATTAAAGAAAATGTAATTTTACTTTTCTCTCCTATATAACTTTTATATGACACATAGTCGCCATTGGTGTAAATATGTCTGCCTGAACTTATGTACGAGTATCAGTATATGTGAGTATCTCAGTACAATTATATGTTGGTATGCCGGAAACAGAAATCACAACGAAACGTGGTCCAAACACGGCAGCTGACCAGGGATCTAGAGAGAAATGCTGCAAAAACCAAACCTAAAAGAAAGACCGGCAATTGAAAGTGTCTGCTAACACTCGCACCCACCCACCCCTGCGTTGGCCAGCCCTATGCCTGAATGTGGAAGTAAGCCTTGCTGGGCGAAACTGAGCGTGAGAAAGAAATGGCAGACCTGCCTACAGATTTAATAGGATTGCGGTCTAATGAATTAAAGGCAAACCCGCCTGGTCGTCGTCCAAAACAAAAAACTAAGCCAAATCAACGCGCATGGCAAAAAAGCACAAAAGTGAACCGCGCCAAAGGAGCAACAGTCTGTCTCTGTCCCCAACTCTGTCCCCGTCCGCATCCCTATTGCTGTCCCTGAATATACTTTTGCAAGTGTGCGTATGGCCAGGAATACAAAACATGGCCACAGAAAAGCAAGCGTAGAACGAAATTGTAACAAAACGAACCACCACACCAAGCATTTCTCGAGATGGGAAAGCCAGGCCATAACAAAACTAAAGAAAAGCATTGGGACAAGCCAGAAGCTAGAGGATGAGGTAAAGGGAGAAATGAAGGGGAAAAGCGACAGAGACGTTGTAACAAGTGAAAAATTGTGGATACAAAAGTGGTCGAAAATGACGCTCCAAAGGGACCAAAACATGGAATTTGTATAAATGGGGAGCGTGTGTCAGTACGTGTACAAAGTAAAACAAAATGCACACCCTGCATACATCAATATCTTTATATACTCACATAGGACTGAGAATAAAAGCATGCTGCCTATTTCTCCAACAGATGCGATTATAAACACACTATTCGTTATAATTAAGAAAGGTTTCAATCAACGAGGAATGTGAAGTCTATCTCACGTCTGAAGGCTGCCTAACCATTTTCTTTCCAATTTCTAATGAATGGGTATCTCATGTATGGGGGCTCTGACCTAGTTTTCACATGTGAAAGTATTTAATTGATTTTGAGCTTAATTAAGACAGCCAGCCTTGTACCCGAAAGTGAGTGAGTCGAACCCAAGCTGTCAAGGATAAGCAAGAATATATTCTATCATTCCATTTTCAACCAAATCGCATTTATGTATGTTGATATTTACAACGCATTGTCAGGGTTCTGTTAAGGATTAACTGTTCAAAAGTGGCTTAAAATTATTTCTATATAAATTGTAGTGTATCACCGAGAGTTAACTAGTAAACACTTTGAATTGACGCTTCCAGGCGGTTTGTAAGATTTAACCGAATCCATTACCGAACATTACCTGAAGAAGCATATAGCGAATGACTTAGTTCATAATATCATTTTGTGAATCGAATTATTATACCAAAATTTTCGCAAATTAAAATTTATTCAAAATACTACTGAAGTAACAGTTGTAGGTGGCCAACCATAAGGTGGAGTTTTTAATCTACAATACCTTTCACTAAAATATCGTGTCTGATGTCGAAACTGTGTGTCACGTCTGACAAGCTCTAATTTTTGTGATTTCTGATCTTACCAAATACAGCGGTAAGTCCGACAGACTTTTAATATATTGGGGGCTGCCGAAAAAAAAAACATTTTTAGCTAACTTTCAACTGCAATTGGTCAAAATTGTGCCGAAATTTATATGGAAGTGCATTTATTCAAAGATTCTAAAAGTATACTTCAAATTATATCAAGAAGTATGTTTTAGAGGTACTTATATAAATCAACGGCAACAACTACTAAATAACTACGATAGCATATCTTTAAATGCATAAAAATTTACAGCATTTCGACCAGCAAATCAGTTGTAATCGTCATATCTCTATGCATTTTTCTTAGCAACATTGTTCAAAATTGGTATAAATATATAGAACATATGTTAATAGAATCATCGTCATGCCACTATTATGATAATAACGAAAATTTGTCATAATTTAGTTCGTTCTGAATGTAGTATGATGAAAACTCGTAATTAGGCGTCTTTTATAGAAAGAAACCTTTTCATTGCACGTTTCTAGAAAACTGTTAAGTCTGTTCCAGTCTAAGGCCAAAATGTTTCCCAGAGTATATAATTAAAATATTTTTTGAGTATCCGACATCGCTTAATGGGTCGCTAATAGTCTAAAAACAATAGCACTGTTACAGAACACCAAGAGAGAGAACAGTATTAGTATGCTTACATTGGATCTGTATAAGTTGCATAGATAAAATAACCCAAAATACTTTATCGCTTTGAGACTTTATTTAGCTACTCCAGCCCGAGGTTCGTAAATACTTGTAGTAACTGTCATCTGATTAGCTGTCAGTGTCAGTCAGCCAGCAGTCAGTCAAGCGTTCAATTTGATTCTCATACTCTTTAGCACCTTCGTCATCTCAATATATCACATTCAGCATCACCTGAATGTCTGTAGTGTCAATTCTGTTGTATATACTCGTAAGTAGGCTTATATACCTAAGAATATAAATATATGTACGGGCATCTCTGTATGCTTTGCAGTCTGACGTGTTAAACAGAAGCGTCAGTCTTCTATCCAAGCGGAAAACGCCTGAGGGGCTTGGCAGAAAACCAGTTAGCAAATAGTTTTTTGGCTGTGCACGACGAGTACGAGAATGCAATATCGTCAAACTTATTGTCACTCTTTCATTCCATCTCGTATATTATTATGTATTATGTATGTCATGTGATCTTTTAACGAGCTTATCTATATACAAAGCAATTCGAGTGCAATAAATGTCTGCCCCTAAGTATTAAGTTCTTTTGATTCAGAAAATCAAGCCCTTAGCCAAGTTACGCGACAAATTTGCATTATAATTTTCAATCGAAATAAGAGATGTAAGTGTTGTTACATTATAAAGAGCTCGTAAAAATCAACCAGAGTTAGTAGTATTAGAACATTTCAGCCAGAGTGCCATGGTACATCTTAATTGTATTTTGAATATAAATCGCATAAGATATTCAGGGTGAACACGATGTCTGGCATACATTGCAAGTTGCCATGGTGCAGGTGTTCCAATTCCATATTCCAGTTAATTTTTTGATAAGAAAAACAAGAAAAAATAAATTGCATTAAAAAAGGAAAGACACGAATTTGCAGGAATAAAAATGTTTTTAATTTAGCAAGCTCGAGGTCAAGTGAGTGAGGAACGCCAAACTATTTTACACAAACTTTAATAAAAATGATGATAATCAACCAGTGTTGTGAAAAGTTAACTGTGCTTTCTGATCATAGCGCAACATCCCAGACTTCGTGAGCACCTCAACGGAGTTCATATGATTTTACATTGTATGTACCTATTAGCTATTGTATGCCTTTAGTATAAGTTCGACGGTAAGCTAAAAATTAGCTATGAATTATAATAAATGCTAATGAATTGGGAAAATAATATACATAGTAGGTGAAAGTGACAGCTACAAAGTTAGAGCTACGTATGACTCGCTATACCGTGATCATTGTTCGTGTCGTGCCAACCCGGCTCGCGCCCATCTCTACATAGAATCCAGTCCAGTGCAGCGCAATTATTTTTACCTTTTATAAAAGTTCTACCCTACACATATAATAGGTAGAAATTTGTTTAATTGCTTCAAGTTATTTGTATCTTATTTTCAATGCCACGGCGCGAATTCGATACAACAAATGATTACTTGACCTTGGGCGCCTTAATGCTGCTTTGGAAGTTGTTTTCATTATATTTTGCTGTTGCGCTTGTCATACTCGCACATACTCGTACATTCGCTTCTACGTATTTAGTTGTTGTTTGCTCATCGCTGCTGTTGCTGCTGCTGTTGCTGTTGTTGTTGATGTTGATGTTGATTTGTTGTTGCAGTTTCAAAGCTTGGCTTTAGCATTTATTTTGATTCAAAATAATAAATAATGATAGAATTATTGCATCCATTGTACATTCAATAGCAGAGATTTTAATTATTTATCTTGAAGATGTCTTTGGGGGGGATTTTTCTGTCATCACATGAGTACACGCGAAGAAATATATAAAAACAAAGATAGATATAAATATAACTATTTTCACTTGAAATAAATGCTAACTGCAGATATCTTGCAGTTGGAATTTTGAGCATAGCCTTCTTATAATGCTGCAGCATTATTTCTCCTCAGCGTTCTTTTGAAACCCCTGAAACGAGTACTATGAACTGTGCGGGCTTGGCTCGATAGGCACTCGTAAGGACAAGAAAGAGCTTACCCACCCACCCGTAGGGTACTCTCTGCTTGCGTGTACTCATAGTGCGAGTGTTTAATGCAGCAATTTTGGTTTGTGCAGCACTGCAAGCACTCACAGTGTGCAATGGGAATGTGTGACGCTGGGGCCTCCATTAGACTGGGCCATTGTTTACTTTTATAGCCATTGTTGCATAAATCGTTTAAAATGTTTCTGTTGTCGTCGTCGCTGCGTGTTTGCTCGCCCACACTTGTGGCCCCTCTCTTTTGTGCCCGTAATTTGTCATTCACACCACGTGCAGGCTAAGAAGCAGCACTGCAGATGAACGCGTTTTGCCGCAATAGTCGCCATCAACATCAGCGTTTTAATGGCTGCGAATACGCGTAATACGCGGCCATTTCCATAATGCATCCAGTTTCCAGCATTCCGTATCCGTATCCTGCCCTAAGTCGCTTGCTGAGCAGACAAAACTTTTTGTGCTCAAGCTCTAGCTGTATTTAAAACCCACGTGTGTATTCGTGTGTGTGTGTGTCTGTGTGTGTGAGGCAATGCAGCTTACTGTCGCCTCTGCAGTTTTCTTTTGGAAATTTCGGCTACGTGATCGAAATATGCACCGTATTTGCAGTACTCATTCTGCCAGCACATGTTTCGCTTGAACATAAATTTAATTTTTACGCGTGTGAATTCGCACTTGCCAATGATTTAGACTAAGACAGAAGGGTTAGTCTTTGGATGAATGTTCTTATATGCATATATGGTGAACATCAGAACTTCATATGACAAATAATTTACAACGACTTGTCATCTTCTTACTGTGCTATCAAAGGGGGGAAAACGGTGTACATGAGTAATATGTTTGTATTGTATCCGACTTCAGCTCTGCCTGAGTGAACCGCAGGGATTTGATCAAGATTTGAAACCACAATTTGAAAGCGAGAAAGGCGCAATTTCATATGCTGAATAAAATGGACAATAACTCTTTGTTATCTGGATTGTTCAATTTGTGTACAAGATTTGTATGCCACCTATTTCACAGGAGAGAGAACGGACTCTGCCTAGTACTGGCAATGTCTCTTCGGTTCCATATAGCATCACGGGCTGAGCTTAGGAAAATCCGGTTGTATATTTACTTGCTTATCGTTTTCATGACATCTGATGATTGTGATTCCATTCAAATTTAGGAGGTTGACTTAATTGCTTATGTATAAGTATTACATTAGAAAAAGATCAACGGACATATAGTTACCCCTCGTGCTACTGATTGAGGATATACATATCTAATATACACTCAATTTCCTTGAGTGTAAGCATCTAAGTATATTTAACCAGCGTTGTGAAACGGAGTAATCATTTACATATTCAAAACTTGCAGCTGAAGATAGAATGCATGTACATACTATGTATTTTCTACCCATAGTTAAAACCAAGTTGAGCACGAACGAGCTCATATTACAATTACTAATGACCAGCGCTGAAAAGAACATAACTTTGCAGACGACGCGATGCTCAGCATATCTCATAGCGAAGACCAAGACCTCCCTCTGTCCGCTTCTGAAAATTGTATTTTGAAAATTGTATAATATTCACTCGTACAAATACAACAAGACGACACGCATACAAACACACACACACATATACATAGTCGTACTACATTTTGTTTACTTTGTGTTTTGTTTATTAAGTATTGTACATTCCGCGCTTCATACTCTTATTTGCTTGTCGTGCTCTGCATCTGCACGCTGTCCCCTTGGCTGGGACTGAGACTGGCCACAATTTGACTAACCAACTCTTCTCAGTGACATAGCGCACTCTCGCCCTTGCCCCCTCGCTCATTTCTCATTCAGCTTTCAGGGCGCAATTACGCAAATTGCAATTATGCTGTATTCGTTGGGTTTTCCGGGTTTCTGGCATTTTAGTGGGTGAACTTGGTCTGCCGGGATGAGTTGGACACGACAGGGGACAAAACAAAACGTCGCTCCATGGTTCAATCGATTTCACATAAAGAAACTAGTTGAGCCCTAAGCTAAGCATCTGATTTATAGACCAGAAATGAAGTCTGTCTGTGGCTAGCAGTAGCTATTCCAGAAATGACCCAAACCAAATCAAAAGATATTATAAAATCACACGCAGATCGATACGCGGATGGTATGTCTTAACATCATATTTCAATTATCAATTCTTCCTTCTTCTTCATAGCCGAACAACATTGGTCCAAATTGATACCTTTGCATAAATAAATGTCGACGGGTTGAAACACGTGTGGCATGAGAATAGAATAGGCGACTCTTGTGCACCCAAGCAAGCATGTTGCATGTGTTGAACAAATATTTTGCATGCTTTGTTACGTTCTCACTTGGGCCTTTTGTTGTCATTCGCATCTTGGATTTTTCGATTTTCACTTTCCATTCGCTTTTGCACTTGCTTCCATTTTAGCTATCTGTTCGTCGTAATTTTTTGTGCTTTTCCCTGTTTATAAATAAGTACATGCGCCTTGGCGCATTTTCATTGTTTAGGCTTGGGCTCACTTTTCTTGACAGTTTCAGTATTCAGTGCGAGTATTCATTTAACATTTACAAGTACATCCGCATCTTTGTGTGCCAAGCTCGTATGCCCGGTGACAGGTACAGACTCCGACCGCCCCTCGACGATTTACTTATTAGCGCATCGACATCGACGGGTTTTTTAGCAGCCAGACGGGGCATTTGTTTATCATGGTGTATATTATTACTGTTTACCGAGTACTCACAATACATACATATGATATGTATTTATTTACGTTTTCATGTCGGTTAAGGTCTCTGTTAGCATATACGCGTATTAAGTATTAAGTGTATGCGTATGAATAACTATTTTCAATAAGCAATTCGATTATTGTCCAAACGAAAGACGCTCCGAATACTAGTTCAATACCTCTCGCTATTTGGTATAGCCCTATAACTTTTTTATAACAACAATGCCCCACAGAGGATCAGACGATGATCACACGTCAGCAGTGCGTCAAGTAATTGAACATAAAACTGAGCAGGAGCTGGTGAACACAAAGACAAGGAATGGCTCAAACGTTTATTGAGCAAACAGCAGAGCTACGTGTTTCTAGAAGACCAAATCAGCAGCTTTGAGCATGGAGGTCGAGTTCAGCATATCACACAGAAGTTCCAAAGGGAAAGCAGAGATAGAAAGAAATAAGAGAAATAGCAAGCAAATAAAAATAGGAAAAGCAGAGAAAGAAAAGTAAAAAAATAAAGAAAAAAGAGGACAGAAGTAAAATTACGATTAGAGATACAAAATCCGGAGAAA
This sequence comes from Hirtodrosophila duncani, assembly GCA_037043425.1. NCBI lineage: Eukaryota > Metazoa > Arthropoda > Insecta > Diptera > Drosophilidae > Hirtodrosophila > Hirtodrosophila duncani. Next base: position 1,520,416 of record JBAMBM010000656.1, on the reverse strand, counting down.
CAATATAGGAAAATACAGACAGATTGGAGACAAGATAGTATAGAAAAGGGAAACGGAAGTAGGTAAGTACTTCTAAAAAGTAATCGCTTTTTAAGATGATTTAAGAGGAAGAAAGAACGTCGGCAGCTTTTTCCAAATAGGGTTCACCCTGTCAAAAAAGGGAACCAGTATCAATGTCTTCGGTAACATTAGTTAAATTTAACGTTAATTTATTCTCAATTTCGCCCTGGCTACACCCTCGTCAGGTAGTACTTATGTAAATGTTATAATAGTGATCTGAACCAGTTGAGTCAAACATATTAACGATATGAAGACTAATAACAAATCTATTGTAAAATTCAACTCTTTATTCTAAAGACAGCTGAGAACTTTAATCTTCTTATTAGGCATATAATATTTCTAATAAAAAGGGAAATTTGTAAGAGGATATAAAAACTTACCCTATAGGCATTGCTTTTGTGGGCGTTTCCTTTAAATAAACGATATGCCGGCAGCTTGGCGCTGCTTGAGGGTAAAAGGATCGAATGGCGCTACCACAACTAAAGGGACTTTTGTGCGGATTTCGCAAGTTCAGCCATTTCCACTTTGAAGTTGTGTTGTGGCTATGTGCTGTTAGTGTTGCTTTTGCCATTGCTGTTGCCATTGCCGTTGTTGCCATGGAGGTTGCTGTGTCCAAAAAAACTGGCAAAGGCAAATCCCTTTTGGAGAATTTCATTTCGGAAATCAACTTATAATCATAAACAAGTCAAAAATGCCTAAAAAGCTACAGCACCAAACTAGAAACAGAAGCAGAACAGACAACCAGCACCAAAACACCGACAGACTCAAACACACACAGACACTCAAAGCACAAGCGGCGAAGCGGCAATGTGGCATGCCACTGCTCCTTCTCAATCACCCCATCATCCTCTCACCCAATGTTGTGCCTTTGGGCGCTTGCTTTGTGATAGAGAAGACCCATTGCCACTGCTGCTGCAGCTGCATCATAGCCGTTGCGCTTAAGCGCAAGATAAACTTTAGGTCTTGGAGCGCAACGAACGGCACAGACCTCAAAACTTCCACTCGTGGCGCCTCTACGCCATTTTGCACTTCAACTTGCTGGTGCTGGCTTGCTAGGGAATTGAGCACCAGGGTGAGGGTGGGGTGAGGGGGAGTGTGAGTGTGAGTGTGTTTCCACTGCTGGCATTTTGCATGTTTGTCTCGCAAATTATGCGCCGCGCACAAATAAAAGCGGAAATGGGGCTGCTGCTACATTTTTGCGATGACGTTGGACTGGGACGTAGAGCCCAGGGACTTAGGCGAGGGAGGGTTTTGGGTTTGGTTCTGGTTCGGTTTCGGGCCTGGACTAAGGCCTCATTTTTTCACACGCCTGTGCTTGAGCGTGTGTCGCTTCCTGCTCATTGCAATCCAACTATGTGCATATATTTTCGCTTCCAGCCGGAAATAATAATTGCAACATGGCGCTAGGTCCCCAGCGTAGCTGCAAGCCGCAGCCGCAGCCTGGCAGGCGGGCCTTACCGTTATTCAACGTCTAGCAGCGGGCTCAAAAAATAATGTCATTTGATCAAGCCTCCCTCCACCCAGAGCTTTAGTTTAGCGTAAGTTTTTTTTTCATCCGCGTACTTTATTGCTCTTAAAACCAGGAAACCGATGCAATACCGCAATTCAATATTGCCTTCATTATGCTATTCTCGAAATGATTTGTCAATTTTGTCATTAAGTTTGTCGATGAAGAATTACCAAAGAGAACCCAAGACGTGAGGAGTCGATATAATCATGTTCTTCCGTAGGTATATCAATTCTTATTCTTATGTGTATTTCACAACTTTGAAGATTTCTGTTTCGGGCCTTCAAAGGATCCTTTTCAATTATATCCGTAAGTATTATATAGTATAGGGATGCTCACTTGTCCTATTTGTTTTGCATCTCAGATGGACAGACTAAAAATATAAAAAGAGTAGCGGGCTGGCCAGCCAGTCGACTGTCCTCTGTCTGGCCGACTCGACAGCAAATATCTGCCATATTAACAGCGTTCAGCTGTCAGACAAACAGACATCCCTCCCCTGTGCACAACAATAGAAAAATGGCAAGTGACGCGACAAGCAGAGTAGGTTCATAGAATAAGAGAATACAAGAAAACCAGAATCCGAGAACAACTGACAGCCATCCGCCCCTCTTGGCCTTGTCAGCCCATCTGTTATCCGGCTATCCATCCATTAGCCGTGTTTGCTTCATATATATGTACACAGTGTGTATATCCATAGTCTAGCCGTGCCGGACTATATCCATTCACATTCATTTCATGCGCGGGCATCTAACAAGCGAAGCCATCGTTGCGGCGCGTCGGCGACTCATCCTGCCAGAGAATACGCATATTCGTCATTCGCTTGCCTTTTGGGTCACATGATATGACACTCATTGTAGAATGTTTTTCCCGATGCTTACACGTACTACATATATTTTCCTATGATGTAGTACCATTATATTCATGTTGCACTTTGTCTTTGTTGGATAAAACATTGGATTGTATTATGTTCTACTTTCCTGTGAATCACTATGGGAATAAGACAGAACAGAAAGTACTAGAATCATCGGACGCTGTCAACTAGTTAAATATATATACATATGAATGAACTGAAATATCAAAAATTACCGATATATTTATTAGTATCATCAGATATATATGCATTTCCAAATCCAAGTCGGGGTACACTGTTAATTTTCGAAAGTTCTTCGCTAGCCTTAGCTCGTTCCTCTTCTTTTCTCTGCTCACTTTTCTTTCTTTTCTTCCAATTTCCCTCTGGGCCCCATTTTCGTCTATCTTCTTTGTCTTTTTTAGTCTGTGCCTTTATCTTGCTTCTGTCCATTTCGCCATCTTTCGCTTGACTATTTTCTATTTTTTCCTGAATCGTTTCCTTATCTCTTCCCTCCAATTCTTTGTAGCTTCAAATTGCAATCCCCGAGTCTTGAATGCTTACTCTGCAGTTTGCTCAAAGCTCAAAGAACCAATCGTTTTCTTTGTAACAGAAATTTCACATTCAGAATTGAGTGTAAAATGATTCTCTGATGTTATCATAGCATATCATAGGATATGTAGTCCGGGTTTTGAAAAGAATCAAATTATTAGATGTGAACAACTTTTGTTTCATAGATTGGTGTGGAATACCCATACCGTCGATTGCTTATTATTTTTGTTAGTTTTAGGGCGATTTTTTTGGTAATTTCTCTTCTTGGTGTGCCATCGCAGCAAATGCTTATATTGGCTTTTATTTAAACATCAATTAATTCGTTAATTGTTAATCGCTACGCCGATTCTCAATCATAGGGTTTAAACAACTCGTATTAAGATTGCATTTTTCTTACTTGGCTAATTTACCGGTTCCACATTATCCAAACTGAACCAAAATTTAATTTTAAATTCTCAAATTCCTCGAAAATTTAAATAACGAAAATGTTGTTCAAAGAACTAATTTTTCCTTTGAAGTCTTACTTTCGAGGTTACCCCACATTTGATCACAAAAATGCTTGTTCATTGTTTCTGAGTAAACTTAGATGTAGCCACATTAGCTCAAGTGCCTATGCATGCCCGCAACTTATATGGCAGACATCCAACTTGATATTCTATATTGTTCGCAGTAAAACAATTACTAATAATAATAAAAATAAAATGAAAAAAACAGCTCTGAGTATTCGCAGATCTAGAACACCAGTACTTGGCTTAAAAATTTCTCATTATCGACTATAAGTGGCCTATTGTTATTATAATTAACGAAAACTGAGCCTCCAGTGACTTGGCCCTTCGCTGATTCCACTTGTAGATTGCGCAAAATGCCAATGAATATTGATTTTGCATCATTAAATAGTTGTATTTGCTTTTGGCTTTGTGTCGCTACGACGATGTTGCAACTGTGAAGCACAAGCATGCCAAGTGGGCGGACTTTTTGATATTTGAAGGCTGTCTGTTAATTATTGAAGTCGCAGCGGATACTCGTACCACGATGGTAAATTTAGAAGGTCCAAAAGTAGAACTTACTTTATTGCTTAAATTTTATTATAAGCCAACGAGTCTATGTTCAACTTTAAATCTTTAATCAAAGCCACGATTTCCTGTCTCTCCCCACGCTATATAAGTCTTAAGCAACTGAACTACTGAATCGTAGAGAACTCCTAACCATCAGGTGGCTCATACCTGTTCTCTTAATATATTAGAACATGAACAAATACAAGTATATAAAGCAGTGAAATGAAAATGTCTGGATTGTCATGGCTAAGTTCAGCTGAAATTCCAATTCAGCTCTTTTCACAAAGCGAACTGCCAAAAGAGAGAGAATCTAAGGCAGGCAATGCGTATTGTAATCAAACCTCAAATCAGCCAAGAATTTTTCATATCCTCTTAAGCTTTTAAATTTCCTGCACATTTATTGCATTTCCGCCCTGTGTGGAGCCAAAAGGCAAAGCGTACCTCTGCAGTGGCCCAAATCATTTCGTAAATTGCATTCAAGAACTGTCCGTGAGGCAGTCCTAGAAGTCCAACCAAAAAATGCAGACTCAAATTAGTCAAAGCAATCGCCTGAGCCCAAAAGCGACACCAAAACCAAATCCCATTGACCGGTTCAAGTTACTGAAGCTATTGAAGCAATCAATGCTAGACAAAAATACATACATATATTGAATGGCATACGAATACGAGACCAAATAAGAGCTCAAAATCAAAAAATTATACTGTTCACTCGAGTTTTCTGTGGCTTTCGCATCGCCATCGTCTTGGCTTCGATTTGGCGGCAAGTCCGAATAGTTCAAATTCTGTTGTGCAAAAGGAGAGTACTTGACCAAGCAAAGCAAGTGTGTCCTAATATTTTAGTTTATTCTGTATTTCCTAAGCTATATGTACAATAGAGTTACCTGCTTTTGTATAAAAAGTTGACCTTACCGCTGTGACCACTAACATCAATTATGTAGTTTATTGTCTCTTGACCATAGGAAGAAAAAAATCATTTTAAAAAATAGATTTGTTTTTAGGGATAGAATTTTCGAATTCTATTACATATAAAAAGTTCACATTCATTTGATTTACTGTAATACAACTGCAGAAACAGTAAATTCTCTACAAATCCTACTTGAATTGGCAAATTTCATTCTTTTCAGTAGGCTAAATAAACGGCTATACAGTGTTTCTGCCACACGAACTCTGATAACTATGAGATAAGACTATCAACCCATATCACTGAAATACACATGTTTTGTTTCCATCACCCCCAGTTATTTTACCCTTGCAGTAGGTTTTACAATTTAGAAAGAAGCATCTCAGATCCCATAAAATATATATATATTCTTGAAGAGCATGAAGAGCCTAGTCGATACAGCCCTGTCGGTGTGCCTGTTTATATCTATGCGATCTAGTCTCTCAGTTTTGACGCTATCAACTTATAATTTTCATCATAGGTTTTTTGCTGTAAGTTACTCATATATATGTAAAAATCTTGAATATCGGACCACTATATCATTTAAAAGAATTAATAAATATAAATCAATGATATAAAGATATAAAGGTTTTGATGAACTTGGCATTTTTTGCTGTCGCACCTTTACATTTCTCAAAAACCAACTAACAATGCAAAATGGCATATCATATCAACACTTGTTAGGGACACTTGGACCGAAGTATTTTTTTTTTTTTTTGAAAATCGAATGGACTAATCGCGATATAATTGAAAAGTAAACTTTTTGAAAACTCCTAGTAAAAAATGTATTTGATAAATAGTAGTAGTAAAACCCTAACGCATAAGGAAATCCACTTTGCGTAAAAAGCATAAAATTACAGTGTCGATTAGAAAAAGTTCAGGCGTGATAAGAAAATTTGAAGCACTTATTCTTATTGGCTCCATTATATTATAAGGAAAAGTAAAAGAACTTCGTGTGGCACAAAAAACTTTAATTTTGTAGACCTGTGATATAATTCAGCTTCGCCGTCCATTATCACTACACATCAAAAAGCAATACTTATTGGAATTCTTTGAACAAAATATTCTATTAAACATAGCAGAGTTGACGCCCTCGAAGCATTGTTTCGAAACTCTATTCCCATAGATACTTCCTCATATATTTATTTTCGAAACAATCGTAGATATGGCTTTTACGGATTTCTGATTTTTATACTCTTACTCTAGTAGATTAAGCGAGTATATTGTATTCGTGTAAATGTAAAATCGTAAAAAAAAACATTTTATATGAGAGCCCAAAAAAAGAGATGCAACACTTTTGAGTCTTTCGTATGAAGATGATGAGTACGAGTATCTTATAGTCGGAATATCGACTATGGCGTTCTTACTTGTTATTGTTGTGTTTTAGTTATATACGGTTCGTTCCACATATCGCATGAACAATATTTATAGTCTGCAGCATGAAGCTACTTTCAAATACTCATGAACATTCTATACTTTCATAATATAAATTTCCAAGGTATTTGGTTTCTTCTGTGTAAAGAGCATTGAGACTATTTTGTAGCAGCCGTTGCAACTATTCATGGCCTTAACTAGTGTTGGACCGTGATCTTTGTGGTGGCACGAACGCCCTCAGCATCTGCTAGCTAGTCATAATATGTACTATAAAGGGCCAATTTTTACATCCTCATAAATAATAAAGTAAGATTTAGTTGGATGAAGGATAATGTAGGACAGATAAATTAAATTTCGTTTTTTCATCTCCCATTTAACTTTATATTAAACATTTCGTGAATTCTGTTTGATAATACTACTAAGAGAGGTGTGCAAAGCTGGCTGAATCTGGCCACACTGATTACAAAACAACTGTTTTGGTGTTCATTTTTTGTGACAATTGAAGTGATGAAGGGCCAGATGTGAAAAAGTATTAACTGTGACCTGTTATACATTAAAGGGCGACTAATGCTCCAATTAAGGCCTACATTGAACTTGTGAAAACGAAATGTTACTTTGCTGCTAAATAAAAGAGAAGTATGTTATGCTAAAACTAAGATTTCTTTCGTTAATTTTGATTTTATGCTGCAGATCAGATCAGACTTTGATTGGTGTCAAATACGGTCACACTGTGTCACTTAACAAATAAGCTGAACGTGTGTACGTGCGGGGCAAAAAGTCCTGCACGAGGCCATCTCTTGACTTACACTCCAACTTATAGGTAATTTTAAAAACGTCAACGTTCCCAGTTGGCCAGCGATTTGATCTGTTGTTTGCCTTTCCTTGACTGAAAATCCCTACGCTCACCCTGCTTCTACTTACGTATGTACATATTTGTATGTACATATATAAGTTTTTCAACTATTTGCTACTGTGAAATGTTACTCCTATCTGTATTTTCATTCGCTCCTGGACCCTTTGTGGTTGATATTCGACAAAATGATAGACGACAACCGCATGACTCTACAATCACTTGTGTGCATTTGTATTCCTTTGCACACACTTGCTCGTAGAGGAAATGAAAACATTTCCTCCGGGACTTAGGAAAACTGCTGAAGACTGTATCGGGAAAACTGTACAGAATTTTACCACCCATTCTGTTGATAGTGTAAATATGCATTTAAATGGCCCTTTGCTAAATCAGAATCTTGGGATATTTTAAGGCTGCCGCAAATGGTATTAAGTTTAATTTAATGCATTTATAAATACGGAAGCACGATTGCAGCATCCAAACAGGGGAGCTGTTGGGCATCATCAATGTACACCATTACCTACTGGAATAAGCTTGAGTACTTTGAGTTTTATTATTTTTTGAGACTTTTGTTAGTTTTCAACTTCTATTTCGAGCCTTTCTCCATGTGTGAAATCTTTGTCATTAGTATTTGTTTTTGGTACAATGTGGTCCATGCGAAAAATATGCAAATACGGCACACATACACATACACATACACACACACTGGTGCATAATTGCTATTCATGTATGAGTACACACATATGTACACATTAAATATTTGTATTGTTCAAATGAATGTGTTTTTCGACGCCACTTCTAATGGCACCCAACTGATGTTCATGTGGATGTTGCCACAAGAAGTATGCAGTTTTTATTTAAAATTTTATTTAACACTTTGCACTTGCGCATATTTCTTACTACATACGTATGCCCGATGAGGAGAGAAAAATATGTGAGAAAACGTAGTTTGAATCTGCACTAATTGGCAATTTGTTTACTAGATTTGAAATAATTGCTAGATGTTTGCGCATTAAAATAACTTGGGATGGTAGTATGAAAAAATAGGTTATACGAAGACACCTAAAAAAAAATATATAAATATATATATATAAGTTTATGGCATATGTGTATACTAAGGATTTTCTGATGGGGCGAGGGAACAACCATACAGCACAGACACATTTACGCTCGAAAGTGCAACAGCAGGTTTTGTTTTTTTATAGTTTTCTAGTTTTCGTTAAGCGTATCTGGAGATGTACTATTGTTGTAATGATTTCTTAATAAATTGCTTATCTTAAACCCCACCCGTATGTATCTTAGTATTGAGCTATAGGGACTTCTCAGAAAACTTTACAAATGTGGAGAAATTCTTTCATATAGAAGGTTTTTTACTCTTTTGTCTACAATTATTATCCGATCTTAATGTAATTTGACAAATCTCTAGATTATGAGCTTATTCGGACATAGTCGGAAACGCTTCCTTTTGCCCGTTACATACATCTTCACGAATACAATATACTCGTTTACTCTACTAGAGCACGAGTATAATAAAGCCTATTCATCGATGGCATGGATTATTAACAAGAAAGGAAGGCTAACTTCGGGTAACCGAAGCTTACATACCCTTTTAGATTCTCGTAGAGGGTTCTAAGACTGACACGTTCCAAATTTGGTTAAATTCGAATAAGAAAACCAGAAGAAATCCGGTATATAAGAGTTCATTCCGAATATTATGGGAGCTATATGATATAATGGTCCGATCCGGATCAACTTTAGTCAGCTGACGAGGAGGCTTCTAAAGCTGATTTGGTTCAATTTGGATAAAAATCAACCAATTTGACTGTACTAAGAGTTTAATCCGAATCGGTCAGTTATGTGGGAGCTATATAATAAAGTGATCCGACCTGAATCAGCTTTAGTCAGCAGACGTTGACGCTTCTATAACTAAATTTGGTTCAACAAATTTGGCATTCCAAATTTTATCATTCCGAATTGGTCGGTTATATGGGAGCTGTATGATATAGTGGTCCGATTCAGATCAACTTTGGTCAGCTCACGTAGTGGTCCAATCTAGGCGATTATGTCATACGAACAGCTTATAGCAGAAAGAAGTCTATGTTAAAAATTTCAGTTCGATAGCTTTAAAACTGAGAGGAATATATATACTTTATTTGCTCGGAGATGCTTCCTTCTATGCGTTGCAAACATCGTGACAAAATTATAATACTCTCTTCAAAGTCGCCAATTTATTTCGCTTTATAATATGGATCTTTTGACTTTTCGCCATATCTTTTTACAAGCTAGACAAATGTAATAATAAATTCAATTGCTAACATATTCATTTGTTCAAATACTTTTGAGTTTCTGCGACGTTAAAATTGTGAATATTTAGTGCAGTAAAATTTCATTTGAACTACGTGCTTCGAAAACACCTGCACTTCACTTCAAGTGTGAAAAGATGCTCGTATTATATTTTAAATGAATTCACCGCATTTGTTAGCATTCATTAAAAATCAATGTGAAAATTAAATATTCCAATACAAATCTAATGCTTGTATAATATTTATGTGTGTGTGTGTGTGTGTGTGCATGTCTATATTGACCCTTATTTGCGCCAATCCAAATTCAAACCAGTTTGAACAAGTGCATTATATATTAATCAATTTTATCCAGAAAAATAATATTGAGTATTTTAATTATGCAGTTTCTTAACAGTTTGCATGTAGAGAAACTTTAGTTAAAATATCTATATAATCTGGAATTGTTAATTATTTATTATTTTATATTCTCTAAAATCTAGAATTTGCATTCTTGAATGAAGTAAATTTTGAATGAATATAAATTTTAAATCGTCTGAAATATGCTATGTTTGCTTTCACTTACAATTTCCAATTTGTATCTGCAGATAAACTCATACATAATAAGCTTTGTATGAAAATAGGGAGTAGGGCCATCTCCGAAACATTTGCAGTATTTGACAATTATTATGAACACTGCAAATTTTATTTTTAACATAAATAAAGAATTACTTTTAGTATGCGGAATCTCAAGTCAAGTCGGAATTGTGCCTGTTTTAACAACAAATTTTGATTGATTTAGAATTTTATAATCTAAAACAGGACTGCTAATCCGCTTCCATACGAACCCGTTCCGAATCGAATATCTTACATGTCGCCTGCAAACGGAGCCATAGCCCCGTATCAGGTGAAGCTGAATCTAATCCTGAACCCAACCAACATTTTCAACAGGATTTCAAAGTTCAACAAATTGTGAAAAAGGGCCACTGTCGTATACATAAATACGTATGTATGTGAATAGCAAGAGCGAAACGTAGCCTCATCGAGCAAATCGATCTAAGTTTTTTGCAATGTTGGTGTTTACTATAAGCAAATGTTACATATATGTACATATACTTATGAATAAAAGTGTAATCAAGTTTGAATTGAGTCAGTATTCGAACCCTGAACCAAAGCTTAGAGATTTCAAACCTTCAATTTTCAAACATTAGCATATAGATGAAGCTGGGTTCAAACCTGTGACCCGAAGTCTTCCAAAAAAATTGTAGATGTGCAGCCCTAAAATGCATTTAGTCAGATTAATATCAGGCTTGATTTCAGCATGCAACGTATGATTCTTAACGACTTTTTGCTCTGAATACATTAAAACACAAACTGCTCTCGGATCAGTAAAAAAATTCACATTAAAATCTTAGACAGCTCTCACAATTAGACATCAAAATCTGCCCACTTCTACAACGAAAACTAAAGGCAGGCGTGCCACAAACATTGTAAACTCTAGGTTAAGCGGTCCGGGTCCAGTCAGCCGCCTAGCGTTGTTCTATGAAGAATGTCCCATTGTATATCGTTTTGAAGGCAGCTCGAAAATCAAATTAAAAGACCAACAAAAATACTCAATAAAGCGTTTTGTTGTTGTTGCTACTGTTATTGTTGTTGCCAATGATGCTTGTTGTTGTTAGGTTTTTGTTGTTCAATTAAATGTAAGCCAGTAGGAGATGTACAATATGTATGTAGTATATGCATAGGAGAGGATGCTAGTGCTAGTGCCAGTGCTTGTGTACAGCACCGATGGCCATGCCCTTCCCTCCTTGGCCACAGTGTGCGCTTGTTGTTGATATTAAAAAACTTTTCGAGTTTTTATTTGAATTTCTATGCAAGCAAAGGAAACGTAAAATATTTTGTGTTCGTAATGAAAAATACAAAACGAAACTGAAAACTGCGTCGAGCGGTCCAAATGCTGGCCACCAACAGCTAGTCAAAGCTAGCAACGGCGTCAATAACTGAACGGAACCGAACTGAACTGAACTGAACTGTCGATTGGTAATTTTAATTATTGCACAAAAAGCTGCAATCGGGCCTGACTGGCTGACTGTCTAAGCATATATATTTTGTATAAGTAAGTATGTATGAAGCAATTACACAGCTACAACAAAATTAATATCGCAATATCTAAACACACAAGCGCAAACTTTTTTATTGTTTAATTGCTTAATTTAATTTGCATAAAACAACGAAAACAATACAAAGACAAACAAAAACACAAAAAACCTACCCAAGTTCTTTTTGAGGCGTAGTAAGTGTTTCGCAAGTATTAGCTATAGCTGATGGATTTGGATTTTGTTTTGTTGTTGTTTTTCCTCTTTTTCTTTAACACTCGACTGACTTTTTTGGCGTGTCTTTTGAACAACTTTTTAGAATGGTTAAACAATTGCGATTGTCTATTGACTTAAGAACATTGAGAGATCTTGTTTCGCACTTTTTTAAATACACAACACAGCGTATGGACCACACTCAGGTATAATCGTATAATTAATTGCTCACATACTTTTAACACACTTGCTTCTTTCTGATTTCGATTGTGATTGCGAGTTTGGTTTGGACGCAGCAGCGGGCGTATTATGGTTAGAACTGTTACCGACTTTACGACAACTTTGCTTACCAAATTCTGGCCAGTTCCGTTAGACGACTGAATCGCCAAGCGCCAAGGCAGCGCAATTTTATACGGCCGTACCGCTGGCCGAAGCGCAGCTTTCGGCTTCGTCTTCGTGCGGGGCGGCGGTGCGCAAGCGCTGGCGTTCGTGAAAAATATAAACACAAAGCAGATGGTCGAGCTGTGGCTGTGTCGCGGGCTCAGCTGTTTTGGCCAAAAGCCGGTAACAACAAGAGACACAGACACATGTGGCTTAGCATAAGCATGAATGGTTAGAGTGGGGTGCACACTAGCTTGTTCAAGAGCTAAGCGGGACGCACAGCCCGGGCGCTGGAGACAGAGACATGCCGAACGATACGAATAACAAACCAGACACAATGTTGATGTTGCTGGTATTGCTAAGCAAGCCAGCGAACGAACGAACAACAAAGCAAAGCATATGAGAAGATGGAAGCTAAATTCAGCAACGCGAAGCCCACATACACTTCCATTCAAATTGTAGTCTTATAAGACACAGTAACCATTGTAAGTAAAACACCTATAAAAAACTTTTACAAATAGAAAGGTCGCTAAAACAAACTAAAATACTTTAGAAAATTAGTTGCACGCCGCATTTGCATGTAGATATTTCTATATGCACAAAAACAACCACAAGTCCCACTGTGGCAAACACAAACGCCAAAGAAAGACGAGTTTAATTCCAACGACTAGCAGAGATGCAATTAACTCAATTAGAGAAAACAAGAGGCGTTTGTAATTCACATGTCTCTTTCCTGTGTATCGGCAGTTAAACAGAGGCTATTAAGTTGCAGCGTTCAGTTGTCTTATACGCTAAAAATTTTCATATGTGCTTCATAACGGTTACTGATGGGGGGAGAATTGGCTTCTCCGAAACGCAGCCAAAAATCCTATCGTCTAAGGAATTAATAAATTCTTTTGCTAATTGTCGATTGCTGTTACATACTGAGAAGCAGCTCAAGTTTGGTTGTCAGTTGGACGTCAACATAAAAATTGAGCTTTGACCGATTTCACTATAGCGGCGTTTCCTCACTCACTTGACCTCAAGCTTACCACATAATGTACATAAATTTTTGATCATCAACAGCAGAATTCATTTTACTTCGATCCTTGAATGCTATATAATCAAATATCTTCCGCAACTTTTGACGTATTCAATGAAAAGTATAATATTTTATAGATATTCATTATCTGCCGATCAAATTTTATAATTATCGGATAAAGCACGTTTTTTTTATAAAAAGAACCAAACATTTTCTATAGAAACAAGTCAGAACGCTACAATTTGCTCAACATTTAATACCGTGTACCTAGTTAATTGATGGTTCTTCGGAAAAGGTTAAAAATTGATCCCCCCCGACAAACTTTCCAGTGTCGCGCCCTCTGTATCGCTGAATGTTTCCGATAGCAGCATTTCTGCTGAGGTGGCTGTTCTGCCTAGACCTCTTAACAGCGTTCCGAAGTCGTTATTTCTATGTTAGCCGTAGATTCTACATCAGAAGATGTTTCCGCCTATGTCTAGGCCACAACTAGTTTATATAGTTCGTGGATTAAGGTATCAAAGTTTATATTTAATGTTACGTGTTCCGGACGACAATATTGACAAATCTGCCAAAAGGTTTCTCTGAGCACCTAATCGTGAAGCAGTTTGAAGAGAGAACTAGTAATCGGATACCGATTAGAATCCCTGCTGCCGCACTATACGTATCCTCTAATATAGTACCAAAAAAGTAATTTCAACTCTTTTTCTTGCCTCCCAAAATGTAAGACGCCTTTAATCTAATCTGCCTAAACTTACACTGATTGCCTAGTTTTAGATATTCACATTTTAATATTTACTGAAACATAGTTAAAACCTGTTAAAACCGACTCCGCCAATGTGGTGGCGTACTAATTGTTGGTGATTTCAACCTTCTGTCGGAACCAAATCTGCTTTATTTTCCTAAACCGTAGAAAACCGTAGAACTATGCTATATGTTATCCGACCTTAATGAGCCAAATTGGTTTTTTAGTCCCTCGTAAAATTACTAGAAGTTATGTTCCCATCCATCTTCAGCACTTTAATTTAAACTTTCCTGGATGAACCTTTTCTAACTATAATAATCTCTTTAAGTTGAACTCTATTAATAACTCGCTTAACTCAAATAAAACATACTAACGGATCTAGATAGTAAATAGTGTAAATCGTTTATGGCTTGTAGTTTTTCTTTCATTGAAAGTGAGCGAGCGAGTCCGTTTTTCCGTCTTCGTGATTTGTGTTGCTGTGGCTGCGCCCCTCGGCCGGTTGGGTGGCACTTGGGAGCTTCTAGCCTGGGACTAGTTCATTGTACGTCAACGTCCATATGAAACTCATAAAATAAAAAAATCCAAACCGACTTTTAAATGAAATGAAATCATCTTTGTTCATTATGAGAAAATCGGTTCTTTGGGCGTTTTCTATAAGCCCGGCGAGGATATGTATGAAATATTATACTTGTAATAAGAATATTATTTTATTATTAATAAAAACAAACTTGATCGCGTGTACACTAGGGGAGTCTGCACACCAAATTTAATGACTCTAGGTCTTATAGTATACGAGATCTATTTGTTCATACGGACGAACAGAGAGACATGTCTAGATCGATTCGGCACTTGATGCTGATAAAGAATATATGGGGTCGGAAACTCTTCCTTTTGCCTGTTACATACATTTGCACGAATACAATATACTCGTTTACTCTACTAGAGTACGAGTATAATAAATACAAATCAAAAATTGTTGCATATTCTAGTGAGTGTGTCAAGCTTCAAATAATTGGTGAGTACGAGTGTCTTGTAGTGGGTATTTTGACTATAGCGTTCTTACTTGTAATTTATTTATTTATTTACTATTTATTATAACTATTTATGTACTATTATGGTATAGAGATATAAAAAAACAACGTGAATGCATGTCCGCATATGCATATGTATGAGAGGGTCGGAGTCGTGAAACTCTTTTGCTGCGAAAAGTTTGCGGGTTGCGGAACTAAATATTTTACTAGATGCTTCTTTTATATGCACTGCGTTTGTGCGTTGGATTCCACCTGATTGAACATGTTCTCCGTTTTTATATATACCTGTCAGAAAGGCGACTAATGCAGATGCAGAATGAACCCTTGGCATACGAATAGCTATATGAATATACACATATATTTGCCAAGTGAATTGTCTTGCATATAATGATCTCATTTCGCAGGTCTATCCGGATTATGTCAAATTTTTGAATGGCATTTATATCCACTGTCACATGCGTCATCGTTGTGGGGAGGAATAAGCCCTCGAGCAGCAGCTACAGGAGCTAAATCAAAATCAGCGGGAAGGCAATACTGAGAATATCCCAGTTCACCTAGTAATAGTTAAAACCGAGGCAGAGGCAGAGCCAGAGGCAACTACTGGCCAGACTCAGCCGAATATTAAACACAAAAGGTAAGTTCAGCATGTCCTAAACGCAACGCAACAATGTATGGCGCGTCGGCACAGCGAAGCAACGCCGATGTCGCCGTTGCTGTCGGCAAAGACACATTGGGCTTCGCATTTGCTTTGGCCAACAGCTTCGTTCACTGGGCCCCCATGACCTGAGAAATTTGTTGCATGGAATCGCTTATATCTCTATGTATTGCTTGCGTAGTAATTATAAATTGATCAGTGGGGCATTTAAGACCCTTATTATACCCTACACCTATGGTACAAGGGTATGCTATCAGCATTATAGGCTGAGTTGATCTAGCCATGTCCATGCCATGTTCAATGTTTTCATGTCATACCTTTTATGTTTTTATACTCGTACTCTAATAGAGTAACGGAGTATATTATATTTGTGCAAGTGTATGTCACAGGCTAAAAGAAGCGTTTCGAACCCCATAAAGTATATATATTCTTGATCAGCATTAACAGCCTAGTCGATCTAACCATATCCGTCTGTCCGTTCGTATGAACACCTAGATCTCAGAGACTAAAGGAGCCAGAGTCACCTAATTTGGTATGTAGACTCCTCTTTTGGGGCGTCAGATCAATTTTGTTTTAAAATGTTGCACCGCCCCCTCCCACCACATAGCACATAATCTAACGATTTGCCCAATTCCATTAAGATCGGATAATAATTGTGGACAAAATCGTTGTAAGAGGCACCCCACCCATAACAAAAATCAAAAAGTGTGGCATACTTTCGGGATTGTCGAATATATAATATAAATAAAGAGTACGAGGGTCTTTTAGTCGGAATATCGACTATAGCGATCTCACTTGTTTTAAATTGGATTTGAACCAAATTCGGGGTTTATGTGTCCTAAAGGCGTTCACGTCATCTGAGCAAATTTGATCCGGATCGGGCAAATTTATCATATAGCCCACATACACCCCATGGACGAACACAAAATGTTTGCTTTTCATCAAATCCAACCAATTTTGTATTAATTTTAGTAGCGCAAACATCTGTTTATTACATTTTATGTAGATTTTATGTTGCCCCATAAAACCGATTTTTTTTTAATGAACACAAAATATTTGTCTTTCATCGAAATCGAATAAAATTTGGTTTGTATCTCTTTTAGGAAGCCTCAAGTCCGTTGACCGAAGCAGTTTATTATTAACCTCGAATTAGCATTCTTACTGTTCTTTTTTTTCAGTGTATTGAAGTAGAAAATGTACTTGTATATTCAAATTAAAAGTTCTCAATGTGCGCAGTAGATACATCTAATCAAAAACATTTAAACTCGCTAAACTGGCTCTTTGTATTTCGCATTATTTTGTTTTCTTTTGAGGTCTTTGACCTGAAATATAATCACGTTTCGCAAAACGCTGCAAATTATCATTGAATGTAAAAGTATTTATCGAATTTTAAAAATCTAAATTGATATATCATATACCTTTACCTTTTTAAGATACGAAAAGAAAATATAAAAATATATGACTTTTACAATTGTGGTGCCGTTGATTCGGCTTGTCAGAATATGGTGTCCTTTCGAAATGCATACAGAAGGGAGACATTTATATATATTTATACAATTATGGAAACGCTTGTGTCTTTAACTTTCTTCTCTGAAACCTTTCACAATGGAGAATTAAATTTCTTCGCCAAATTTTTGCTCTTCAGCGTGGATATATTCGACTTGCTTGGGCTTGAGTACAGTAAAACATGCAGATGATGCGTTGCGGCCAGTATATTCAGTATTGATTTTGTTGATCAAAACAGGTTGCCTCCCAAAGTTATGCTATAGTATTTCAAACTCACAAAATGTGACCCAATTCCGCAATAAATGGCGCTTAATTAAAGGTGTCATTTTTGTACAACATACAAATTTATTGAATTATGGTAGCTACACATCAAGAATAAATTGGAAAGCAATAACTGAAACAAGAAGGGCAGGCTGGTATATATACCATTCACATTGTAAATAGCCGATCTAGATCAAATCTGTTCGGGCTACAGTGGATACAAGGGATACACGACGAATTTGTTTTAACTTGGATTAATAACAGAAAAGTTATACTGCTAAGTGTTCATTCCGGAACAATCGGTTATATGATAGCTATATGTTGTAGTTGTCCGATCTGGATGAAACACGAACTTAGCCAGCATCTGGTAAAACTTTAAGCTCTGTAGTTTTTAAGAATTCTGAGATCCTTGTGTTGAAACAGACGGAGATGGTTATAATGATTCCACTTATTGTGCGGATCAAAAATATATACACTTTATATAGTCGGAAGCTCTGACTTCTTTGTAAGAGTAGATTCAAAAAGGTTTTAAAAACCTGGCAGCTTTTGAGATTATGTAGTCTCCAATGAAGACGTAATCGCCTAGTTGATTATATTATATTCACTTCAACTTAATAAATCAAATTATATGCGGAAGGCTAAGATAAGCGCTGTGGTCGAGAACAAGTAGAAGAAGAACGATATTTGCAACTATCACTGTAGTTGCGATATTTGTTGTCGATGAAGCGCCATCTATGTGCTGTGCTCTCATTCCCGCTTAAATAGGGCAATCGATAAGCGCAGCAGTAATAAACTGAAAAACACTTAAAATCTATTGTCTACATAATATTTTGCAATGAATATAGCAATAATCAATATGTACAATGAAAACCGAATACAATATAGGAATAACCATAAAAATGTATTACATATATGTAAGCGCATACAGTTCCCTTAGTGCGTTAACATTCTCTTTGGCCCTGCTAACTGAAATCATGTTATGTTATGACAACACACAAATGAACATACATAGCTTATTTTTAACATTTTTCGAAGTGATTTTGCATTTTCATTTTCTCTAATAGTTTTGTGCTTAACCATGTAAAATATAATTAGGGTAGAGTAGAAATATAAGATCTAGTGCAAAGGTAACTAAATGGTGTCATCAAATAGTTGCATGAAAATGAAACAGCTGCCTGTGCCATGTACTTCGCAAATATATAGTTATATGTATATATGTTGATATTTTATATGGCAACTTCATTGAGAATGACCATGTTAAAAGGAGTGACTGCTAATTTGACATTTCGTTTTGTTCATTTTCACACTACTCAACACCGATTCAAACAAAACTGTAATAAAAATCGCATTACCCAGCACCGATTTCAATGTAAAAAAAATGGTAAAAATTTCCAATTTAATTGAAATTATTGTGTAAATCGGGAATCGTTGCACAACTATGAAAACAATATGAAAAGACTCGAAATATTAACTCTAACTACGAGATCGGTGCGTTACACTCGGGCCAATTGCACTGCAAGCTGTGGCAGCAGCTGAGAACGTGCTGGCAAAAACTGATAAAAGTAAAAAGCAAGCAAAAACGCAAGCTAAAGGGAAATTGAGTGCTTTTCGCGTTGTTTTAGCCCTGTTTTCTTACGCCCTCGTGAGTTCGTATTTAATTATTCGGAAAACGCATTACGCATTTAATATAGAAGCATACAAAGTTGGCCAACAACAAAAATGACACGACTTGCTGGTCGCTTAAAAATACCTTGCAAACAAACAACAAGAATAACAACCGACAACATATGTACATATAAATACGTATGTATGTAAATGGATACCCAAACACAACTGAAAAATTCAAATTTAATTGTTTTTAATTATGTATGCAAAAATAATGTACACACAAATACGTAGGTATGTACGTGCACATGCATGTGACATGTCCTGATTTCGTCCATTCCCGTCCGTGTAATACAAATATTTTACATACATTTATGTATTATATATATACATTTGAAACTTTGCGTAACTTCGCAAGTATGAAAACAAAAACTAAGCAAACGCAAATGCATACATACGTATGTACAAATGTATAAATGTGTGTATATGTATACACACATTTATATTTACATGCATACATACACAATGTGCAAAAGCAGGGAGAACATTTGTTTGTAACCTGATAAGCCCCAACCATTCCCATTCCATGGCTTACGGATTCATTAACTACTACGCACACTGCATTTCGACTGGATTTTAGTTAGCAATTCTGCATATTCTTACCAAGGCCCATAAAGGATACAAATACCGGCCTTTTATATATATTAGAAATGGGATCTGGGGAAATAAAATTCAATACCGTTTTCGCCGGATCAGAAATTTGGTGTCATCCCGGATGTTTAGTTTCTGCCAGAACTTTATAACTTAAGAAAAAATTGTCTGTTTTGCTGCTTTGTTTATAAGAATATATTTATTTTAAGACATTTTCTCGTTTGTTATCGTTTTTTCGTGATATTCGTAACGCTTTGGGAAAGCACCTCAGTTCATGAGCAAAACGTCTACTGACCAAATATTATCCGGATCGGACAACTCATCATATGTGAAACTTTTTGTTTTTTTCCGAATTTAACCAAATTTGATATGTATGAGTTCCGCCCTGCTGGCCAAATTTGATGCGGATAGGACAACTATATCATATAGCTGAAATATAATTGATCCTTCAGATTTAATACTTAAAATTAACAAATTTTCTGTTTTTGATTTAAATTGACCAAAATGTGTATCGTATAATTTTTTTTATTTAGCGAGCTTGAGGTCAAGTGTAAAAAGGTGTTTATATTAGAAGTCCAACGGAATACGTAATTTGAGCCTTAGAATTTTATTATTTAAAATACTATGGAAGCTTCAGCTACTCAAAACTATTGTTTCTTTTGAATGCTAAACTCGAACTCCTAGAGTAAAGAAGAATCCGTAGTAAAGTATGCTTGCGGATGTATGTAAAAGTAAAGAAAACTTTTTACCCTATAAAATACTACATATATCTAATAAATTTTCAAAAGCTATGGGAAACACTCGCCGTTTTCCGTTAACTAATGACCTGCTAACTCTAAAAAGTAAAATATATATATATATATATTAATACCGGCCCACATTCTACTTATCTGTCAATTTTTATAACGATCGGATAATACTTGGAGGCAAAATAATCAATTAAACGTGATCGATCGTCTTTTTTCCCTCTTTCCCACTTTTCTACCAAGTATTTGCATTAGTGAAAGCTTAATACAGTCTTCCCGAATAGACAAATTCCGTACCTTTTTCTTATATGTACTTTAAATACGTCGAATATAGAAGGTTATTTTAGAAACTATATCATTCTTATGTCCATATGGACTTAAAAAAAAGGTATTTCATTCATACAGAAATAAGCCAATTCGGAAGCTGGGCATCGGAGGATTGTGATTGCTTGATTCCTAGTTGTCCCATTCTCTTGAAAAACCTATCTCATTTCCGCCCAATCCCACAACTTTTTCGGGATTCTCTTCATACCTTTTGCCTTGGAGTTTTGCCTAATGCCAGTTTATAATTTTGATTCGCATTTTTGTTTATATCATTGCAGTGTAAGCAACAACAGCAACAACATGCCCTACTAAATATTACATTAACTGTAAATTGTTAACTTAAGTAAGTACATCTCGTTCGTGCATATTTATTAGAGGTCTGCATGGCTTCACTCATAATTTGAGCTCAAATTAAATGAATTTGAATGAGTGTCGGCAATCTGTGGAAATGACCATAGATAAAGTATTCCTTTAGAAATAGAAAAAAAGAGATGGTCTATTAATCTATTATGGAATATTATGGTGCATCATAGTCTTACACGCGCACACGCGCACTCATTCAAATTCGTTCCGCTTTGCATTCGACTTTACTCATCGCATTTGGAGCACGCAGAGCTCTAATATGCATGCAGACCTCTAATATGTATATAGAAGACGAGCAAATCAGGACAAACATTTACCATTGAACAGGCCAAACGCATGCATATAATAACAGCAAAGGACGGACATCAAGCTAAATCCATTCGCTACCGACGACATCGATATCGACATCAAGAACAACGGCAAACGTGCGACGGCTCCATATGGCTGCCGAAAAGGAGATGCAGGCACACGATATGGTGCGCCGCCGGAGCTGGGCGCGAGCAGTGGCACTCTATGATCAAATACTCACGGCCACTGCCGCGCCGCAGACAAATGGGACGACGCGGGCGCAAAAGGATCAGCAGATCGCGTGCCTGCTGGGCAGATGCGAATGTCTACTAGAGCTGGGCAAGTACGACGGCTGCCTGGCGGATGCCTACAAAGTATTGACGTTGCTGTCCGAGCAGACCGAGTGTCTGGCAAGCGTGTCACGAGCGCGCCGCTGGCTGGTACACGCGCTCTTCAAGCTGCACAACTTTGCGGTAAGTAGCGGTTTCACCACATATGATACCTAGGGTCATGGTCATGGCTGGATAATCTCCTTCCAGGATGCTGAGCAATTCCTGAGCAAGTGGATCAACGAGCTGAGTGGCCAGCAGATATTTTCGGACATCTCGAAGACATTGGAGCGATACAAGTCCATTATTCAAATGATCATGAATGGACAGCACAAGGGCCAGACGCAGAAGATTCCGCACGCCCGCCTCGAGGACGAAATGGCCATACTGGACACCAAGCTCGACCATTGGGCGACCAACAATCTGCCTCTGGACAAGTACAGCAAGCTGCTCAGCAATAAGGGTCTGAAGAAGAGGGAACAGCAGCAGCAGCAGAACGGAACCGGTGCAACCAGCACCGGCAGCGGAAGCTATAGCAGCAGCAACAGCAGCACGGGCAGCACCAGCACAATGTCCAGCTCCAGCGTGGCCACCAATTCGAGCGCCAGTGCTGCCACGTTGCACAAAACCAACGAACTCCTGGCGGCCATTAAGCTGACGGGCGTCAAGCACACGACTGGTGATGGCGGCCCCGACTCGGAACAGGCACCGGGCCACCCAACGACCTGTAGCTACTGCGCCATCAGCTTTCAAACACGGAACGAGCTGCGCCAGCACTGCCAAACCGAGAGCCATCAGAAGGTGATCATGAGCGATGAGGGTGAGTTGCCAGCAGAGCCATTTTAATCCCGAGGATAGGCATATTTCATATATAATCAATTATATCCATAGGACGAGACTGGAAGTGGCGGCCACCACCCAGAGGCTTCACCCTGGACACTTACAGTCTTTGCGAGACATTCGCAGAGGCTCACACCTGCCACTACGGGGCGCAGTGCGTGGAGGCGCACGGACTGGACGAGCTAAATGAATGGAAGGAGCGATTCGAGTACCGGCGAATGCGCGTGCAGAAGGCGTGCGAGAAGGAGTTGTACGGCAAGTCCTACACGGAGCAGGTACTGGAGCGATGGATACAGGCCACCGCTCCCGAGCGCATCATGTGCGAGCGTGTGCCGGATGTGGAGGCCAAGTGCGAGCAACAATTGGTTACCAGCATCAGCTCGAAGACTTCCAAGCGGGAGTGGCTTTTCCAAGTGGAGACAGCGAAGCCGCTGAAGGCGGTAGCCCTATTGCAGGATGCGCATCGCAATCACTTTGCCCTGAAGCGCATCAAACTTGGCAGTGCAACGAAAACGGGAGCGAATATTGAGCTGAAATCTGATCAAGAGTGGGTGGCCACTTCGACCTCGACATCGACTGAGGCAGCTACAGCTGAAGAAGCAACCGCCGGCATTGTGCACGAGGTAACAGTCGAGTTCCATACGGAAATCTATGGAACCTTCCGACAGGCCGTATGCTTTGACGTGGGCCAGGAGCCGCTGCTTGTGCGCCATCTGTGTGTGGACGTGCTGCCGGTGAGTGATGCCGAAAAGATTGAGGAGATCAAACGGGACATCATCAACAGCTCGGCCACACGTTGGGACGTCGCCAACACTCAGCTCACCCGCTTTGAGACGACCATCGGGACGCACCTGAAGACAGAGGCGTACCTTAGCGATCTCCAGCACGAGCGCGAACTTCTGGAACGGTATCCGTGTCCCCGTGCTGCCACCTTTACGCTGACCCAGTCGACCATTGTGGAGAAGCGGCTGACGCAGAACAACTACCGATCGCGCATTCACGAGCTGCTCTATGTGGAGGAGATAGCGCGGTACGAGCAAATCGCCCGCTACAACGTTCGCACGCGCTTAACTGTGGCGTCCAATTACATACTGACACCGGCCGGCATGGCCACCAGCACGGCCAAGTATTCGCTGGCGGGAGAGCTGTTTGCTTTGATGCGTCTGGGCAAGGACATTTCGGAGGACACATCGCCGGGCCGGCTGATTCTGTCCAACTGCAGCAGCGTCTACATTTCAGCGCCAGAGGTGCTTGGAGCTAAGTCGGCGCCCGGACATCGCGCCGTGTATGAGGCGCTTATTGAGGACAAGGGCAAGAATGTTATTTATCTGAAGCTATCGGCCAAATGTGTGGAGGCCATGTCGCTACAGGCGGACACCGAACTGGAGGTGGACATTCAGTTCCAGCTGAATCGGATGCCCTACTGCGAGTGGCACAATGCCGTGGACAAGATAACCGACTTTCGCCTGATCTTCCCTGCCACCGAACTGGAACCGGCCATACCGTGGACGCCGAAGAAACAGTGGTCTGATGCATGCGAGCCGAAGCTGAATGCCAAGCAGCGGGAGGCGGTGAACGCCATCACAACGGCGTTGTACATTAAGCTGCCCCCCATCCTTCTCATCGGGCCATTTGGCACCGGCAAAACGTACACCCTGGCGCAGGGTGTCAAGCAGCTGCTCGCCCAGCCAGAGGCCAAGATACTCATCTGCACGCACTCCAATTCAGCGGCGGACCTGTACATTAAGGAGTACCTGCACCCCTGGATAGAGGAGGGCCTGGAGGAGGCCACACCGCTGCGGGTCTATTACCACAAGCGCTGGTCGGCCACGGTTAACAGCGTGGTCCAGAAGTACTGCATCACAGATGGCGTCGGCAACTTTCGCCGCCCCACTGTGGAGGACATCATGAGGCACCGCATCGTTGTGGTGACTCTGAGCATCAGCATGGAGTTGGCCACCCTCGGCCTGCCCAAAGGCCTCTTCACCCACATATTCTTGGACGAGGCTGCCCAGGCGATGGAGTGCGAGGCCATCATGCCATTGGCGCTGGCAAATGACACCACTCGAATTGTGCTCGCCGGAGACCACATG
The DNA here is from genome assembly GCA_037043425.1 of Hirtodrosophila duncani. Lineage (NCBI taxonomy): Eukaryota > Metazoa > Arthropoda > Insecta > Diptera > Drosophilidae > Hirtodrosophila > Hirtodrosophila duncani. The sequence goes on along the minus strand of JBAMBM010000656.1, from coordinate 1,495,807 downwards.
CAAATGAGTCCCGAGCTGTTCTCCGCCTTTGCCAAGGAGCGAAAGCTGCATATCTCGCTGCTGGAGCGGCTCTATGACCACTATCCGTCGAACTTCCCCTGCAAGATCTTGCTGTGCGAGAACTATCGCGCCCACGAAGCCATCATCCGCTTCACCTCGGAGCTCTTCTATGAGCAGAAGCTCGTGGCCTCCGGCAAGCAGCCGCGCCACGAGCGCTTCTACCCGCTCACTTTCTTCACAACGCGCGGCGAGGATGTGCAGGACAAGAACTCCACGGCGTTCTACAACAACGCCGAGGTCTACGAAGTCGTGGAGCGGGTCTCGGAGCTGCGCAAGCGTTGGCCCAGCGCTTGGGGCAAGCTGAACGACACGAGCATTGGCATCATGACACCCTACGCGGATCAGGTCTTTCGCATACGCTCCGAGCTGCGCAAACGTCGCATGGGCGGCATATCCGTGGAGCGCGTCCTCAACGTGCAGGGAAAGCAGTTCCGTGCGGTCTTCTTGTCCACGGTGCGGACAAGGCGCACCTGCTTGCCCCAAGGCAGCGGACCGGGAGCCGCCTCGACGGCCAGCATCGGCGATGCGGACACAGACTACGGCTTTCTGAGCAACTCCAAGCTGCTAAACACGGCCATCACGCGAGCCCAATCCCTGGTAGCCGTGGTAGGTGATCCCGTTGCCCTCTGCTCCATCGGCCGTTGCCGCAAGGTGTGGGAGCGTTTCATCGAGATTTGTGACGAGCATAAGTCCCTGTTTGGCCTGACGTGGTCGAATCTTCGCTCCCAGCTGGATGGCGTCGAGCTAAAGCGCGGCTACGTCCTAAATCCACTCGCGCCTGAATTTGTGCCGCGGGCTCTGCAGCCGGAGGCATACTTGCGCGAGCAGGCGGCTCTCTACCTAAACGCACCACAGCATGGCCCTTCAGGACCGCCGCCCCACTACGCGGCTGCGGCAGGCATGCTGGGCCCGGGTCCGGCTGCGGCCGCGGCACATCAGATGAATCAAATGGCCGCAGCCATGGCTGCCAACCAGCAGCTTTCGCATATGTACTCGACGCATATGGCTGCCATGATGGCTGCCGCCGCGGCCGTGGGAGGAGGTAAAGCGCCCAACGGTCCACCAGGACCTCCTCCACACTTTGGCGGTCATATGGGTATGCGAGCGCCGCCGCCAAATGGACCGCCACAGCCACCTCATCTGCGTGGTCTACCACCTGGTGGTCCCCCTGGACCACCACCGCCTCAGTCTCAGCCTGCGGGACCGCCTCCGCCACCCTATGGTCAGTATGCTGCCATGCAGCACTGGCGGCCACCAGTGGGCCCACAGCAATCGCAACAGCAGCAGAATCCCAACGCCAGCCTCTGGGGCCCGCCGCCACAAACGAATCCCTGGAGCGTTCTGCCGCCCAACAAGCAGCCGTCTCAGCCGCCTGTGAGTGCTCCTGGTCCCGGTCGTGGCCAAGGGCCACTGTCGCTTAACACAAGTCAGGCACTGCGCGGTGGTAGCGTGCCACCTCCGCCACCCAACACCACGACCGCTGCCCAACTCTTGAGGAATCCCAGCGAATTGGGGTACCTGGCAAAGAAGTCGCTGTACAACCACGGTCAGGCGCCGCCCTTGCAGCCACCGCCGCACCATCTGTACGGGGGGCCTCCACCCCAACAGCCAATGGCCATGCAGCGGGGCAGCAGTGTGCCCAACGGTCCGATGAGTCCCATGGAGAACGGACCGCCGCCCCCTTACCTTCGACACAATGGGAGCGGCTACAACAACTACGATAAGCCACAGCAACAGCCACCCGCTCCGGCTCCCTATATGTATGCGGCTGGAAAGCAGCAGTCGCCAAGCGCCCTGCGCTTTCCGCCTGCCCATGAGTTGCTGCCACCGAACGTGAGCATCTACGAGATGGCGTTCAACTCCAAGGAGGAGCAGAACAAGTGGTACCTTAAGCTGCTCGAGACGGTTGGCCAAGAGGCGGCCAACAAGTTCGCCGATATGCTCCGACAGGTCATGGCGACACTGCAACAGCAGGGCCACCAGCAGCAGCAGGGCCTGAAGCCTCCACAACTAGCGCCCATGATGCCCAATCCCAGTCCACATGTGATGGGCCCGCAACCCCAGCGTCCGCCGCAATACCCGATGATGTATCCCTCGCAGCCACAAAATCAGCCGTCTGTGGAGTCTTCGGCGCCACTGGACAATTTCAATCAGCAAATAGATTTGGTCTTCAACTCGATTATGAATGGCGCCAACGATGTCGCCCAGCCCATATTACGCGACGTTCTGGGAATGGTAGGCGTGACTGCGGCAACAACTGGAGGCGGTCCCCTGGCCAACGGCATAATGAACGGCGTCGATTTACAGCAGCAGCAGCAGCAACAACAACAACAACAACAACAACAGCAGCAGCAGCAGAGCCGCCTCTTCGCCATGATGCAGGGACAACAGGCACCTATGGTAAAGCAGCAACAAGCGCCTAACCAAGCACCACAACCCCACCAGCAGCCACTCTATGCGAACCATATGACTGGACCAGGTCCATCGCCCGGATCGGCCATCCATCAATCGCCCAGCAGTGGCACCGGCGGTGGCGGTCCCAACTTTATGGCAAACGGTAAGTTGTAACTGTAATTGAAATGAGAATGCACACGTTCTCATACCCTGTGATGTTCCGATACCATCATTGTAGTATTCAATACATACTCATATCGATTCATTTGTTTGGGCATATTAGCCCTCCTCTGTCAGATTTTCAAAGTTGTTTTGATTTTGTATATCAATTTAATTCAAAACTAGAAAGGAAGGAAGACTGACTTCGGGCACCCGGTTGAAATTCGGTTCAAATTTGATTTAATTCGGATAAAAACAAGAAACGCATATAATACCATTCTCATTGCAAATATGTAACCGATCTAGATCAAATCTGGTCGGCGCGCTTGGGGCTACAATACGAATTTGTTTTGATTTGGAAGAAAAAAAGAACAATTATGCTTCTAAGTGTTCATTCCGGAACAATCAGCTATATGGTAGCTATTTGATATGGTTGTACGATCTAGATCAGTTCAGGTCAGCGAACGTGGGGCCGTTTCAAATGGATACAATCCGAATTTGGTTTGATTTTGATGAAAACATAAAAGTTATGCTACTAAGTGTTCATTCCCCAACAATCGGTTATATGGAGTCTATATGATATAGTTGTCCTCTCTAGATCAAATCTGGTCAGCGGACGTGGATTGTCCTCCAATGAATACAAAGCGAATTTAGTTTGATTTGGATGGAAAACAGAAAAGTTATGCTACGAAATGTTCATTCCAGAAAAATCGGTTATATGGGAGCAACATGATATAGTTGACCGATCTTGATGAATCTCGAACTTAACCATCGTGCATCTGGTGACAATTTCAGCTCTGTAGCTCTTAAAACTTCTGAGATCATCGGATTGAAATAGACGGACAGAAAGGGCTATATCGACTCCCGCTGATAAACTTTGGTCAGCAGACGTCAGTCTTTTAAGACTTGACATTTACCAAATTTGGTTCAATTTGGATAAGAAACCCAATTTTCCTGTACTAAGAGTTAGTTTTGAATGGGTCGGTTATATGGGGGCTATGTGGCCGATCTTGACGATTTTTACATATGAGAAAGAAGCCTATGGCGAAATATACAAATTACAATTACAAATTAAAATTGAGAGACTAGTATACATATAGAAACAGACGGACAGACAGAACTATATTGACTCGGCTTGTCATGGTGGTCAAGTATATATATACTTTATAGGATCGGAGATGCTTCCTTCTATGCTTTAATAATAGTGACAAAATTATAATACACTCTGCAAGGGTATAATAAGAAAGGAATGCTATCTTCGACTTGCCAAAGCTTATATAAAACAAGTGTAATTAAACTTAACATTTCTTGCACTTATTTCGTTTGTAGGGCTCTTTACTTCTCGCACGAGCATGCTTTCTCAAACCTGTGAGCGGGCTATGGCAACCCGTTTCCGTACCACACTACGACACGAAGGACTCATTTGGCAAAGTGGTCAGCAGTATTTTGCAATGATTTTACTTCTCACTCAAGCTCCTCTCAGGTTCGTGAGCGGCCCGGCTCATAATCGCAAGCTCTGGCGGCACTGGAATTAGCTTCTTGCATTAAGGTCGCAATATTCTCGTGTTGGCTATACTAATCGTGGTTGTGAAAGAGTGTTGGATAGTTCAATATGCTTACAATTGGGTTTCAAAGTAATGATTCTTTTCGTAATTTTTACTAAATTTATTAATCTGCTTGAAATAACTTTATTGGCTTTCATGGAGTGCTTTTATCGATGTTCTCTTCCGAAAGAATTCGTTCTGTGGCAGCTCAATGATATGGTTGTCCAAACTGAATTTAATCCAATCCAATCAATCAACGTGCATATGTTAAAAATGTCACCTCTGTGGTTCTTAAGACTTTTGAGATTCCCTAGTTTGCGACAGGTTTCTCAAGAGATTTTGGAATCTTTTTTAGTTCACCTGTTATTATTTCACCTGCGTTGGCATTCGCAGGGCGCAGATGTTCCAAGAACAACTAATTATTGTAACGCATGTTTATTTTAGCCTCGGTTTGTAATTGATAAAGGATTTTATATTTTATAAATACAAAGAGACTTCATCGCGCTCGTATTTAGTATTCTTCTGTCGTTGGCCATGCTAAGCTTTTGTCATGTTTCCAAAAGTCATATCCCTGAAGGACGATTACTAGCTCATACTCCTTTTCTGAGTTGCATTTTCAATGTGTTCTTACACATCTTAATCTACGGTGAGGTGGGCATGATACTATTTGATTCCCCTTCTCTTCACCTTATTTATCAACGAACTGCCACAAGGTCTATCCCCTTCTCGTGTACTTATGTACGCCGACGACGTTAAACTTTGTTTGTCCTTCAACGACTCATCCTCCCAATTTAGGCTGCAAGATGACCTTGATTCTTTCCAATCGTGGTGTCAGGTCAACTTACTAAATCTCAACTGTTCTAAATGCAAAGTTATGTCGTTTTGTCGTAGCACACCGCGTCAGACATCGTACCATTTTAACGATATGCCCCTTGATCGGATCGACTCAGTTGATGACTTGGGTGTTCTTTGAGACCCTAAATTGAAATTCGATTTACACATTTCGATTACCGTCAATAAGGCTGTGGGTGCTCTGGGTTTTATCAAGCGATGGTCGAAGGAATTTGATGATCCTTATACAACTAAACTGCTGTATACTTCTCTTGTCCGACCTATTGTGGAGTACGCATCGAGTGTTTGGTGTCCACAATACAGGAATCACCAGGAGTCTGTTCAAAAGAAATTTTTACTGTACTTGAATTAGGACCCCAATAGCCCCCCTCCCTTCATATTCAAATAGGCTTCTGCTATAAACTTTCCATCTCTTGAAAATCGTAGAATTGAGCTTAATGTTATTTTTATACATAAGCTGATTAACGGTGAAATTGACTCGCCGTCTTTAATTACCCAATTTAGTTTTTGTGTTCGTAGAACTACTAGATCCTATTTATGATCCTATTTATCTTCAGTACTGTAATAGTTATCTCCTGTATGAACCTTTTCATGTGCTTGGTTGTAGCTACAATAATCTCTTTAACTTTATCTCTATTAATAACTCTCTTAATTCAAACAAAACGTCTATAGTAACGCATCTAGCTAGTAGATAATGCAAATTGTTTATGGCTTGAAGTTTTTCCTTTCATTGAAAGTGAGCGAGCGAGTCCGCGATTCGTGTCGCCCGTTATGCGGCTGCGCCCCTTGGCCGGTTGGGCGGGATTGGTTCAGCGTTCAGCGTTCAAAAGCATTGACCATCTGTGGTGCTGAAGAGTTTTCAAGAACAATAACAGAAGCAATTTTTTTATGAATAGAAATCGGACTAACATCTAAAACACAGAATTCCATCTGTTATTCACGTTCTTGATATTAGATTTAACTGCTTTCGATACAAGTACTCTTCTTCTGTACTCTCTCTTCCAAAAGTAGCTTTTTCCTTATTTGTATAATATTATCTGTTTGTGTAGCAAACTGTGAATATATGATTTTGATTATGATTTATGGGTAAAAATGAGTATTCAAGAAAGATTGATGAAGGTCAGTTAAATTTGCCATCAATATTGTCCTCGAATGCCGCGTCCTCAGTTTTTTCTCCTCAAAGGGTAGAGAAGAGCCCTAGCAAAACAATTAGGGTGCTCCTCAAGCCTGTCAAAAAATTTCGTGGTTGTTAAGTTTACTTCATCTCGCACTTGTCTGACACCCAGGTCCTTATGGAGAGTGCTGTTGCTCACATACCACGGGTTGGAAAAAATTTGACTGAGTGAATTGGTAGAATCGAATAACAAGTTTTTAGTACTTGTATTTACTTTAATCGTAACGTCACTACTTACACTTACTCTTTTGTTTGCCATTTCCAGTCGGGAACGCTTTGATAAACGACAAGCCGTACGCCGGCTTCGGCGGCCAAAACAATGGTGGCATTGGTGCGAGTGCCGGCGGCGGCGGCATCAACCATAGCAACGGTCTGCACAGCAATGGTGGCTCTGTGCCGCTCTACCGCCGCCAGGCTCTAGCCGGCAATGGCGGCGGCGGCGGTGGCAACAGCTATAACAATATGCCTGGCCTGGACTCTGGCACCAATCTTATCGAGGCCCTGTTCCCTAGCAAGCCGGATCATGTGCACGGCCTGCTTTACAACAACTACAACTCTCTAAAGGGCGGACACGATTTGGATTTGTTCCAGACGGTGCCCCCACCACAACCACCACCACAAGCTGCTCATCCACATCCACAAGCTGTCAACGATACCAGCAACCACCATCATCCTCATCATCAGTCGTCGGCCACCACCTACGCAGCAGTGCTGAGCCAGGGGGCGCAACCAGCCATGCCTCCGTCGCAGGCGCCGCCTGCGTCGAAATCCAACGAGTTGCTGGAGAAGGATCCCTTTGCGGCCATCAGAGAATTGGGGCAGGCAACCACAGGCTTCTACAACTATTTTCAATGAGCTCGCGCCCATGTGATGACATGTGATCGTTTCCATCATCGCCGGCCTGCTGTGGCATCAAAGGGTCATAAAACGTATATATAAACAAAATATTACAAAAAAAAAACAAGAAAACAAAAAAAAAAACAACAAAAAAATTGCAAAATTCGTAGCAAACAAAAAAACCCAAAAATTGCAAAACAAAAAATGAACTGCTTGTTAATTATAGTTCTCCCTATCCTTATTTGCCCTTCTTTTAAATTGCGCCCTCATTTAACCTGTAGCCTTAAGTTCAACGTGTGAATTATTATAATTAATTAATTATATATACATACATACTTATTTAGTTACATTTAGTAGTTACGAGTTCCCAAATGCCGCAGCAGGCCGTTCAGCGCAGCCCCCTACACCCTCACGCGCAGCCCGCACCACATACGCCCCAGGCGTTGTCATCATGTCACATGTATGGGTCGCTCTAAGCACCTCCTTATCGATTAGGATTTTCAACTGAAACAAAAAAAAAAAATACAAAAAAAATTACGAAAAATAATATATATACAAAAAATTAAACTTTAATGCAAAAATGCATACTTAGCCTTAAGATTGTGCAAGCCCAAGTGTGCTTGAGTTATAAGAAAATTGTATACCTATCAGTTTTTGTACAGCAGTTTTGACCATTCAAAAAGCAAATTTTTGAAATTTCGTCATACCCTCAATTGCATATAACTACATATATACACATACATACATAATTATCCTTATATTCAATGCTCCCATTATAGAATATATATTATTGTGGCTGAAATGGGATATCTAAGTACGTTTTTAAATTATACCTATGTATATTATTTAAACACAAGTTATTTGTTTTCTTCAATACACAATGTCAATGTTCGTCTATGTCTTTATCTTTAAATTAAAATTGTGTGTAAACGAGATCGAGATCAAGATCCTGCAAATTCCAGCTCCAACTCTGCTAAATTTATGGGTGTTAATTAGATACTAATTTTAACTAAATTACAATGAGCAAATCTCACCCCAATATCTTCTTAATTTTTTTTTAAGATGCTCAATTAATAGTAAAAAAACAAAACATTTTTAAAAACAAGCTTTTATTTAAATGCCCTAAAAAGAGAAAAGAAAATAGAAATTCACTGAGGGAAATGTACTAGAGGTCTAAATGAATGCGCTCAAAACATCGTTCGAATTTGTTCTCAAAATAAAGTGAGTGAAGTCAAAGGTGAAGACGAACGAATTGGAATAAAGTGTCCGAATAAGTGAGAATGCGAGCTTGTTTCGAATTAAGTTTTCATTTACAAACAAACATAGATATGCAATGCATCTGTGCAAAACACTTACAGGCTCGCCGACGTCTTTATTTTCGTCGCTTATCTTCCTTATGCAACCGACACCAACCACCACGAAGCAGAAAATTTCGAAGCTTTTGATTGATTTCACCAATGCCAAATTTATTCAGGCCTGTCCATGTTGCCACTTCCACTTGAATCATGCTGTTTACTTTTTGATTAGAGTTCGTAATGTCCGAATCCGATTATGTAGTATGCGGAATGAAAAGTAGTTCACTATTTTTCCGTTATTGTGTGTACTTTTGACCAGACACATATTTGTATGCCAATTTTTAATTCATTTGGAAGAGTTATAACGTACATAAAAAAACAATGCGCTTTAATTGAATCCACTTGGATTTGTTGAGCTTCATCGTTCTGTCGAAGTGGAATTCTATTTACTTTTACTTTTCGCAGTGGAAACAGGAACAGGCCTGATTACGCTTTCAGCTTCTCCTTCATTCTCACTAACTTCCAAAGAATGCCGACAGTTTGAACTTTATGTCACTCACTGAGGTCAAGAGCATTCGAATTAATTAATTTTCCCTCAAAGCCATGGGGCTCCCTAATGTTATGTACAAATTATATTACCTAAAAGTTTGTCACGACATTTTTTCAAAGAGTTACTTGTTTCATAATCAGTTTACATATTGTATTCTTCTTGTTTGCACAGGTTAATCTTACGACAAGCTTTTATATCATATAAATTGTATATATTTTTTAAAATTTTTGGATTTTTCTTAGTACAACCCTTTTCAACCGATACCTATTTCGGAGAGTTCTGCACCTTTAGGTGTCTGTCGTATTGAAATTAGTAGGGACGCCATTTAGCTATCCATTATCTCGTGTTCTTCTGTCGATACCCTTATCATGGGGGTGAATAAGATATTGATATTAACTGGTCCGCCATCTTTAACTAGTCCGCCCTATCGAATTTCGAAAGAAGTCTCTCAGCTAACCCATGGCAGTGTCAACAAAAGTAAATGTGAATGCAAAATTTCCGCTCAATCAAGTGGGATGCGTTTTAAGTCGTTAAATGAAAGTTTGCTTTTCGGTTCTCTTTTCCATGTTAACCTGAAACTCATTACTTTAACAATCGATCTAATATATGTATGTATTTAATCAATTTTCATGAGTTGTTCTGTAGTATTTGGCTAGCGACTTGAATTCATATATATATATATAAATATATGTAATTAATTACATATTTAATCAATTGTAATATTCATATAAAAAAATAAATCATATATATATATAAATATGTAAATTTAGACTCACATTCTAATAATAATGCAACATTCACAAAGCACAAATCCTTTTACGTACTGACAAAAAATTAAACCAATCGCATCTAAATTACAACCTTAAATCTGTATAAACCAATTTATATAAAACAACAACGCTAAAGTCCGTATAAAAAATTAAAAAAAGAAGATCCTTAAGGGACAGGAAAAAATCGCCTGGTGTTTTAACTCCTCGGAGCGTTTTTATTTTGGAACTCTTAACTAACATTTCACTTAATTATGCATTATAAAAAACTATCTCCTTCTCAGAGCGGCACATTCAAGTTGGACAAGTCCTCCTTGACTTCATCGTACAAGTCCTTGTACTCCTCATTTTGGCGGATCAACAAGGCAACCGTGCCCCGTTTCACACCCATGGCTGCGCCCAGATCAGCTCTACTTGGCGTGTAGGTATATGGAATGCCCTTCTCTTCACAAACGGCAGGCAAATGGCACATAATGTCGACGGGCGTCACATCGCCGGCGAAAATGCAAATGCTGCGGATATCAAATTCAACAATGAGTCCTGGGAGTTTAATAAATCAATGGATTGTGTATGGCCAACACTTACCCAGTTTCACCTTTACGCAGACGCGTTTGCACATCCTTTAAGCCATTACGCAAATAGGTTTTGTGCTTCATTGCTTTTTTGACCAGCTTGTAGCACTTTTTGGCCAACTTCTTGCCTGCCATAGGTTTGGCAATGGCGTTCACAAATAGCAGCTTGTCATCGTACGTCTCCTCATCCTTAATGGTAACATCTGCGCTCACCTTAATGGGAGCATCGCCTTCCTCGATGGTTTCCACCTTCACTTTAACCATGTTCGTATGTTTTTTGTGGGAATATTTATTTTTTTATACTCAACACGTGCTGTGCGGTTGTTGCTATCGCACTAGTGATGTGGCAATACATATCGATAGTTTTTTATATCGATGTCTAGTACATTCAATTCACTTGATTGCAGCAATCGATGTTTGCAAGTGTTGTAGAATTCTACTCTGCATACTAAACTAAGTGTTGGGTAAATGTGAGTTTTGCTATCAATCTCGACTGTTGCTTTCTTACTTGTTTTATTTGAACTTATGTAAATGAAGATATTTAGGTTTATTATTTATTTATTTTAATCTCAACATTTGAAAAAGAAATAATGATCAGCTTGAAAAGCTAAGTGCAAACATGTGATGCTTGTTTTTATACTCGTACTCATTAAGATCGGATAATAATTTTAGACAAAAACGTAACAAGCTCTGTCCGACTGTCCGTCCTTTTGTTTCTACACAAAAATCTCAGAAGTATTAAAAACTACAGAGCTGAAATTTTTGCTTCTTTTGTCTGAACACCGGTTAAGTTCGAGTTTTATCCAGATAGGCCAACTTAATTATATAACTCTCATATAACCGATTGTTCCGGAATGAACACTTAGTAGCATAACTTTTTTATTTTCATCCAAATTAAAAATAAATCGTCTTATAAACGTAATTTACCGATTTGCCAAATTTAATTAAGATCGGATAATAATTGTATACAAAATCAATCAAAAGAGCACCCAAACCCTGCAAAAAAAGTATAAAAAAATGTTGCATACGTTTGAGAGTGTCGAATATTAAATAAATGCCGATTACTAGTTTCTTATAGTCGAAATATCGACTATGGCTTTCCTACTTGTTTTTACTTAGAGCAGATACTCCGTACGCTATTGTCAATATATCATTTTTCACACAAAAACAAACTAAGTATGCTATGCACTTGAAACTGTTAACATATGTTCAAGACATGTGTACCGACATGCTGTGCTAGCAAAATCACAAATAATCAATTCAAACTTCAGGAAAATAATAAACGTACATATTTGCTTTCGTAGCAAATTCACAAATTAAGGCGAATACTTTTTGCAACGCCTCAGTCTTGCGTTACCGGCTTAAAATGATCAATGCCGCTGAAAAAGCTCGTTCTGAATAACTGATGTTCCCAGTATTGATGAAAGCCCCTATGCAATGCCATATATATTTGGTTAGATGCTGTCCATTGAATCCCACAATCGAATGGGGCTGGCAAGCTTGGATTTCCTTATATCGGGGATCTTAATCAATTGAGATGTGTAATTTTTCGATGCTTAGTTGAACATCGATACATTGTCGGAACATCGGAAAACTTCTGTTTACCTTCGAAAACATCGATATCGATGTTTTTCTGACATTCTTATTCCTGTTGGCCACACATCATAGAGGTAGATCTAGAGATAAATGGGCTCCATGTGCAATGTAGTGTTTTATTCAAAACATGAACTCTTCTCATTACATATGTACTTAAGTGTGTATATAAATCATTTGTTTTGCAGCCTCAATGCTCCCGTTTGTGAGGCGCTACGTAAACCTGCTGCTGATGGTCGCGGTCGGTGCGGTAGCGTGACTGCGACTGCTGCTGCTGAGGGACATTGCTCAAGGGCCTATTCTGAAAGTCCGTAATGGGCAATATGTCAGATTTCAAGACCTCCTCGTGGTTGCCATATCCAAGGAAGAGCACCACACAAGTCTTTAGTGAAACTGCTGTTATTTCAGCCTCATAGTACTGTGTACACGGGATGAAAGCGAGGGTTATTAATGCAATATAGATTCTGGCAATGTGTACTTACACGTCCATCGTCCCAATACTTGGCCATGCAGAGGTCACCGGTTTTCCATAACCAACCATCGCCCTGCACCAAGCCAAACTGCTGCGGCGGCGGTGGCTGTATAGTCGGTTGCGGATTGGAAACCACGAAAGGAGACGGCGCATGCAACTGCGGCTGACCAGAGTATATGTTGTCGTTTGATGTGGGTGGGGTATGGGTGGGTGCCGGTATGGGTGTCGTGGGAGATGGTTGCTTTTGAGTAGTCGGAGCTACAGCTTTACCTTGGCTCTTTAATAAGCTCAGGGCAAACTCGTTTGTTTCCTTGCTTTGGAACCCCATAATCTTGCTGGGATCGTAGGTATATCCGTTTGGCAATTGACTGTAGCTGGCATTCGAGTGCTGTCGTGGATTATGTGGTTGTTGCTGCTGCCGCTCCCGCCTTGCTGGAAGGGGCTTTTCCACTTTCTGATCCGTAGCCGTAGATGTCGAAGTCTGCGTCTGGGACTGGGACTGATTCACAGTGTCAAAATGCTGTCGGTTGGACTGACCACCTCCACTTTGGCGGCCGCCGCGTCGGTTTTCTCGTTTCGGATTGGCGGAACCACCTACCCCCACATTTGAGTTAGGCTTCTCCTGGGTCTGGGTCTCGGGCACTTTACTCAAGCGCGAAGTGAACTCCTCGTTAGAATTGGTATTACCATTGGCATTGACGCCTCTGGGACCAGCTCCTCCCGCAGGCCCGCTGGGCGCGCCTTGCTGACGGCGTCTATTGTTATGGCTATTGCTGGCACTTCCGTTTTCACCTCGAACTGGAGCCGCGCCACCACGATCTCTCTGCCTCTCATTGTTGCGGCGATTACTAGCCTGCAGCTGCGACTTATCGATGGTGGCGTTGTCCGGCTCAGTTTTAGCCTCCGGGATACTTTTGGCAGCCGCATTATCCACTCCATTTCGATTGCTCTTGGTCTGCGGATGCGCATCGGAACGTGGCTTAACGTTTTCAGAGCCTCGCAAGTCCTGCTTACGCGGGTTCGCGCGCTCATTGTACGCGCCTCCTCTATCCCTATCGCTTTGGCCACCTCTATCTCCGCGCGGTGGGCGCTCATCACGGCTGCCACGGTTGCGACCACCTCCACGTGCTGGCGCCCCAGAGTGGCCGCCCCGATTTGCAGCAAAGCTGCTCGACACGTTGTTCTCAAAGCGAGAGCGATCGGTTGCGCCTGGACCTGGATATTTATGAGCCTGAGTCGCGGCTGGCGCACTGGGTTTGCTATCACTCTCAATAGGTCGGGCAATGTATTGCTTAATTATTGTGTTGTTGGCAGTGGTTGCTGAGGCGGGCACATTCTGAACGGGTGTATCTGCAGTTGCTGGCAACTTGGTGGTCAGAAAATCAAACAGCGTCGCATTCGCAGCCGGCTTGGCGGCCTCGGCTTCGTCTTTGAGAGTGGCGCCGCGCTTACCTTCTCTACCTGGACGATCACCGCGGCCGCCGCGCATCGTAGGCTCTACATTGCCAGCTGCATCTCTGCGCCTTTTCAGATTGTACAAAGCACGTTCCAAATTGTTGCGTGTGGCATGCAGGGCATTTCTCGCCTCCTCTTCGCTGTAGCCCTTGTCGAGTATTTTCTTAATGTTGTGGTCCACGATATTCTGGCCGCCTCCGCCGAATACTTTCTTTACGCCGGCCTTGCTCGCCACGGCAATAGCTTCGCTGCGCATGGCGTTGAACTCATCGTTCTCTTTCGCCGGCTTGTCCTTGTCGCCATTCGGTCCCAGACTCTTGAAGTTCCGATCGGCCGTGGTATCGATTTTCTTGCCAAAGGCCACCCATGGCGGAGGAGCCGCAGAACCACTCAACGGACGTCCACTGCGTGCATATTTAAGCATGGTGCGGGCGAGATCCCACTTTTCATAAAGCGCCTCCACGCGACCGCCCAATATTTGCAGGTCATTGGACAGCAACAGAAAGCCCTGAATCAATTGCAACTTCTCTGCTTTGAAGTATATCTTTGTACCAGGAGCCACGTTCAGATTCAGCGATGACACTGGCTCCAATTCAAGGCCCTGGATGGCTGTCTTGCCATCACTCAAATCCAATTGCAGCAGGCGGGGCGCAGCCTTCGACTCTTCATTAGCCTTGGGCGCAGCAATGTTTCGCACTCGCTGCACTTGGAGAACAATGCGTCCGGCGATTGAGGACTCCTCGCGCTTTACAGGTAGAGCTCCGCCCCCGATGTCGCGAATATCGCGCTGAAATTAATCAAGTATAACAACCAGAGGGATGATTGAACTCTTTGATGACGACAGCCGCAGCCGGCGCTTCTGGTTCTCGATTACTCACGTTTAAAGCTTCGTTAAGAATTTTCCGTGAATCTTCGCTTCCGACAGCGGCTACCAGTGTCTTTATGCCATCTTCCGTGAGATACCTGATAACAATAGGCACAATTACTGCTGTAATATTTGTAATGGCAAAGCAATAAACACAAAACACTTACCAACCGGACGCTTCCAATTTTTTCGCCAATTCCATTTTTATCAATATTTTCCCATTCACTCTTGTTTTACCTTTGTTTTTGTAGTGATGGCAAACGTTGATATGTGCTGTGCAAAAACCGACACTAAAAACCCTGAAAACACTAAAAACACTAAAATTATCGATATATTGTTAACTCAAAGAGTAATGGAAGAGCGTCGTGTAAGAGAGGAATTCCTCAAATGTTATTTAACAGTCTGCAATCAAGTTTGGGGGTGTTCCAGAAACTCTGGAAATGTCTATAAATTTCCAGAGACTCAACTACATCCTTGTTAGTATTGTCAGCAGTTACAAATAATGTTTCAGAAAATATTTTCATGTCCTTATTTGTTCATGAAATTTAAAGAATATATATGCTATTGTATACGTTAATAATGGTATAATTTCAATTTGTAATGTTATTAACGCAAATTATGGTTATGTTACCAAGCCAACTTAAGGCAGCCACACGAATCTGTTTTTTACTTTAATATAAAAGATAATATTAATAATAATTCTAAGAGAGGGTAAGTGAATCTGTAAACACTTCAATTTATAAAGTACGAAGATAGAGAAAAACTCAATGGCTACCAGATTGAACTAAGGCGTTTGCGACTGCTGCGAGATTTAAAATTGCCGACATTTCAACAATTAATGCACTCCAAAACTAGTAGTCCATGAATCTTTCCTATATACTTCAAAAAGGATGTTAAAATTAACCTTTAAATTGAATTGTTCACACATGAAATATGGCACTTAAAATGTTTGACTTCGAACATATGCGGAACATACACGGAATTTAAACATTTCTTTTAAACATTTCTTGTTAGTTAACATTTAAGCAAGTGCTCTCAATGATGCTCTCTATCAATAGCTTGTCTATGCTTCAAATAAATATAATTTCGACAGGGTTAACGAAAAGGGGAGTTATGAGCGAAATTGGAAACCGGAGCATACCTGCATTTATTATACGTATTCGGTAAGAGTGAGCAGAGTGAGAGCAACAGTGAATGTTATTTGAAGTGAAATGCTCTCAGGAGCAGTTCGGGCAGTCCGCTGTCTCCTTCACTCGCATTGACTTAAGGGCGCTGGTTCAGATTAAAGAGTATAAATTCGTTTCAAGAGAATAACAGGGCTGTTAATCACCCCACTTGAAATTTTTGTTTAAATTCAAGCGCAAAAGAGTAACGGCACAAAGTCGAACCATAGACAAACTACAATACAAGAAGAATTTTAGCGAATAAATCCAATATTAAAAAGTGACAAAATACATATACGTTTTACGAATCGAAGAGTTGGCATAAAATTCAAATAAACAACAGCATATACAAATACAAAGAATTGCCGGGTGCGGAAAGTGCGAGAATAGTGTAGCTGTAGCCATTGCCATTGACAACAACAACCACTGAGTCGAATTACAGCTGGAAATTTATTACATACGTCAGTACATACATAGATTTAGATTCGTAGCATGAATCTATCGTTTGCTGGCTGTGGATTCCTTGGTATTTACCATGTCGGAGTCGCCGTGTGCTTCAAAAAGTATGCACCCCACTTATTGCTGGAGAAGATTGGCGGAGCTTCGGCTGGTTCCCTGGCCGCGTGCTGCTTGCTGTGCGATTTACCTCTAGGTAAGCATCTGTATATACATACATATAAAACACATATTTTTACATACACGTATATAGTTTTATATGTACATACATAAATGTGCACATATGGCAAATTTTGGGAACAGCTGATTTCAGCGCGTTTACTCATAACTGTTGTGTTGGCGTTCTCTCTGTTGTAGTTGTAGTTCAATGACTTTTGACACTAGTTAACTTACCTTATTTGTTCTAAATTATTCGATGCAAAAATATTCAACAAACAACATATACATATATATATATATACATGTATATGTATATATATGCCTCATTTGAGATTGCGATGTTGACTGTTGTTCCATTTATTCATTACACACTTACATACTATACATACATACTAATAAACAACTTGTTTTCCGTTGGGCATGCATACGCCCATTTTGGGGGGGCTCGTCTCCAGTATTAAATCTACGACGCACATACAACATATACATACTTAGACACACTTAGAAATTGGATGTATTTGTAGTAGTAGTGAGGTGTACAACGCACTTTGTAAGACACCCCAAAAATAGACACACACATGAATATTGTGAAGGTCAAACTTGTTTTGATGCGTAAGTATGCTGATATTTTCTTAGAAATGTCAGCTAAACTCTTTTTTGTAGGCAGCGAGGTATATTTACGCTCACACATGTACGAATATTACTTATTCGTATGTATATAATAATGTACGTATGTATATAATAATGGTGAGGTGATCTCTCGACACACCCTACGCTTCAGTGCTATCGCGAATATCAACATGTCAATCATGCCGTTAAAAGAGCGAAAAACAAGAGAGATTGTCTTCGGTCAGCCGAAACTTGCACACTCTCACCATTTAGCAATGACTTAACCACATGTAAATCAGAAGAGTAAACGAGTAAATGTATGTAACAGGCAGAACAAAGCCTCTGAGACCCCATAAAGTATATATATTCTTGATTAGTATCATCAGCCGAGTCGATCTAGCCATGTCTGTCTGTCCGTCCGTATCAACACCTAGATCTCGGAGACTGTAAGAGCTAGAGAAACCCAATTTGGTATGTAGACTCCACTTGTGGGGCGTCAGATCAAGTTTGATTTTAAATTTTGCCAACAATTTCTTTTCCATACTTTTGAGTGTGTCGAATATTGAATAAATGCTGAGTACGAGTATCTTATAGTACGAATATCGACTATAACGTTCTTACCTATAGCGGAAATATATCTACCAGATTTTGTTCAATTACGATTAAACCAGCTTACATCCTAAATATCGATTTTCGACCGATCGTTCCTGTAACTATATGCTATTATGTTGCATTCTAGCTGAATAAAGAATCAGCAGGCTTATAAGAACTTCAGGCGGTTGCTACAAAGAAGAACTCTTAATAAAGTGTGCTTAGGTCATGACCTTATTAATATACCCCCTTTCTTGTGAAGGGTATAGAATCTACGTATTAAAAACAATGCTTGCGCTCAGATTCAATTCCAATGTTTATTTCGCGTGGGCATTACTCACTGGATTTGGCTGCCTTATCGTTGCCTCATCGGGCAGTGGAGCCCAGGGTTTGAGAAGGGGGTCGCTGCAATTGAAAGCAATAATCAGCAATAACGTCAGCAGAATCGGTCGTCCGATTAATCTACTGGCCTGACCGATGGTAGATGTGGATGATCTCCCCGAGCTATTACTATATATTAAACTTGATTGTACCTACTCCTAAATGTGATTATGCACAGTTGGCCCTGCTCTGGAATGTGCGCTTCTCATTCGAAATGATCCCATGCTGCCATCGAGATTGTTCAAAGTACATAGTAGAAAGTTTCACTGCATGCACAGAACAGGTAGTCATCGACCGACCGACCGACCTGTAATTTCATTTCAATTTAATTGCATCAATTAGTTCTCGTTACGCATGGAATGGCTGCATCGGCAACAGTGCTTCAGCTCACAGATTCACAGCTGTTGATAGCTAGATACTAGAATTTAGGTTCCAAGAAAACTAAAGGAACTGCATTTAATTAAAGTCATAAAAGTTTAAAAGAGAGGGCTAGAAGATCATCTATGCATATGTCTTGTAATGGCAATAGACGATCAGGCAAAGGTCTGGCACAGAGCAGAGCAAAAACCAGGTATTTGGATCTGATTCTCTTTGCTGATCCATCCAGAAGTAGTTACGTTGTAACACCAAATGCCTTACCTTTTGTGTCACATAAACAAAGATCTGTTGGCTATTTTTTGTTTGTTTCAAATACATACTGATATTTATTTTTAGTGGCGGTAATGGCCGACCTTGGGAAATTCGGCGCGCCCGCTATCAGTCAGTGTCAATAGCAATCGGGACGACTGCAGCACGCTTTGTTTTAGATTGAGCATAATCATATAACTGCAATTTGTTAGCGGCTGACTAAGTCGATGGTTCTTTGTTTGAAAAACGGCCATTCAATAAAATCTTCCACAAGCTTCTTATCAACACGATTTTACCTTTGATTGCTATTGCTGTTATCTTTGATTAGTCAATGTTTTCACTGTTTTGGTCGCAAAATTATAGCGGACGTTCAAAGTGCACAATATGTCAGTGTTGTGGGTGTAAGCAGATTTGTGTTGATTGCAGCAGGGCTAATGGGCGGATGACACCACTTAGTACAATGTATTCTATTTTCCATATTTCTATTTTTATTTGTATTTTCGAGATCTTTCCCTGATGTAGATGATCCCTGATGATTATAGCACACGTATCTTGGCGGCACATTTATATTCATAGTCTATATTCTTGTCCTCCTTGTTTCGCCCTGATTACGTCCAACATATATTTCATTAGTTCAATACATAAGTGACTATGTACTCACTTTTGACGTCAATCAGTTTTGGCCTTAGTTCATTAAATCAGCAAAATGAACTGAATGAGTTTCCTATTTCCAGTTGCTTGATTAGAAATCACAAAGCACTCGGTTGGAGGCTTATTGTTCATATATGTATGTACTAAGTGATATTTTATTTACAATAATTTCGCAGCTGTGTTTTAGCACAGAGCTGCCTGTGGGCGCTGCAGCTGCTTATCCTTATCAGTCCGTTTCAATGTGACATGTAGATTTGTGAGGTCTCTTCTATACATAAACACACACATACACACTCACACTCACACGTACGCAAAAGCGTATCTTGCAAAAGCTAATCCATTATGGCAAATGACAATTAAGCGCGTAAAAAAATTCTACAATTTTGTGGCACAGTTTTGGAAATGTATGTACATATATGCTAATGTGTATCAATTGTCACTGCGCAACAAAGTGACGTTTTACAAACACATGATCGCATCAATCTGGACGATAGCCGTTTTAATCTGAGGGGTCTTGCTCCATGACATAGGTTAAAAAGATTCATATACTTCAAAACAAAGAGTTTGGCAAAACAAAGGAGCTCCGATTAACACTGAACACCGTGACAAATAACCATCTACTAAAATTGAGTAATCACCCAAATTAATCCGTCAAATCTTTCCCTTTTAAGACTCCTTAAAAGATGTCATATCCAATGAAAATGCCAAAATTTTAGTAAACCATTTGACCGATAGCTGTAAAACTCTTGCATCATAATAATATCGATCAGGGAAAGTTCGTATTATTTTGAGTTTACGTGTTACATATTATGTTTATTACAACAAAGCCCCGTAGAAGATTAGCCCAAGGATACAAATAAGGAACTGGTCAAATGCTTATTGAGTAAACAGTTGAGCAACATTCAGTTACAAGGACGAATCTTAAAGAAAGCACATAAAACTACTCTACTCTCTTTGCCACAGCTTTGTATGTACATATATATATATCAACTATAATGGTAGATATAGCAACCGCAAATTGTAATCACATTCAATATAATCAAGTATACATATATACACACGTACAAATAAACATCATAATGGGCAGCTGCCTTGCTCCGTTACCAGCTGTGGCTGTGCCTGTGAGTAGCTGACCTACAAAAACAGTTCCAACGTACAGTAACCTGGCACTTTCCTTAGCAAATACCCTTAGGGTGAACAGGCATATCGCAGTCAAGTTCCCTGTATTCTCAAACCACCCCAAAAACGCTGAAATCCTAAGCCAAGTGTGTAGCAGCACAGTGACCTACATAAATATATATACGAATAGATAGATCAAGCTACAAAACAATCGCGCGAGCCCACAGCAAAACCAAACTTTTAAACGTTTACATATGTATGTATATTTACATATGAGTAAGAACATACATACATATGTACACTTCGTTAACTAAGCGTTAAAGCGGAAGAAGCTGGTTGTTTGCGCGATACCAAAACAAAAATCACGCGATGAGGCGAAGCTGGCGTTGTATGGCTGCCAGCGCCAAATGGAGAACGAATATGGTGCAAGGGAGCCAGTTGGCGGGGTCATGATGCCATAAGCTGCATACATTCACCGGATCCGGGGGTGTGTCCGTCGCGGCGGCGAGGAGAAGAGTCATCTGTGTGCCGCTCGCTAAGTGTGCCGATGTTGAAAGTTTGTTGCCATCGCCCCTCCACAAACAAAAAAAAAAGACATTCGTGTGTGTGTGTGTGTGTGCCCAAAAAAAACTTGTTTTTTATATCGCAGTCGAGCCCCCAAGAAATTGTATTTTTGGTGCTGCAACAACAGAAAGCGACGCAGTTGCTTGTTTGTTGCGGCTTTTGTTTATGTTGTTACTGTAGTATGTATTTACAGTTGGTTGCATTTCGTTTCATTTTTGTAAACAAAAGGCGCCATTGATACGGCACATTACTTGATGATTTTCTGTTATTTTTAACCTCAAGCCCGGCCGCATTGTTGTTCGCACTTGACTTGGCCTTCATTTCTATCTATCTATCTATCTACTACGTATTGTGTGCACTTGTGCTTGTTTTCAAACGTGGAAACCCCCCTGCTGTTGTTTCGGGTAGTTGGATCCCATAAACTATAGGCACGCGCCAGTGGATTGGTTCCAAACTCCACCGGCTCAACACTTCAGAAATTGTTTATCAATGGGCATAGTACGTTAGATTCGATAAGTAGAATTCGCATGCCCAACTGATCAAAACTATTATCAAATACTGTGTGCACTTGGACTTAGATAAAGTTAGTGCATATGTAATGTTTATAAATGAAATACTGACTAACTGGGGAAAGAATACAGTCCAAATCATAACAGCTTGGAAGCCAAACTTTGTCCCAATTTTGATATGGGTTAAACTTTGTATGAAAATTTAAGGATAGTAGTTATATCTTAGTACTTTTTATCCTTTCCCGACTAACGTTTCTACATATGCATAACCAAACTAAGATATTCTGCTGCTTTATTCTACTTGTAGGGGATTTCAAAAATAATAGTTGGGTAATAATAGTTGGCCTTGTTTAGAAACCTTTCTTTAAAGTGCCGGTGGTGGTCCGATTTATGCTTTGCGTCATCTGATGAGCGTGACAATCACATATATGTATGTACACGCTGATAGCGTGTTATCTCTGAGTGTATGGGTTTTTGTATAACAATCTAATCGGCACACTTGAAAGTTCCCGCGTGTGGCAGCATTATTACGCATACATACATACATTACGTATAGTAAAAACAAAAGGAGCTCTAATCAACGGCTACCCGAACAATTCATGCCAAAAATAAAACTAAAACTATATTCTCAATGCGAAAACATATACACACTCGCATACATAGTTATGCATGAACATGCTTCTACGTTTCCCCATATGGTTCTATAGTTGCTTATCGGCCCCATGCACGTTGGGGGCCAAATAAATAAACAATCCAACAATGATGATCTACGTCATTTCCGATAGCACAACTCGCAAGTCATCAGTGCTGCCAACACACATATATCATTGACCAATGCCCCTTTTACGACGCAATGTCAAAAAAACCAGCAGAAAAATAACAACGGCGTAAAGTCATTGAATTCTATATATGTATAAATATATAGCACTGATCAGGACTGATTGGGGAATAACGCTTACTTTAAGATATAAGATTAGGTAGCTCAAACATTCAAAGAGTTTTTGAAAAGCCGACCTAGAAGTGGGTCAATATCAGGGTAAAAGTATGTATGGAAGGTGAAGCTTTGAAAAGCTGCGTGTAAGTAGGGGGCGCTGCGATTTGCGATTGGCTTAGGTCGTGAGGGCGTTTCAAACTTTGAAATATTCGCCGTTTTGGAAAATTCAACTTGCAACTTGGGTCACAATTATCTGAAGACTATGTTAATGTAAGGAAATTTGTCATATCTTAGTACACTTCTTAACGTAGAAATATGAATGTTGGTGTTTGGATTAGACCGGGCCCCCTTGTAGGAGTTTCGCGTTTCTGGAAAAGTGACAAAAAGAGATCCCGCGCAACGCTGGGAGAAATTGCTAATATGCTATATAAATGTATTGAGTAGTTTACGAATCTTTTCAGTATATTTCTAACATTATCATTCTTTTCCTTGAAACTGTTTTCTTGCAGGCAGCATGACATCGGATTTCTTTCGGGTGGTCAACGAAGCACGCCGCTACTCACTTGGCCCCTTTAGCCCGTCTTTCAATATACAGACCTGCCTTCTGGAGGGACTTCAAAAGCATTTGCCCGAAGATGCGCATAAGCGCGTCAACGGCCGTTTACACATCTCTCTGACGCGAGTCTACGACGGAAAAAATGTCATAATCTCGGAGTTTGATTCGCGCGAGGAGGTGTTGCAGGCGCTGCTCTGTGCTTGCTTTATACCCGGCTTCTCTGGCATTCTGCCTCCTCGTTTCCGCGGGGTCCGCTACATGGACGGGGCATTCTCCGATAATCTTCCCATTCTGGACGAGAACACAATTACGGTCAGCCCGTTCTGCGGCGAGAGCGATATCTGCCCGCGCGACCAAAGCTCACAACTATTCCATCTCAACTGGGCCAACACAAGCATCGAAATTTCACGCCAAAATATAAATCGATTCGTGCGCATCCTGTTCCCGCCGCGAGCAGAGTTTCTGTCCAAGTTCTGTCAGCAGGGTTTCGATGATGCCCTGCAGTTCTTGCACCGCAACAACCTCATCAACTGCAGACGTTGCATTGCAGTTCAGTCAACATTTGTGGTTTCGGAAACGGTATCTCAGCCCCAAGACTTTGATCCAGAGTGCCGGGAATGCAAAAAGCACAGAAAGGTAGGTGCCCTTAGGAGCCCCAGCCCCTATCTTAATAATGGTTAATGTCATTGCAGGACGCTTTGAGCTCAAACATGCCCCAAACAGTGCTGGATGTCATCCAGGACTACATTGAGCAGGCAAACAAGGGCTTGGCCAACTGGATCTTCAGGCACCGCGGCATTAAACTGTTGTCGCTGCCAGCCACTGTCCCTATGGACTTCTTCTTGGCCACCGTATCCAAGTAAGTACCAATGCGTGTCCCGGGTACATGTGTAATCCGCAAAAGTACCGATGGCATTCGCTGATCCGTGTCTCTTGTTTGTAGAACCGTCAAGCACATCCCAAAGCCATTTGGAAAAACATTTGCAAGCGCCTAAAAGCCAATCCCTCCATGCCACCACAATTACCACACACATCAGAGTAAATCTTTATGTTAGTATTATAACTAAATGAACCAAAGTAATTATAGTACAATAACCTTACTACCTTAGGCAGCCTTCGATACAAATAAAAACTAACATTTGTTTTAAATATCCCAATCTTGATCCTAATCGTGATGCGGTGTGGGATTAACAAATAGTTAACTAGTTCATTTTCCGCTTTAGTTTTAGTTTAGCCAGTCTTGAGCAGTTACCAGTATCATTTGAGGTGCGGAGTGTCGGATGGGGCAATTGTCTGACGAGACATCTTCAAGGAGTGCGCAGCTTCTTTTATGTTTATTAAAGGTTAGCTTTATTTTTATTTACGAATAATATACAACTTAGTTCTTTTATTATGCCATTCATAAAATGGTGTATTAATTTTGTCAAGAAGTTGGCTATATAAAGTATATATATTCTTGATCAGCATGACAAGGGAATCGATATAACCATGTTCGTCCGTCCGTCTGTTTCAATATAAAGATTTTAGCAGTCTTAAAAAACTGCAGATCTCAAATTGTTACCAGATGCTTATTTTGTCTGCACGCTGGCTAAGTTCGAGTTTTATCCAGATGGGACAACTATATCATATAGCTCCCATATTCCGAAATGAACACTTAGGATCGTAACTTTTCTGTTTTTCATCCAAATCAAACCAAATTCGGTTTGTATCCATTTGAGGAGACCCTACGTCCGCTGGCCTGATCAAGATCAGACAACTATCATACAACCGATTGTTCCGTAATGAACACTTAATAGCATAACTTTTCTGTTTTTCATCCCTTATATCTATATATATCCACTGTATCTATATCGGTTAATTGATAACAGTGTGATTCTTGTGTTTCTAACGCTAGCAAATGTTTCTTCGATTGGCCTTTGCTTCTGCTCCTTGAGAAGGTGTCCACTATAAATTCGTATTTCTTACCTGTTTCAGAATAACAACGCTAACGCCAAAATTGACGCGGCAAATGCGTCTTCTGATCGAGGAGCTCATTGTACAGTTGAATAATGTAATGCATATGCGTGTGCTCAACAAATTTACGGTGAGTGTTCAATTGTTTACCTGTGTAGTTCAAAATGAAAGGTTAGCTAATCTAATCCTTTGCCCTCGCAGCTTTACGATCAACCACATTTCGACGCCACCGGCCTGCTGCATTCCAGCCGGCTATATGGCCCGCGCGTTTCCATACTTGTCGATGAGTGGTAAGTCACGTGCGCAAGCACAGTTCTGAAACTGGCTGTTTTACAACCCAAGTTGCTTTTGACACAGCGGGGCCACCTCCTTGGAAGACGACGTCGACAATTTTGAGCACGTTCTCAAGATGACCACGCACAACGACGCCCTATATGCCTACTATTACACAGACAACAACACCAACAAGGTTAAGGTGACAGAGATCTTTGATTTTGATGATATCAGCAGCGACCTGCCCACCGATTTGCAAATATATGAGGGCTCCGTTGAGGACCATCCAAATCCCCATCAGCATCACCACAATGCGGTGGTCAGTGAGTGGAATGGAGTTGAGTCAGGTTAGTACCATCGATTGGCCCCATGGCACAGCCACATCACATCACATCATTCCAGATTTAAGGCAGCCAGCCATCATCATCAAATTGAACCGAAAACCTCTCTTACAGTACAAATAATGCCCACGTCTCCCGAACTACACGATGTCGCATTTTAAAGCGCTCGCACACTCACTCACACAGTCACCTAGAACAACGCACATCTTACAACTAAAAGAAAAGCACCCCAAATAATTAGTCTTCAGAAATTCAAAACAAAATTTTATATTATCGGCAGGTAAATTAGCCAAATTCGAAAATCACATCTATTATTCCCAAATCAGGTAGTCCCTCGCCTTGTACTAAAGTGTCTGCCCGTTCCCCCATCATCCTTTCCCTTTCTTTTATTCTTCGGCTTTAACCACCGTATGGATGTAACTAAACCTAATATACTCTTTCCTTTTCTGTCTACCTAGACTTCTTCATCGATCAGCAAACGCCAAATACCTCCGAACTATCACATCATGAGCAGCAATCGACGCCTTCTTCTACTTTCGATCTGGAAATGGATTCTGAAGCCAGCGTCTTTAGCGATCCCGAGGCTGAAGAAAGTTTTAACGCACCTGCGCGAAACGACTTGTACATAGAAATTGAATGAGACCCCCCGCACCTCATACCCGTAGCCTAAATTATCTTGCCTTGAACTGTAACAAAAATCATCTCCAAAGGCGGCTCGTAGCCAAGCAAACGGCCGAACACTTTTCCATTAGTACATAATCATAAGAGTAGTTGTAATAATCTGCATCTAACTTAATTTAGTATAAGTTAACATTATTATGCAATAAACGTGTATTCCATCTGTGTTTCAATAGGCGTAGTTTTATTGTAACTAATTTAAAATTCGATATATGTATAATAAATATCGGTTTTGAACAGAACTCCAGTCGAAACATCGATATATCATGTATATCGGATTTGAACTTGACTAGCACCAATGTGTGTAAAATTTCGTAAATGACAGAGGGCGCCACTTAAGTTTCCAGTAATAACCGACAGGTTGACTGCCTTAGTACCAATTTTAACCGATATGTATTGCATATGCACAACAGTATATTAAAGCTATATGTGTATGTTGTGTGACCGTATAGAATCCAAAGCTGTAAAAATACCCTTTGCGGAGGGTATTATAATATTGTCGCGATATTTGGAACGCATAGAAGGACGCATCTCCGACTCATTAAAGTATATAAATTCTTGATCAGCATGACAAGCCGTGTCGACATAGCCATAGCTATCCGAACTTGTCTCTCATCGGTCGGTTATATGGGAGCTATATGATATGGTGGTCCTTTCTGGATGAATCTGGAACTTAGTCTGCGTGTAGACACAAGACGCATGTGGTAAAAATTGATGAGAACGCCAAACATTGAGTAATGCTGCAAGATTTAACAGAGTGCCACAAAAAAAAATACGGCCTTAAAAAGATTTAAGTTTTCATATTCTGACGAGAGGATTCGGTATAGCTATGTTCCTCCGTTTCTCCGTCTGTCCGGTTAAATACAAATATCTAAGAAGTCTTAAGAGCTACAATAATTTGAACCAGTAGCTTCTTATATCTACACGCTGTACAGTGTTTGAAACGGCCTATAGAAAACATATTTCTACTTTGATATTTTTATACCCTGTACCTATGGTACAAGGGTATAGTAAGTAAAGGGCAGAAAGAAGCGATTCCGACCATATATCAGCGCGACAATCCGAGTCGATCTATACATGTCCGTCTGTCCGTCCGCATGTAGAGATCTTGGAAACTATAAGAGATAGATACTCCAAATTCCGATTTTTATTTTCTATATATATGTACCCAGATCAAGTTTATTTAATTTTTTTACCACGCCTCCATACAAACTCACCGCCCACTTTAGTGTTTTCATTTCATAGCCTTCTTCTTATACTCGTACTCTAGTAGAGTAAACGCGTATATTGTATTCGTGCAAATGTATGTAACAGGCAAAAAAAAGAAAGCGTTTCCGATTCCATAAAGTATATATATTCTTGATCAGCATACAGCCGACAGTCGTCTGTCCGTATGAACACCTAGAGATATAAAAGTATCTCTTACAAATTTTAACACATTTTGTTGAAACTCTGTTTGTATATCCAGCCATATCCGTCCGTATGAACACCTAGATCTCGGAGACTATAAGAGCTAGAGTTACCAGATTTTGTATGTAGACTACACTTGTGGGTCAGATCAAGTTTGTTTTACAAGTTTTCCGCGCCCCTCCCGCCCCCGCAAATCGATAAAACCTTATATCTTCCACAAATTTTAAGGCATTTAGTTTAAGCTCGGCACATAATCTACAGATTTGCTTAATTTAGTTAAAATCGGATAATAATTGTAGATAATTGCAGGTATACGTTCATCCTCTCCTTAAGTATACTGATGCCTCGGCCTTTGGTGATAATTGAGCAATTCTCAGCATAGGTAACCAGTTTCAACTCGGGCGGTGGCACAGGAGTCTTCCGTACATACAGGTTGAACAACAGAGGCGACACCACCCGCCTTGACGGACGCCCTGCTTGATCTCCACATATGGCTGTCGGCCAGCCACCTCTTTAAGGAGTTGGGCAGAGTGGATGTCGGAAAGCAGGGTTGAGTGGCAGACCGTATCGAAGGCCTTTGAGAGATCTATCGTGCGGGTTTTTATTGTTCGCTATTGCTGTGGGTAGCTCGGAGGTAGCTGTGGTCGCGCTTCTTCCAGCTCGAAAGCCATGCTGATGGTCAGCCAGGATGAACTGGTCCTGTAGGTGGGGGAGTAGGAGGGCTTCCAAGTGCTTTGCTACCAGCGATAGTAGGGGGATCGGCCGCTAGGAGCTGGATGTGTATGGGCTTCCCAGGTTTGTGAACGGGAATTATATTCCCCAGCTTTCACATATTCGGTATGTTCAATGACTTGGTGCAGATGTTGAGAAGGTACCGTCTGGGCTTGCGGCTGTGGAGTTTTTAGCTGCTCTGATTGCGTAACGACCCTTATCTTGGCTAAAGGTCAGCGGGAGGTCATTAACTGAGAGTGAGTGGAGAGGCCTTTGTATTTTACGTCGACTCTTGCCTTGCTGGAGGGGGGACCTCTAATCTGAGCTCCGACAATAATTTCGGGATCGGCGGGAATTCGTGATAGCGCAGAAATCCCGATCGGTCCGGTCCGCACATTTCAAAATCCCATCTGCACTTTTTTGAAATCTCTGCGATTTCCGAATATCCCCATCTTATCTTATCCCCATCTAAAGCATAGACGGAAGTATATTCTTGAATATTCTTGATCAGTATGACAAGCCTAGTCGATAGAACCATGTGAGTCTGTCCGTAAACAGTGGTTCCATCGTGGAGTATAGATTACGATTTCACAATTGTGCCAGAAAATTTGAATCACTAGAAATATTTTCACACTTACATTTTCGTCTAATGTCATATTTACTTGTATATCTTATTTTATATATATATTGTAGCTGTTTAATTTATAATATGAAATGTTGTACCCTATTGTGGAAAAATTTCAAAACGTACACCCGGCTGGAAATTGTATTATATTGCCTTATCCCTTTGATTATGCTTCATCTAGTATGGCTACGATGTACTCAAAATCAAGAGCATACCGCACACTGTTTTGCACGGAGGAATAGTACCCTGGGCGACAGTATCAAATTGAATCCGCTCTAGTAAGCACTTTGCCATCTATTGATAAATACATATGCTTCCATTCATTACGAGGGTTCAACTTTATATTTCTATGTTTATATTCACATAAAAATATTCCTAATAATTTAATGGACTATTTTAGATAATAGTGAACCAAATTGTAGGATATCATGTACTTAAATGTAGTTAGGTAATAATGAACTAAATTTTAAGAATATTTTAGGAATATTCTTTTTCTCAGCGTAGATATAAAACGATAATATATCTTTGAAGATTGTTTTATTGCTTTTCAAAATATTATCCTTGATGCTGAATAAACATTTCCATGCTTGCCTACCAGTTTTCGAAACTTTTTAGACACTTCATGGCTAGATCGACTATTCTGTTGCTCCCGATCAAGAATATATATACTTTATGGGGTTGGAAATGCTTCCTTTTTCTCGTTACTTACATTTGCACGAATACAATATACTCGTTTACTCTACTATAGTACAAGTATGAAAAACAAAATGTGTAGCATACTTTTGAGTGTCTCGAATATTAAATAAATGCTGAGTCTTATAGTGTTTGTTTTTTTTTTTTAATTTCTAGCAATGCTATGGAATCGATTGCCCATGAAAGCCCTGAAAAAACTATTTTGCTCTATGCAAATGACGAAAATGTCGCAGAAAACTTAATTCCAGCACTAAGAAATATATTGACTATAAGAAAGGTTTTGCCCGTCACAAATGAAGAGGACTTCGAGAAAATGTTGATAAATGGACATTTCCTGTGCGGCATCAATTGGAAGGTTAAGAAAGAAGGTGGCACTGAAATTACTGATATAAAACTCCGATTCCCCAGTGTTCTTCGCACAAAGCCAACTGATTTGTGGAACACGGCAGAATTTAAAAGTAATGAGAATATACCACATCCTACTTACACAAACGAAGGCTTCACCCAAATCATGTATGCTATAGCTGCATACCTTGCACAACCCGATTTGAAAACAATTGCAAAACAATATAATGATATTGAAGTTACAATAATATCCAAGCCATTTTTAAAAGATGATGATTATCACCGCGAATTGGAACAAAATTTGGATGATCCACTTAAAGTAGCCAGAGGAAATGTACTGCCATTTTATTTGAGTACCTTGTATATATACCCATTCATTCGATTAGTAATGGTAAGTTATTGTTTCTGACCTTTTTTTTCCAATTTTTAAAGATTTTCGTAAACAAAATAGTTAGTTACTGCGATGCAGAGTAGAGTATTGTGTCTTCTTCTATTTATAAAATTAACGGCACTTGGAATCCAAATTGTATTCGTGCGAATGTATGTTACAGGCAAAAGGAAGCGTTTCCGACCAAATAAAGTATATATATTCTTGATCAGCATCCACAGCCGAGTTGATCTAGCCCTCTCCGTCTGTTTGTCCGTATGAACACCTAGATATTGGAGACTATAAAGCCTAGAAAGACCAAATGTGTTATGTAGATTCTTCTTGCGGGGCATCAGATCAAGTTTGTTCTAAAATTTTGCCTCAAATTGCGAAAAACTATATCTGGTACAACGTTCAAGACGTCAGTGTGTAATTAAAACCTTATAAACTTATAAATGTGACTATTTTCTATATAGTAACCAAATTTGGTTAAATTCGCCAGAATTAGCATTTACGTTTGACTTCAGTTTTATATTTTGCTTCTGTCAGGTTGAATAAGAATGTTTCTGTCTCCCTCCCACTAACATATGTGCTTGCTACTGCTGCTGCTGAACTGAACTAGCTTGTGGCTTAAGAGGTGGTGAGCAAATGAAATTCAATTAAATAAATGTAAAGCTGGGTTACTATTCTTAATATTCTTGCTATTTATGATAAAGACGTTCTGCCAAAACAAAATATGTACATATGTACAGTTTCCTCACACGTGTTGTTGTATTGGTGCTGTCCCTTTCCTTGTCCAGTTTTTGCTTTTGACTCAGTCAAAATCAAAGAAACATCCCAAAATTTTAGAAGCACTGCTGCGTGACACTTGCTGCGGCTGTGACAAAAAGGGTTTTTTTCTACCTTCTCAAGCAATGGTCGTAGGAGTGGATAAGTCCTATCACAAAGTGCTGAATACTTTTGAGTGTGTCGAATATTGAATAAATGCGGAGTACGAGTATCTTATAGCCTTATTCCTTACTTGTGTTTCTTAATGCACTCATGTGCGAATATGCGCTTGTCCGCACAGACACACAAACGGATTTAACTAATAATGCTGATCAAGAATATGCATATATACTGTATAAAAAACACTCACTGACTGACTGATGAGCAAGCCATACCAAGAGTCTGACTCTTCTAAAATTTGCAAACAAGTTGGACGTCTGACGTAGTCGAGTTCTGAGGTAGTTTTTTGGAACGATCAAACTGAAAGTAGATTAAAATTGTAAATTGTATCTGTCTGCCACAATAACTGTTAAGCAAAAACTGTGGCAATAACTGTAAAGCAATGAAAATGTGGAAGAGACACAGACACATTAAAAGTTGGAAACAAAGATAATACTCAATTTTATTCAAATATTAACCGACTCTGGTAAAACTATCTTCTATTCATAATATAGCACATGCAAAGGGAGAAGAACAAACAATTAAGCGATTTGATGAATATCTCAAGAGCCAATCGCTTTATGCAGTACTTTTCTTGGTTTTTAGCGACGTTTCTTTTATTATGTCTTATTAACTGGATGACAATTTTTATTTTGAAGGTGCGTATAAATAACTCACAAAAATTGGAACCAATCTGCATTACTTTCTAACTGAGTCTAAATATAATACAAAGGGTTATTTTCATTGTAGAATATAAAACAAGAAAGGATGGCTAGCTTTGGCTTGCCGAAGCTTATATACCATTATATGGCAGTTACTTGGTATAGTTTCCGTTTTTATGCTTCTAAGCGTAGCTAAATGATATATAGCCCGATTCGGATGAAACTCAAAAACTCAAAAATCGTGTAGATATAGCAAACTTCATAATATAATGAGGCCAGTTCTAGTATTTTTTATAACATGCATCGTTCCTTGTTGATAAATCATAAAGATATGAATATCGCTTTGCTTTTACCTTCCACATTGACCTACTAATGGTTTGCATTTTCCAAAACGGCTTCTTAATGGTTATTACATCCTTGTAGCTCTGTTAAATGTTTACATTTACTTCTAAAACTCACCTCGGAAAAAAGGGAAAACCGATCGCCGCGGAAGGTTTGTCCTTAATAACGACAATGAGAGCTCTCACACATGGGCTCAAACAAGAGAATTTGGTTCTCTGGTTCTTAGGTTGGAAATCCATAACTCAGTCCTCATATATATTATTAAGTGTAACGAATTCCGATTATGAAAGTATACAGTTTTTTTGTACCCATATTAAATAAACAAAAATTTATGAATTTCGTAATTGTTTGCTTTCAGGCTCCAATTTGTCAAAATGGGAATATTTTAACGTGTTCAAGTTTCACAGCGCTTTTCTTCTATTTTACGATATGGGCAATATGTGCGATATGTTTTTGTTTTTTCGTTAACAGTTTGATTCACAGCCTAATTGCGGCCACCTTTGTCGTGGCCTTGGTATGCGTAATAAGCTTTCTTTTATTTAGATACGTAAACGCAACATCTTTGGTTCTACGGTTGTTCTTTTATTTAACATTTCAACTGGGATTTCTCACTGGAATCAAACAAATAATACACTACGAAGAGGTGAATAATACGGGCCTACAGTGGTCACATTATATAAGGACTGATGACTACTGGCTTGGCCAAATGCCAATAACTCAACATGTTAGTAGCGAAGATTCTGATTTTCATAATTATTTTGGCGCCATTCCCGTAATGATGCTGATTTTCGCATTGCTTTGCCTAATTCTCTGCTTCATATTTGAGCAATGCTGCCCAGGAAAGTATGGGATTTCTAAGGTACATAGGCAAAACACCCATACGAAGTCGTCTGGGAAAGTAGGAACTTCATCGAATGTGTGCCCTCGCGTATCACAAATAGCTAGTCCGGCAGTTGTGCAGACAAACATGTTAAAGAAGACCCTGAAAGGAAAGGCCCCACTGAGGAATTTTTCTATGAACATGTACGATGACCAAATATCTGTAATATTGGGGCTCTCTGACTCTGGAAAGTCGGCTGTTGTCAACTCCATATCCGGAAGCATACCTCCTGACTCAGGTTGGGTAAAAATTGATAGCAAAGATGTAATAAGAGACACTCGGAGTGCCAGAAACTCCCTGGGACTATCTCCACAACATGATGCATTATTTGATAACTTAACCGTTAAAGAGCATTTGAACTTTTTCTCATCTCTTCAAAGTGCGGGAAAACGGAATAGGGGATCCTCCGTAGACAAATATATGAAAGTCTTAGATCTTTGGCAAGTAAGGAATGTCAAGAGCTATAATCTCTCAAGTATGGACAAACGAAAGTTGTCGGTTGCTTGTGCATTTTGCGGAAATCCGCGAACTATAATACTCGATGAGCCCACCGAGGGGGTGGAACCTTGTGAGCGGAGATTGATGTGGGACTTGTTGCAGCTTGAAAAACAATGCCGAGCCATTATTGTCACTACTTACCATATGGACGAGGCAGATATCTTAGGCGATCGTGTGGCTATATTATGTGACGGTCAACTTCTCTTTAACGGAACATCGGTCTTTCTGAAAAATACTTATGGATCTGGATACCAATTAGTAAGCAAAAATAATATATAATTATACTTAAATTTACACTTTCTCTTATTCAAATGTTAAATTTACCACAAATCTAATACTTAATCTTGACAGATCCTTACTAAGTTCACGTTGTCTGTCTGCAAGTGTGCATCACCATCCACAACGACCTTTCGCATAAACTTACAGACAATGAGATCTTCACAATGCATATGACACAATATTATGCGAAGGTTTCCCCTTGCGCTTTCTAATTGGCATAGAAAACGCTTCATTCCAATTTCTTTTTTATTAAAAACAAAAAATTGAATTGGGTTTATATAATTCTATTTATTGCAAGAATATATATGTGTGCTATGATTCTTCTTAATACTTCTTGTAATGCATATATTCCACAGGTTTGTACACAGGGTGAAATATGCCAGGAGCCGCATATCACATCCGTCGTAATGAAGTATATCCCCGAAAGCAAAGCCTCGTCCGATAAGCCATCCGAGGTTTCTTATAATATACCGCAAGATTATTGCTCTGAGATAATACCTTTATTAAGAGAGCTGGAAGAAACAGACATTTGTCTCAATATGGACTCAATTGGCATTGGCACTACTCCTATAATTGGAAAATTTGTAAACGCAACTTCCCCCGATCTTAGCAATGTTGAAAAGGGGCACTTTATGTGCAACTCACCAGCACCTGATGAGAACCTCTTGCGAGGCTGCAAATTATGTTGCAATCAGTGGAAAGCCATGTTCTATAAGAAGGCATTACACCTAAAGCACAACTGGTTATTCTTTAGTCTTTTTTTGCTGTTGCCCTTGGCATTTGCTGCAGTGCAGAATTATTTTTACCATTTGCCTGTTCCATTAAAATATTGGGACGAAACAAGCAGAAATTTTATATCTCAGGACTCGCTTCAGCTGAAACCCAATATTTATGGGAGCGACTGCAAAGTTGCGTTCGTTCGAGTAGTAAACGATGAAAATCCATTAATTTCGTTTCTGAAGGGTCAAATAAGTGGATGTACTACAGAGGATATAACAACAGACGATCTGGATACAAATCCAGATGCGTTAAATGATAAATATATATTTGCACTCCAAATAAAAAATTGTGAATATTTAATACATTATAGTCGCAAATGGCTTCACTCTGAAGCCGTTGCAGCAGCATTGATTGGGATCGTGGCTAATAAGTAAGTTTCTGTCGAATTGTTCATCACGCTTGCATGACTAAGGCTATATAATAATAATATAGGACACACAACATCATAACACCACCAAGTTAACGATAACCATTAACTGCAGGTGATCTTGTTCGCTTCCTCAAAATCTATAACAAATGCTTTGTATGGGTTCCTACTATCTCAATCAGTTAACCGCCGTAATCGCAGCCCTATAACAATTCTTCACTTACATATATTTTCTTAAACCTTTCATAATCATTCATAATATTATATATTTTCAGTGGTTACTTAGATTTGTTTTGTTCTGGATATGATAAGCAAATGGAGACCTCTATGAAAAGTATAAATTTCATCCATCAGCCATATCAGTCGGTTCTATATGGTGGAAACTCAACATATCTGCAAATAGAGTGTTTGGAGAGTGGCGCATTGCATCTCATAATCCTTTGCCTAACAATATTCAGTGGTATTTTTGGTGTCTATATAATAAAAGAACGTCAGAGTGGATATAAACTCTTGCAGCAAGTGGAAGGCATAAATATGGCCACATTCTGGTTAACTCACTTAATTTGGGACTGGATTTGGCTTTCCTTATTATCTGTTGTTCTTCTCTTGCTTATGTGCCTGATTCTTCACAAAACTTTTGGCGATGAAACTGGTAAGCAACGTAAGGATAAAGGAAGCATCTGGTAACTGGTAGCTCTGTAGCTTTTACGACTTCTGAGATCTTTGTGTTAAAACAGACAATGGGCAGACGGATATGGTTATATCGATTCCCCTTGCCATGCTGATCAAGAATATATATAGTCGGAAACGCTTCTTTCTATGTGTTGCAAACTTCCTTACAAAACAAATATACCATTTTGTGAATGGTGTAACTAGTTTTAATTGATTTTAATGGAAAACCGAAATATTGTGTTCATTCCGAAAAAAACGTTTTAATGGTTAATATAATACTGTCTGTACCGACGTGCGTCGCTACGCCTCCTCCTGTTGATCTATGTTTGTTGTTGTGCTTTAATATTAATATATATTCGTGTTGTTATGTTTACGTGGATGGAAAGATATCGATATACATATATCGTTATATCAAGATATCTATGTACCTATATCGAAATCGCAATATATCGATATAAATAGCTTCGTAGTTTAAAACATCGACAACTCAATATATCAATAACTCAATATATCGATAAACATATGTAGATAACCACCTATATCGATATGCATATATCTCTAACGCAGTATATACTTAATTTATCGATATTATAAAACCAATATATAGCTCGTCCCTCCCCTGCCCAATGTTGGTCTATTGTAAAATTGAGTTGCAATGGGTTCAATGATGAATTTTTATACTCGTTACATACATCTGCCTGTTACATACATTTCCATGAATACAATATACACGTTTACTCTACTAGAGTACGAATGTAATAAAACTTACAGCAACGTCGAAAAACAAATTTGCATGTCAAATGAATGCAATGAGTTCGTAAGACACTTAAAGATGCATTTTCCAATTTGTTGTATTCTAATCGGCTGGATAAAACTGCTGAATGGAATCATTGGGAATGGTTAAAATTCGGATGGAAAGTTAGAAAGTTCAGAAAGTTCAGCCAAGTGTGGTGATTTTGCCCAAAACTCTAGCCAATCTCATAATTAATTTCAGCCTGCTCACGATGCCCCAATAAGAGCTGGCATCGGGATCAGGGTGTTCGAAGTCTCCTCGAAGTTGCCCGGGATCAGTCCCGAAATTATTTGCGGGTCCCGATACACTTCGATCAAATGACCATAGCACTTTATATTTTTGCAGAGCAGATAATGTGACCTTCATTGTTTGTCATGATGATCCCGCCATGGGGACAGTATGGACAGTTTCTAAGGGTTAATATTGTACACTCAGAACACAAATTTACCCTGATTTTAGATGTTTACGTTATGATGAAGGCGAATGCTTAATGCGGGCGTTCGCTGAACTCAAGTGTACACTGTGATTTTGCAGGTCTCCGCTCACCATATAAACCAGAGTAAAACATATCCGTTTCGGTCGGCATCTGCTACAGAATGCCTATATTTCCATTTTCCTTTAGACTAGCTTATGGTATGTATAATATATGTGTGTATGTACAAGTGTATGCTTAGTCTATGTGTATGATGTCTGGTGTATTGGCTATTAACTATATAGGGTTGTGTTCGTTGTTACTATTGCAGTTAACATGTTTGTGCTGCTGTCTGCTGTCTTACTGCTACACCATTGAGAGTCTTAAAGCAAAATGACAAAGTAGTTACAGCTGGCCGCGCTTATCCCGCCGTGTTCATTAAGTTTGGTTTTATATACACGGTGTAAACCGTGCAAGAGCCAGACCCTTTTCTTGTTGGGATATTGTTTTCGAGATTTTCTTTTATTTATGTGACAGCCACAGTTTTGTAATATTTAACTTTTACTTCTTATACTATACAGAATAGCCATTTATTTTTCCTTGGCTGATATAAGTATACTGTAAAAATGTCATAGCGATTCAATAGTTTGGGATCATAAAGACGGTCAGACAAACACACAAACAGACATTCATTATGCCATTCACAAAAAATGTGGATATATGTTAATTTTGTCGCGAGGCTTGCACAGAAGGAAGCATTTCCGACCATATAAGGCATATATATTCGTGATAAGCGATCTTAATGTAAAGTAAAGAAATTACAGAATAGTGCTGACTACTTTCCCGGCCAAAGGAACGGACTCGAGAGAACCCGCTTGTAGGCTCTTCTCGCCGAATGACTCGTAAATATCGTTTGTCTAAGTTGCTACATGAAGCAATGAACGAATTAAGTGAAAGAAATGTTAAGATAAACTAAAAAAATTAAACTTGATTTTAAATATAATATATTATAGTCACACGGGTGTCGTGTCCTTATTTCATAATTTAATGTAAAGATTCCCCAGATCAGTTTTTGTTAAACATTGAAATTCGACTCAAGAATTTCAGCACATTTTTTTTTTTATACAAATTGAAACTGGCGAATGCTTATTAGAAATAAGACTACTTAGGATGTCCGAATAACCCACTCTTTTTTAATAAACGTTATTTGTCTCTCCTTTCCAGTTGCTTATCTAATTGCGGTCATTCTTTTTAGCTTGGCCCATTTGCCATTTCTATATCTATTGATGTACATCTTCAAGAGACCAGTTTTTGCATGGCTTTTACCGATTTTTCTATTCGTCATCTTAGGTAAGTTCATGGTTTCATTTAATGTATATGCCTCTTTTTTTATATATCTATCCAATTTCGAATTTATTTTATGATGTAGCTGGTATATGAACTATCGGTTTAATCAGTAGTTATTGCTAGAATTGTAATTTGGAACTTTAGCAGTAAGCCTGTTCAAAGCTTGCAAAGCTGTAGCAATGAATGCATTCTCGTAATGATCCAAGAAAGTATAATTCGATGATACTCTGGGAATGATAATTGCAATCGCACACATACATTTAACTCATAATATGACAGGTCAGTCAAATACCAGCGAAACTAAAAAAATAACACATTTTGTGACATAAGTTAGAATTCTCAGTTTGAAAATCGACCTGTAACCTCGAGATAGTGGTTCTAATGGCGTTGCAAATGTTAACAAAATCTTAATCTTTTCTTTCTTTTCATTTCAGCACTATTGTTTGAAATAGTACTTCCGGATATACCATTTGCGGTTCTCGATTTAATACCAATATATGCAGGAAATGCATTGCTGCACTCAATTTGCATTCATGCTACCTCGGCTAGAGTGTGCGGCGGAAGAACAGCTGATCAATATGCGGGGTGTGGTAAGTTAAAGTACAGCGTCTTATATCATCACAGTACATATAGAAAGAATATATCCTAATTCACATTAGAAGCATACTTCTTTCTTTTTTGAGGGGATATTGAAAAAGCAGTTTCTTCATGTTTTATTCTTTTCAGAGCTTCATCCTCATACGTCCTGCCTATGGGCGGGCCTAGCCTATATTATAGCCCTTATTGGTACCGCCTTGCTCTATTTCACGTTGCTTTTATTATGCGAGCGTGGATCTTCTTGCAAAAAACGCTCAAGGTAAACATTATATTTTGGAAATACAATTAATAAAATCAACAATTTCAATTATTTTATTTCTTGTTTATATTTATGTTGCTTAGAAGTTCAGCTGGGGAATACCGTGACAACTGCGACATGCGACATATGACCCAAAATGAGCTGAGAAACCATACCCTGATACTAGAGAATATTAGAACTACTTATAAGAGAAGCCCAATAAAAGATGTATCGTTTGGACTACAACCGTAAGTATTACCTTTCTTCTATACTTAAAGCGGATAAGATAAGAGATTTACTAATAATATTGTGTTTTGACTTAGAATGGATGTCCTAGGATTAGTTGGTGAACGATCTGGAAAAACCAGCCTGAATAAAGTAATTGCATCTGAAACAACATTAACCAGCGGTCGTATTCTGGTCAAAGGAGTGGATGTTCACAATTATAAAAAGAACAGATATAAAGCTTACAAATATATGGGTTACTGCCCCCAAAAAAATTGCTTTGAACACGACTTTACTGGTCGTGAGAATCTAAAGATTTTTTGCCTAATACGCGGAATTAAGTCCGCCAAAGTCCGCGAAGTTACCGAAGAGCTGGCTGAAAATCTAAATTTTAGAGAACATCTAAATAAACGTTCCCAAAAATATACGGTTAGTGATAAACGAAAACTGAGCACCGCAATAGCTGTTATCGGTACGCCACCATTAATTTTGTTGGATGAGCCAACTGCTGGAGTAGAAAAGGCTCATCGATCGGATGTTTTGGATGTTTTGAAAAGTGTCAACGAGTGCGGAAGCTCTATATTGCTGTCTTCCAACAATATTGAAGATTTTCAATCTCTGTGTACGAGAATGGCGATGATGAGACGAGGAAAAATTGTAACGATTGGTCCTGTCGAAAGTTACAGAAACAATTTAACCCGTGGATTGATATTACTTGTGAAAATAAGACCGCATGCACTTCAAAGACTCAGGTAAGAGATATTGCTTTGTTTTGTAAAATGATATCATTTTAATGATATCAATTAAATGAACTGCTTATAGCAGTCATCTGACACGGTCATGTCGGAAATTTCTATAAGCTGACATCGAATATGAGCGAATCCTTATAGAACCAAACTACTCTACACTTCTCTTGTCCGTCCAATTTTAGAATATGCATTGTGTGCTTAGTGTATTCAGTTTAGGTTCTATCAAGACGGCAATGGATCTATTCAAGCTAAATTTGTTATTCGTGGAATAAACTGGGAATCCAGTACCCGCTTTCCTTCATATTCAAATAAGCTTCTTTAAATCAACCTGCCATCTAGAGAAAGCCGAAGAAACTGAGCGCGTAAGGCGTAGCTTTGTTTGCTGTTCCTTGAACCATCTTTCCGACAATATCCATGCAGTTCAATGATACTCGTATGTTCTCATCAAAAGTTCACCCACTTGAAATTGGGAACATACAAAAGAAAGGTATAAATATAGAAAATCGCTATGTCTTCGAGATAGATATATAAAATTTTTTGTTAGCTTCAATACTATATTCATTATGAGCCGCTGTGTTTGATATCTATACAAATATGATTTGAGAATATGAATATAATAATATGAATATAATAATGAAATAAATAAATCTTTTCTTTTTAGGGGTGAAAGATCGCAGCATAGTAAACAACAAATTATTGATGATATTACCAAATTTTTGATGACCTGCTTTCAAAGTGTATACCTACTGTAAGAAATAGTAGTTATATAGTAGTTGTAGTAGTTATGTAGTAGTAGTAGTAGTAGTAGTAGTAGTTATATAGTTATTAGAATCGCATTGTGCTCTGTTTTCTTTATCAAAAATACTAAGGTCTGTTTTCAAATCTATCTGTCACTTATTCTGCCACATCAAATAGAATTTCGTTTGCGCAAGTTCTGCAGGCTCACCAATCGGCTTAACATTTCAGATATTTGCATATCTTTTTTTCCACAACCCATTTGCAGCCAAATTAAAACGGGTAATAGAAAACGATCTCATTTCACATACGGTTTTCACAATTTCAATTTGGTCCTTGCCTTAAACGGCGGATTTTACACATCTGGCAATGTACACTTTTCAGTTGAGAAACATGACATTGACAGTGTCATTATTCACATTATGTTAAAATAAAGTTAAGCGGAAGATGAGTTAACAAAACACAATTTAACTGCCAGTCAACCTTATCCCCCACTTTATTCACAAGATGTAAAAATGGACCTTAATTTAGCTAATTGTTTATGATAAATCTCGTCTTTCTATACTATGAGTACTTCTTTTTAGACTTCATAAAATTTTAACATCTGGAAGAGTGTAAACATTGAATTCACACAAACAAATTATTTTATATTTCCAAACAGTAATTTTATATAATGAACAGAGCATTTCGAGTCGGAAAATCTCGACTGCAGCATTCAGACTTAATAATTACACTCGGTTACAAAATGTAATCAGCACTTTTTATTTTGATTTCAACATTTTATTTAATTTCGATCGATTCAGTACTTATCGATATATCGGTCTGCTGTCAAACATTTTGTGCAGAATATTTTGTAATCTGTGTAAACGTTGATCTGTTAATTAGCCGATTTCTCATGAATTAATAATGATGCTATTTTATCCCTTTGCAGAGAAGAAACTCAAGGCGACATTTTATATTACATACATAATTCTTCTATCCAGCTTGCCGAAGCATTTCAAATTATAGAAGAAAACCGACACAGTCTCTATATATCCGACTTTTATTTAAAGCATGAGAACATGGAGTTAACATTTGTAAAGCAAAATTTTAGGGTCCTCAGATGAACATACGAGTCAAGTTGTGTTATAAACTCATATGAGAAACTGTCGGAGTTTTAGATATCTCTGTCTGTTATCAGGACCAACATTAAATTTGTATATAATTTCAACTCTGTTTAATTGCAATAAATACAAATTAAGAAAACCTAAGTTATTTCCGGTTCAGGCTTATGTTCACATATTACGAAATCTCCGTGTCGGAGTAGCTTTAACTATTACTAAATCGATCTTCAAATATATTATAATAAACTATACCTTTATCTTACTATTGCAATTGTAAGTGACCTACAAAACGATTCAAACGAACCGCCAAAATGAAAGCCACGGATCCGATACATCACAACAATGAAAAAAGACAACAATCCAGACGATCTAAGCAATACGGTCACAGTCGATCAGCCAGTCCGCCAAGTATGCACTTATTTCATTACGTCGGTAAAAACATTTATTAACTCTCGCAAATTTAATAAAATATGTTCTAGTCTGCAAACATATCTATGATAATCACAAATAAACAATTAAATACATAACAAATAATAATCATCGACATACGGCGGACAACTCTCTCTCCAAAAAAGATCTGGACAAATGGGAGCACTGATATGCATCTATATAATTATGTTGCGATTTCATAAATATCGGTTAAGTACAGCTTAAAAGCAGCATTCAAGTTATATATTTAGAATTCTCAGTACAAATTTAAATTAGCCAGATTAAAGTCCCATCTCAAACTGTTGCATATATACATAAGTGCGCAGTAATTCTCTCATTTAAACTCAGACTAAATAAATAATAAATAAAAATATTGATTAAACTTGGACATGATAAGTGTTTACATATGTCTTGAGTCTTACTGAAAACATGATGTCGAGTCTGAGGATGCCACAAATTCAAGTGGTTACCGGGTGCCCTCTCATTTCTGATGAGTTCACTTCATATTTGAAAAACAGACATGCAGGGCCTGCGCAGCTGTTAGTATTTGAACGGGAATGCTAATTAATTTAATGAAATCTGCTGGGGTTCTCATAAACAGCATTTATTTAATAAGAGTATGTGCTTCAAAAAGGTATATGTATGTTTTTATGAGCTGCTGGCGGAAGACCTGATGACAACCATCAGCAGTCGCCAGCACCCTACTGGGTGTCTTTACATTATCTGCTCCTGTAAAATATTCAAAATACTCCAAATAGAAAGTAAGCTTACTTTCTTTAAGATTTCAACTAATTGCTAAACAACATTGAACTCGCCTATGAGCGAGGCGAACATGCTTCGTGCTGAAATGTTCACCAGATGCTTCTTTTGTCTGCACGCTGGTTAATTTCAAAAGTCATCCAGATCTTACAACTATTTCATATGGAGCTCATATTGATTTAGATAAGATAATTATATCATACAGCACCCTTATATAATGGTTTTTATCCATTAGAGGAGGCTTCAAGTCTGCTGACCAAATGGCGAGGAAGTGTATTGGAAATCATATAGTTGGCATAGAAGAGGGTTTATATTTACAATGTGAATGGTATATAAGCTTCGGCTTATAGCCATTCACCATTCACTTAGCCAAAGCCAAAGCTAACAGTCCTTTCTTGTATAAATTTGTATATGTTTCATGGATGGGTGAGAATCAATATAATACGTACTGGGAAGAGCTATCTATACACTTAAGTCCTTAAAAGTATGCTGCGACTTTTTATAGTAAATTTGTTGAAATGCCTCTTAAGCATTGTGAATATTGTTGCATAGTCTACGGCGCTCGACTCCGTGATTAGTGTACATAAATTGGAAGGAAAGAAGATCAAGAATTCAATAAGGTTGATGAAGGCTTTTACTCAATTAGCGCAGTAACCAAGACAAATCAATTACATAATGTGAAAGTACATATCTAGTTAGAATTGAGCTATGTGAAATGTTGCTGAGATCTGCTGTACTATTTCGCTTATCATGCTGTTAAACCGTGCCACGTGCGCTAACGTAATGTCTCACTTTGCCTTTAAAAATGTATGAATATATTATAAAAATAATTATTATTATCACACAACAATAATCGAACGCATGCACTTCCCCGGTGTAATCATCGTTATCTAATAAGGCCACAAGCAATGCACATAGAGAACCATCGCTCTTATATAAATATTTGCCTACTTCAATCCGTCATTTGGGAGTCACATGCGTGAGAACAGTAAACAACAACCAACATTGCTTGTCGCAACATTGAAGCCACCAGCTCAGCCTTGGCAGCCAGCCCAAGCCCGGCTACCATGCAAAGAGCTGGCCAAGACTGGAGGCTGACTCAATTTCACGACTCAACATGAAGCTCATACCCCGCAACCCGGAAAAGTCAATGGACAATGTTCGACTTCAAAAGAGCTGGGCGCTGCGCATTTCAGTGGCAGTGGCAATCTCATCCGCAGCACGTGGCGCTTTGTCGACGGCCGTCCGCATTGAGTAGGCCAATGCTAGAAGGGCATATCATAAGCTACACTGAAACTGAAGGGGTGGAACTACACGAACACGTTGAGCACCCACCACCGGTCGCGTAAAAAGCAATAAACTAAAATTAAGTCAGAAAACGTGTCAAAGTCAGC
Source organism: Hirtodrosophila duncani (assembly GCA_037043425.1). Lineage (NCBI taxonomy): Eukaryota > Metazoa > Arthropoda > Insecta > Diptera > Drosophilidae > Hirtodrosophila > Hirtodrosophila duncani. The sequence continues at coordinate 1,451,315 of JBAMBM010000656.1, read as the reverse complement.
TCTCAGTGCACTGACAGTGATGCAAAGACAAACATAAACAATGAGCGTTGGTCCTTGTTTACTTTCATAAAGCCCGACGCGAGAGCGACGTCAACGTGCGCGTATACTTACTCTTGCATAGAATCTGTTACAATCGTCCATGGTATGGTTCTCCTTATACAAACATAGTACTAGCCATACGCACATAAAATAATCATGATCGGAATTGGGAAAGTATTCTCATGCTGACAAAGACCGAAAGCCCTTTAAATGGATACAAATATGTTTCCTAGAAAGGTTTATATATAGACATATATTTACCAAGTTGTGAAAATTTTGACTGGCAACTGAGTTTTTCATAAATTTTTGTAACTATGGTTAGAAGAGCAGTTAGCCAACACTCGCATTTTCGAAAAGCCGCCTTAGTTCGTACCTACACTCTAAATTTTGTGAAGTACTCAAAGCTCTCAGACTTAAATATTGGAATGTGCGTTGTACTGATATATTCATGAGATGATGTTGATCAACACAGAATACTGAAAAGGGGACATAGCATTTAACGAGAGTATTTCCAGGCTCTACCATTTTCTAGTTATTATCATGGGCATAGTTTCTAATAGCCGCATTAATAGATGCTAAGATGCAGATATCCAGATTATATTAGGGAATTTGATAGACGGGAAAGTATATTAGTATATTATTTTATAGTAATAAGTTCCACAGCATAACTGCTGCTCTTTCTTGATATTAATTAAAATTCGGGTACAAAAATCATAAACAAACTCATAGATTTTCTACTAAGCTTATTATAATTCTATTGCGATATTCTAAATTTCGTCTTCTGCGCGATATACAAAAACATGAAGATAAGCAATTAACTGAGTTAAATTCAGATGGTTTTTGTAATCATTAAAAAGTGTAGCTAAGAATGAAAATGTACTTAAGACCCAACACATTCTTATATGTTGGCGTTATGTGTACATTTGAACTCCGTTTCATAATTTGGCATGCATCCGGTTAGTGACACTTCCCTTCACTCCGTAATTAATTTCACTTTTGATGGCCCCTTATTCTTGTAAATATCTCACCCAAACGAATTGAGACACGTGTATCAGTCGCTGGACTGAACATATATATAGCAGAAATCCACCCCGCTGGCATTTTAAAAATCTTCCGGTCGCTCCCATGCTGCGATTTAATTCGTTCGATGTGGTTATGAATTAGGCACAACTCATCATTTGCAGCATCAGTCACCATGCTATGAGTATGAGGATGATGGGGTAGGCGGTAGGCGGCCTAGTCTACCTTAGCAAATATAAAGTCAGACACACTTCCTGTGTTAACAGTCAACCATTACGATGCTGAAAGGGATCAGCATTAGCATGAGCGAGGACAATATTGCTAGCGACACGTGTTGGCTAACATGCTTTTGTGTCAACATATAACTTCAACACTGACTAGCTGCCATTATATATTATATCCTGCTAGTTTTAAGACAAAGAGGCCAGTTGATATAAGTAAGTTAAAAGGATGCTATGTGCATATGTGAATTATTTATTAAAGGGCTTCCAATCCCTTTCGATTAAAAACAACTATGCTTCTTATTTACAGTATTTCCAGAGGAAAGATTATTTTTATCTAAACACTAACAAATGTATCACAATCGATTCTTTATGAATGAACACTAGCTATTTATGGAGATTAGACTATCATATGACATAAGACCGAATAATTGTTTACAATGTGAATGCCTTATAAGATTTGGTAAGCCACGCTACTTTCATTACTGTTCGAAATGTATATTAAAAGTCCAAATCAAAATCAATGCGATTCTCATAATTTGAGATAAGCTAGATAAGCTAGATAAGCTAGGCATTTAATTATTCATATCCGTTCTCATTATTTTATTTTTTTAAATTTTTATTTTCTATTTTTATTTTATTTTATTTTATTTTCAAGCTCTTTTTGAGTTCTTATTCAGATTCAGTTATTTATTTAATTCTTGTTTTTTTTTTTAATTTATTCCGCATTTGGAACCAAATTAATTGTTTCACTGTTTTTCTTTAGGTCAGCGAAACCATCCGATTGTTTAGCGGTGATATTTTGTATTTTAACCGTGTAACCGAAGCTTACTTACCCTTGCAGAAATGAGTACTTCAATAAGCAACTAAATCGATTCCGTAGCCGAGACCAAGGCCGGAGACCGATCTCAAATTTTGCTTTCATTGCCTTCCGATCAGAATTTACCCGCCGTTACCGAATAAAGACAAAAATGTTCAATTCTACAATAATTTCGTTGATGGTGTATATAGGGGATCTGCATGAATGTATTCAAAACGGCAAATGAATCATTCAATCTGAAAACATATACATATTATACATATTATATACATATAATTAATTTTTTGTAAGTGTGAGTGTATGATGTGTTTTGTGCCTGCATTGACAAATAGTGTATTCATTCAGATACTGTACTATGAATTTCGTGTACAATGTTTTGATGTACTTCTCACTCACTATACAGTAAATGAAAACATTTGAAAAAGCACAAAAATTTCTATATATAAAAAATCAGGACACCTTGCTACATTTTTGTATTTTACCTAATTGGGGTGGGCTTCTGAAGCAGCAGCCCTCTCCTTCATACACAGTACAATATTAAACAAGTAAAAACGATATAGTCGATATTCCGACTGTAAGATACTCGTTTTCAGCATTTATTCAATATTGGATGCACTCAAAAGTATGCAACACTTTTTGACTTTTTGTTTTGGGGGTGGGGGTACGTTTTTGTCTACTATTATTATCCGATCTTAACGAAATTTGGCAAATCGTTAGATTGTGTGCTTATGCGTATATAACTAACTGCGCTAAAATTTGTGGGAGATATACGAGAGTACGAGTATGACAACTTCTTATAGTTTAAGTTCAAGATTTTGCAACCATTGATTAATTCACTTTTTTTTTAATCTTATGGTCATTGTTATCCATAACCCTGGAAAAGGTGTGAAAACCTTGCTTTTGCCACTCTTGCTTAGAATTAGAATATGCTCTTGAATGTCCTTTCTTCTGACGGTTTTGCACTTCAGATGAGACGCTTCGATTGTGGAATCAAACGACGAATTCTGATTACAATGCAACATATTGATTTTTCTACATTTTAAGTTATCGAAGAACATACAAACACATATATAAACATATAAATGCTTGTTGTTACACTGCACATATATGCTTACAAAAGGACAACCGAGAACAAATAAACACACACAATATTTATACTCTTACTACCGTAAATCTACGGATTTGCCAAATTTGATTAAGATTTAATAATTGTAGACAAAATCTTAAAAACACATTTTGTTTGAGAGCACCACATCTCCCCACATCCCCACATCGGAAAGTACAGCTATACTAAATAGCATCCATATAACCACAGTAAATTTACCATGTAAAATGTATGTAAGCTTTAACAAAGTTAAAATTTTAATTTGGTCAACCGAAATCCGACTTCGACGATTTCGGTAGCCGGAAATAATTTCCTGACGCGAGGTAATTTGTATTGCGCACGGTCACATTTTAAAATCTCGCCCTATTCTCAATCTTCATCCCACCCATACTTTTTTAAAGTCTTCTCGCTTCCGCCTGATTCCGCGCAAATATTCCGATCCCATATCTTTTTCTGAAGGAAGGAAGCACAGCGTAATGCGAACTGCGACACCGTTTGTATAAAATTTGCTCAGCAGACGTGGAGGCTTCTGAAATTGACACGTACCAAATTTGGTTCAATTCGGGTAAAAAATAGAAAAAATGTTGTGTTTTCAGGGAGAGTTGGTCAGTTATGTGGGGCTTGTATCATATAATGGTCAGATCTTGACGATTACAACATCTAAGAAGCTTACGGAAATTATCAGTCTATGAGGAAATTTTCATTTCGATGGCTTTAAAACTGAGAGACTAGTTCGCACAGACGGACTTGGGTATAACAACTCTGCTTGTCAGTCTGATCAAGAAAATATATATATACTTTATGGGGTAGGAGATGAAGGCTATTTAAGGGTCGTTGTACTGGGGGGATTTTGGATCCTTGGAAGATGTGAGGATTGTTCGCGTTGTTCAATTTGTCTTCAATCAGGTTGTTGCCTACTTGGGCCATCATGTAATAGGGCATTGCTGATCCGTCGGGAGTCTTGTTTTAAGGTATCTCTAAATACCTCCAATGAGCCAACGGCAGCAGTCTTTTTGTGATGTAAGAGTTTTCTTCTATAGCTTAACAGGCGGGATACCGGAAGGTGGATGAATGCCCTCTAGCATCACCAGTAGCCGTCTCAGAAAATCAATTACAGCAGTTGTGGACAATTCAAAAACAAGGGATGAAATACCCTTGGATCAGTTAAAGTAATGACAATGGCAAACTCATGCAAACGTACATTCAAACATGAGCAAACTCAGATGATTGCGAACGAATACTCCAGCATAGTCCTCTAGATAGAACTGTCAGATTCTAATACGACACTTTTCAGGCTGTGGTGCATAAGTGGTTGTTATGTCTTCTATATCAAATGCCGAACAAGTTGGACAGGATCTGTTAAATGACGCAAACGCAAAGTGAACAGATGGATAACAAGACAAAGGGCGTGATTGACAAGCACATAATTCGAACATGGCTTTTAAATTTATTTCAGCGCTTAGTTGTGACGCCGAAGAAATAATAGTGACATCCACACCTGTTGTGCATTAAATATATAATAAGAAAAGCGAAGTCTGAAAATGTACTCTGTGTGTCTTGAAACAAAGGCTCGCAGACCGGTTTCTGATTGTATGGACGCTCCAGTGGAATGACTCACGCCTAATTTCAAGCTATGTATAGTTGCCATTCTGATAGGGATATTTTAGGCACTGCAAGCATTAGCTTATTTTTTAAAAACTCCTTGCTGAAATATTGAACTACAAGTATCTGATAGATTAAAATTTCTTATGCCAATTTTGTGAACAAATATCAACCGGCCTTCGATTTTGCCTTCTTACTCTAGAAAAGCTAATATATCATTCACATTGAAAACAAATATTTTGTATGTGAAGCCTGTGTGCGGGTTACTGCATCCCGTTCCCTTTCCGCGGCACGATATTGCAAGCTCCTCCGACGCTGGGATTGGTTTCTTGCATTAACATCGTTCTGTATCTGTATGATGCACATGGCACCTTGTTAAATGCTTCTTGAGATGTACGTAATCATTTACATATTTCCCATTCTACTCAGTATGTACTCTAAAGCATTTGGGTTTATATGGCAGCTATGTGACATTTTGAAAGTTCCGGTAAAAAGTTCTGTAGCTCTTAAGACATCTAAGATCTCGAGTTTTAAGCACATGGAAGCGCAGACAGACGAACATAGCTATATTGCCTCCCATCGTCTTACTGGAATATATATATTTTGTATGGTCGGAAACGTTTACTTCTGGGCGTTGCAAGCTTAATGACAAAATGAATATACAATTACATTGTGAATGATATAAATATGAGAAGTCTCTAGATGTTGGGAGTCTAGTCAATAACGAATCCCAGCTTAATTTTGACATATGATTTGGCCCAGGAATACGTGAATTTTACCATTATGAAATAAATCATGATTCTCTGGCTTAATTAAGAATCTGTGATCCTTGCGACATCATATTACAACACCAAATTGTAATTAATGAAAATATCCAAACGAGCATTCTTAAGCAAATAGCTTAGCACATCATCCACTTGATGACTATATAAATGTGTATTTCTCATTATGTATGTACATATGTATGCATCTGTGTAAACAATAAAGGCCAAGCACATGCGAATGTGTTTACTGGTCGAGTGTATCATTTATAAAGAGAGACACAGAAAGATGGGGGTGCGGGAGTATTTGTTTATGTATGTATATATTTTGCCTAACCAGAACCAGGAGCACCCGCTTTCAATGGTCACTGGACAACCCAAAATAAACCAAATTAATTATTACATTTTTGGCCTAAGCACGTAAAGCCACATCCTTATCAACCCCCGTTGTTATACCTTGTTTGCAATCGTGAAAGGAGTATATTTAGCTTGAGCATTTGCCCAACTAGATTTCAAGTTGGGAGAAAACAATTCCTGCGCCCAATCTAACATTTTAGTTGAACACCCTAGTCGGTAATGAAGCACAGTAAATACATATAAGAAAATGTATGTATAAGTGTATGGGTGTATCGATATATCAATTTCGTAAATTTAATTCGAAAGATCTGACTTTGAGTACTACAAGTCCCGCTCTGTCTGTTTAAGTGCAAACATTTGTTCGTCTGACGATGTCAAAATTCATTTTGTACCGGTTTCTCCTTTGGATTTCATTGCTCCTGTGGTATCTTTTGAACACTCTTATCTTGTTTCTTTTATTTCCTCTTTAATTGTGCTTCGTTTTATGTTTTGGTCAGGTTTTATCTGGCGGCGGCCTTTTTGTACGTATTATAAATATTCATTTTGATCGAACCGCGGCATAAATTTCCGTATGTTATTGATGATTCCTTCTGTGGAAACATGTTTTGTTCATTTTCATCAATGGAATCCATTGGATCTGCTTGTGGCATAACTGGTAGACCACCTAATCAGACAGAGTCCCTTACGCAGGTCTGCCGGTGTTGGTGGATAAAATTCACTTCAACAGTAGTAATTGACAACAATACATAAATTTCGTATAAGTATGCACTTTGAGAGCCAAGTAGCCAGTTATTGCTGATTTATTCTATAGACAAATTTCTTTAATTTTAATTTACATCATTATTTATATTTAATACCCTGTATTCATGGTAAACGGGTATATTGAAGTTGTTGCAAGATATGTAAACATTGCTGATCAGCGTGATCTGCCTGTAAGTCTGGGTGGATATATTATAACTACATGTTGAAGGCTACGATATAATAGAGTATTTCTGAATTCGATATTCCACAGCCACTTTTTATACTCTTGCAGAGAATATATCCGACCCCATAAAGAATACAAATTCCTGATGGCATGACATGTCGAGTCGTTATAGCCATATCCGTATGTCCATCTATGAGAACTTGTCTCTAAGTCTTGAAGCCATTGAATTGAAAATTTCTTCATATCCGCAAGATCTGACCACTACATCGTATAGCCCCCATATAACTGACCGATTTTCAATAAAAGCTTTTAGTACACTAACATTTGTATGACAATGGAAACGGAACGAAGGGAGGAAGTTATTTCAAGCAAGTTAATAAGTTTTCTAAAAATTACGAAAAATATATTTTTCAATAATAAATTCTAAGTGTATTGGACCATCCAACCCTCCTATAGAGCCATGATTACAGTAGCCAACACGCCACTAAATTAAGAGAGAGTATGCGCATAGCCAAAAAGAGTGAAAGTTGTAGAATAACAAAGGAACAACGAGATCGTAATGCAAGAAACTAATCCCATCATCGCCAGAGCTTCCGATTTCGTCCCGCTCACGAGCTAAAGAGTAAAACAGGTGTGGAACGGAATGCCTCAGCCAGCTCACAGGCTCGAGGTAACCCGCTTGTACGAGACGTAAGAAAATAAATTGCAAAATACTCCTGCTCAATCTTCTCGTCGAATGAGCCCTAAATATCGTTTCTCTCAGTTGCTACATGAAGCAGTGAACGAAATCTGGTAAGCGTCAGTTTTAGAAGCCTCCAAAGCCTGACCAAAGATGTTGCGGAACTACTAATACTAAGTTTTTCTTCCTTATAATTGTACATACAGTTATATACCCTCCTATATAAACATAATATACGCACATTTGAAGGCATGCTTGTATATTTTACCAGTCTTGGCTTACTATCAGAATTTATGTTAGACAAAAGTTTCACCGAATCGGATCATATGAATTATTAATATCTAAGCTGAATGCATCAAACCTGAACTGGCCACAAAGCAAATGAAAGTCCATTTTTGGGCGTGTAAACAAACAAGATAATTATTTATTGTTGCAAATGCATGTACGTACGAGCACATAAAGTACGGCAATGGCTTGTGCTTGTGCGATTGAAGTCGAATCCAACTGTGGTTTCAGTGGTTTCATGCAGCGCAAGTTGGGATTCTTCTCGGTCGTCACAGCGGGCGATAGCTGACTTTTGTTCTGATCTCATCTCTTGTTTCGCTCGTACACATATAGCCTTAAATGTTCTTATTTGTGAACTTGTTTATTTGTGGCGATCAGAACAGCTAATCTACTGTGTGCTTGCTGCCGCGCCGTCATTGTCTCGGTTCGTTGTCAATGTGGTATCACGTGGGGATGGCTTAACAGCAACATGTGCAGACAATGGGAAGACATGAGGATACTCAAAGGTCGACGTCGGCATTAGTTCACAATCTTCACAACAAGCATCGACCCCCTGGACAGTGGAAGCCGTCGCCACATCCGCTGTTCTTCCACCTACACCAACAGGATGTATGTATTTATGCGCACCAACATCAAGCTTTAAGATAAAGCTGGAGCGGTTATCTACGGAGAGCCGAAGTTTATATAACTTTTAATGAAAAATGAGTTATCATGACATGATGAAACTATGATAATAGTAGAACTTTCTGGAAGACTTTGAAAAAAACTAAAAACTTATGCAAAAATATTCGATTTCCATAAATCAGGACGGGCTGGCTGACGGACGAAAGAACGGACATACAAACGCTGCCAAATCGACTTCACTCAATATGTCGATCGAAATGTTTACAAAGTCTAACCAGCGTATTATATGGCCTATAATAGGTAGAGTCTATAAATACAGTTGAATTTAACTCTCTTGATTCAATGATGCACGTCGTCATTCAGTTGAACTGTCAAATATGTATCACATATTGGTCAACAAATTGCTGTAGCAAAGCATTCCAGGATTCTTATACATACTGTGTATATTAAATTTGTTCCCAGCCATAGCTCAGTCTCAAGAATAGCATACTTTGGGGCTGCTTTGATAAATACATTTGTCGCAGATAAATAATTATATTTGTACATGAAGAGCAAATGGTATATTTTATTCATGTGGATGAATATCACAAACAGGAACAAACAAACAACAAACAGCATCAAAAGCTGAGTCAATCTAGCTCTGTCTGTCCGTCCGTGTGGGGGAACACCTATTCGCGAGCCCCTTCTATACACGCAGATTAAGTTTTTTCTTTAGAATTTGTCTATGTTTATTCCCGTTTCTGTAAATCAATATAATATAATTAAATAAATATATAAATGAATATCTTATGTGGAATATTAATCAATGTGCATATCAAGAAAGTGCGACCAGATTTCTATAGCTCAAATTACTTACAACTTTTCTTCCACCATAAAGCGGAAGCTGTTTGTGTATTTCCCATTACTCTGATGGAATTAGCCCTATCATCAAGTTTCGAAATATTCGTTAAATGAGGATACAGAATGAAGCATTTTGTCATAGCCACATGTTCGCATTTTGTGAAATGTAAAATCGCTTTCGATCTGCGGACTTGTTAGTAAAAGTCCATGCATGAATACTGTAATGTAAATGTAATGAGAAAACATCATCAATTTCGAATACAGAAATCCCATTTAACGTCCAAAACGACAAATGAAATTGTCTTCGTGACCATTATTTCACTTTGACGCTGCTGGAAAACCTTTTCGCCTATTCTAATCCTTCAGTGCATCTAAATAGAAGCAAATCCGAAAATTGGATTGGAGAAACGCCCACTCATTGTCACGCCAGCCAGACAACATACACTCATGGCTTTGCGCTCGTTCTTTTTCCATTTCAATTTCTACACCCGCTGTACCATCTCCACCTCCATCTTCATGCCTCAACCTCCCATGCCACGCACTTAATGTGGCAGCCAAATGCTCAATTGTGGTGGCACAGGACATGCCGAAGTGAGCAGAATACGGGATTTCGAGTCAACTTCATTGTATTCCGTACCGAAGTGGTAAAGTGGCGATGCTGAAAATGTAAACAGAGCCAAATGGAGATCCAATTACTTAAACGGTTAGTCCATTGTATAACGAAATTTGCATATTTCTTATTTGTTTGTTTGTTTCTTACTATGCTTGCATATTAAGTCCGACTTTTCCGCAGCATCCTTCTGACAAAGGAAACTGCACATTATTGCTTAACTGTGGATTACGTATATGAATCTGGCGACTTCAATTTGGAAGAATGCGTACAATACAAGCTTAATTAATACAAACCAAGGCATATATAAAACTAAGGCAGTTTTTTTACTTACAAAAGGTTAACATACATCATCTGTACATAGCCTATGTATATCTATATACCGCCTCATACTTCATGCAACATTTACCCATGTCGTGTTGAATGGACGAACAGTTCTAACATGTGTTCATGCGTAAACAGGGTGGCTGTGACTGTGTTTAAAATCCTTTTCACTTTCCTTGAAATACATGATGCATGAACATCAAACCGGATTGACTTTTACACATTTTGTGAGTGGAGTGGTGAGGACTTCTGATGTGTTTATTAGTTTATTGTGGTGGCGTACTTATGGCCTTTTTAGATTGGGCCATGCGCACTTTCCAGCCACGTTTGAACCTTTTCTTTAACACCATCTGACTTGTGTGTGTTACGAACAATCTTTCAAATAGGATTAATAACCGTAAATTTCTTTTATTCTATGGCTACAATTCGACAGAGTCTATTTTGTGATATTTGAAAAATATATAAATAATATAATAATGGCAGGATTTTTTGCTATAAAAGGACCGCAAAGCTTTTGAAAATATGTCGCCAATACATTATTGACTTTAAATGTATGCGATATTAACAACCCTTACCATATGTGTGTCCGTCTATAGAGGTACAATATTTGGAGTTTGTTTCACACATTCTTGGTTGATACGACGCCATACTAAGTAATTGCCATGTATATATTTGCATCGGCATCGGTAACCAAAGACAATTTAATGGAAAATTGAATAAAATGAATGGAAAATACCATGCTTTAATTTTCATGTTGGAGGTGGAAGTAGAATATTATTATATCTGATCAACCCGAAACAGAGTATTTAGCTGCCAGACGCTCTCACCAGCATTACAATTAAATGTAATAAAAATACCGAAATGTAATCAATTTTCTGTTTAATTTTTGGCTTCTTCTTAGCGTCCATTAGCCCGTATAAAGCTCTGATGCCTTACAATGAGGGTGACTAGCTGGTGTATAGCCCACTCAAAGGATGTGGATAATTTTAGGTTATGTTTCCTTTGTTTTGAATCCTCCTTTTTTGCCTATTTATTCAGGACAAGCAGAGGCGTCTTGGACATAGAACGAGAGATATCAGCGTAAACAAATGTGAATCAATTTAGTTGATTCCAGTTGGCGGTTAAGAGACTTAAAAATGCAAATCATTGTGACTGAAACATGCGACCTCTAGGAAAGTGCTCTATTTCTATCCCTATGCAATGTTAGCGTAGACGAGGGCAAAGGCGCAGGCGCTGGTACTTAGATTGCCACTGCCATTGCCATTGCCTTTGCCACTGGCACTGTTCCTGGTCCTGGTCCTGGTGGTCGTTTCCCCGATTAAACATCTCCTGGCATTTATTTACTAACGGCCTCGCGCCTCCTTCGCTGCCTGCTTTCACGTTTGGCGGCAGCCACAACGGCTACCATTCAAACTTCCACGAGTTAATGCGATAAATTTGCATATTTTGATTGTGTTGTGGTCAACAATGGGTTGCTCTCTGAATTAATGGGATTTTACAAGCTTATGCAAAATCCGCCAAATATTTTACAATTTTAATTAAATTATGCTGTGTTTTCGGGTCGAAAATGACTGAACCTTTGTAACTCTTCGCGACTTTGAGTTATTGGTTGCTTCAAATGTCATAGCAAGACTGCAGGAGGGTGGCTGGCATAAGCTGTTCTCCTTTTTAATCCATCCGTAGCTGCATCCTCGGTCAAATGCACACCGGGGCCAGGCAGCCCTATACACCGAACTGCCCACATCAAAACCAGAACAAAAATTACGAAAATTCAATTTCAAATGTACTGGGCCCGCCTGCACCTACGCCTTCCTCGGCTTGTGTTTTAATGAGAATGCAATCCGGTCCTTTTCTGGATGGAAGCCATATGTGTATGCACTTGCAAACGCATGTATACGGATGCTCTTCTGTCGGCTCGCTGTGTTTATTCAATGTGTGTGCGGGGTGCGCTCAAAAAGTTATGGGGAATTTGTAATTTGGCATAATTACTTTAATTACACTCTCAGTATTTGCCTTCTTGTTGAAAGTCGGTGGAAAGCGGTATAAATTTTTGTATTCAACAATATCGGGGGAAATAGTATTTCGGTTGAAAGTGATAGATAATCCTTTGTAAGAAGTTTGTTGCCTCCAGATACAAATATAATATCTGACTTTGAGAATTTCGATGTAGAAGCTTATGGAACTATTTCTCGTGGTGCAGGAGACTGCGTATTGTGAATACCAAGTGAACTAAGGATGGAGCATGCTCACCACCACACCGTCTCAGGTGTCAACATAGCATAACATGAGTAATGGAGGTGTTGGCCCATCTATATAATAATATACAGTTTGCGCATTTTATCTAAAATTGCTTGTGTATGAAAAATATGGTATCTTTCAAGAACTTTTATATATCCTACAATACTGAGCGTGACATTTGCATCTACATAGTAAATATTCCATTGCTGCAGCTCTAGTGCACTCCGCTATTTCCCATAAATGCAAGGAAATGATTGTTGGACATTGCGTAGAATATAGCAACATGTGGATATATTACATGGTAGTGTTAATGCAGAGTGTAGGGCTAATGCAGTAAATTATTTTTAAAACAAAGCTAAATCAAGTTTATAATTGAAGTGATCAACAGCATATGACACAAAATAAATATATCATTTTATTCAATTCAAAAAGATAATATTGAATATTTAATGTGTCATTGTTATGTTATTAGAAAGGCTAAGCTGGTTAAAAGGACTTGATAATTTATATAGCTAGTCACGATTTCATTTAATACGGTCCATAACTTCTGAACCCTTGGGAAAGTAAAAGTAGCAAATCTGACAAATTCAGCATTATAGCTTAAAGGGATCTATACGCTGACATTAACGGGTGAAACAGTCAGGTATATATCAGGTAAGCATATAACATTTGTGACATACTTTATGGTCTTCAAATACTCAATAGTATGCAACACTTTATTGAGCTCTTTTGTGTGGGTGGAGTGCTCTCACACAAAGTGTTTTTTACGTTTTTGTCTGCAATTATTATCCGATCTTAACGAAATTCGGCAAATCTGTATATTATATGCTTATGCATATACAAACCGAGTTTCAATTTAATGCGTTCAAATTTGTGGGAGATTGATTGATTGATTTCGGGGGCGCAGCAAAATTTTAAAATAAACTGAATATGACGCCCCACAAGGGGAGCCTACATACAAAATTTGATAGCAAACGTGATCTCCCCCACAAGGGGAGTCGGCATACCAAATTTCGTAACTCTAGCTCTTATTGTCTCCGAGATCTAGTTCTTTATACTGACAGACGGACATGGCTGTCTCGACTCGGCTGTGAATGCTGCCTTCTGCCTGTAACATATATTTGTACGAATACAATATACTCGTTTACTCTACTGGAGTACGAGTATTAAAACCGCCGTAGTACGTATCCACTCCGTGAACTCTTTCTTCTGTTAACATATCAGATCTCTCAGATTTATGACCTGGGCTGTGCGTTGTTTAGTCAGTCCGTAAATAAGGATAGAGTTGTATATGTATATGCCTATGATAATGTAGATGTAGTTTGAGCTATTTACCAAATTTACTTTTCCCAAATTATCTATGAAAAATCTGTTCTGCATAACTTTTTGATCAAACCACGAAATTGTGCATACCGCACTACACACTCGTACAGACGTACCTCTGGCTATTCCACCTGGCTTTTGATGATGACGCTTGTTGCAGTCACTGTGGAGGTAGGGCTTTGTGGCAGCATCAACACGTGTTTTGTATTATCCCAGGGCTGTAGACTTGAACTGCGCCCGCTACCAAATCCTGTGTGTTGCCTGAAGGCAACGAAGCATGTGACATCATTGAGTTTGCAATAATGTTGCGTTTTGGCGAATGTTCTTGTTTTTGTACGTCCATGACGGCCGACCAATGTCAGTGCGCAGTTACGAAGTCAGCCAGTCAGCCAGTCGACCAGGCTGTCGAAAAGGGATAATGATAATCTTGCGTCGCGTCGCGTCGCGTCACGTGTCCTGCCCTAATCAAACTGCACAAACAGATGTACTAATTAGCTGGAAAAACGTACTTTCCAGCAAAAACATGTAATTTATAAAAACAGCAGCCTCATTTCATTGATTCGCTTTCAGCCAGCTGGATGGAATGGATACCAAATTTACAAATTTTAGTCCTTTCAGCACGTGCAGTATACAAGTCATGCATACCGACATTGCTTAAGAAAGTATGAATGTATATGGGTATATATTGTAACGAGTCTGGTATAGTACTCCTTAAAGTTAATAGGCCTTAGAAGGAATGCAAGACAACAATTCTGAGCCGCACGGAATGACAGTCAACCTTCTCCGCCGGTTCAGGCAATATCTAGCCAAACTTCTGTTTATGTGTTATGAATGGGGGCCAGTCCTATACATGTACCCCTATACATGTATTCCTCTATCTATTGGTAATGTAGCGGTGACGATTTCTACTGCCTAAGGCATTCAAAAGTAAAAGTTGTCAGTCAATCGCATTGCCAGTAGCCGGTGAGAGGAACTTGTATTAAGGTGAAAATCATCCAAAGGGAGATATAAGGTTCTTATCGATTTGCGTGAGCAGGAGAGGGTGTGACAAAATTTGAAAACAAACATGATCTGACGCTCACTCCACAAGGGGAGTCTACATACCAAATTTGGTGACCCTAGCTCTTATTGTCTCCTAGATCTAGGTGTTATTGTGGATAACGTTTTTTTTTTATGGAACTGCGACTGTGTGAGGCTGCATTTTCGCTCATAAAACTTATTGAAAAGGTGGAGTGTTATAAACCTTTAGACTTTCTGAGAACTTCCGTAACTACAGAGAAGTAGATTCTGAAAAATTAATAAATGAATGCCAATAAATTACTTAATAATTTTTTTCAGTGCTTTTTTTTTTGTTGCTCTCGCGCATTGGAATTAGCCTGCGATATCAATTGCAGATTTTGTTGTAGATGTTGATGCATTGCTCCCGATTGATAATTTGGTGCCCATCGCTGTTTTAGATCACTAAATCATTAAAAGTAGTTCGCTTAGAAGCATACAGGACATTATTCTATGCACTTTAGGACCTCAGCAGAGTATCTAAGAATGCAATTCAGTTCCTATTCGTTATTCGTTTTCTTTCGACAACCTGGTTTAATCGCTCGGGTTGTGTATTTAACCAACATAACCACAGATCTCTCAAAATGAACAGTAAAATATCGTGTCGTTCAATTTACCAGAGACATTAACATTTTTATGTCGTCATTCTTTTGTGATATGGCTCCGATACGCTAACACTCTATTTATCGTATTTATTAGGATACGAACAAGAAAAGCGAATTTATGATGGATGCGAATGTAAGCACGTGAGGAGGGCAGTATGTTGGTGTTTGTATGTTGGTGTCTGAAACATTGTCAAAACCAACCCCATAAGCTGCAAAACTTATTCCATATACTATACATATGTAAGTATGTATGTATATGTTGTATGTAGAAGTCAGCAAGTCAGCCTGCTCCGGTGAGTGTGTGAATTGATGCGTGTGCATTTGGAAGGCAAGCTGGGGTAATCTGTCAAATTATAATTTTGATTATCCCACACAAAGTCAAACCGTCACGAAGTCCCTTGCAAGTCAAGCACTCGCATAATGTTAGCAATATCACCATGCTCACATTCTGTCGATATTATTAACATCAACATTATGAAGCAGCAGTTACTTGTGTATAAAAATGGTATTATGTTCATACACCACAGTACCACAGAAGTGCAAATAGACACAATATATAGAATAGTTTACTTTCGGCCAACGAAAGCTTAAATACCCTTTGAATCTACAGCGAATGTTGCTTTTATTGGAACACTGTTGCATAAGTAATGTTTGATATCAGTAAAAATAACCAGTATGGACACGAAATATCACATTATCTTGGGAATTCAAAAAATAATTACAGACTTCTTGAATTCTAATATTAAGGAATTTGAAAGTTTATATGTGATTATTTTTGAAATTAGAATGACAATTTTGAATTAAACCTACAATCATCACATATAAAATATCCATACTTAATAATTTGATCAAGTCAAACAAGCTTATTTTTGTCTGCATTAACAATTCACAATTGGTTCAAGCACTAAAATAATGTAGGGACATTGGTCCTACGCTTGAAATGTCTGTTCAATTATGAATTAGGACAATTTTAAATGGGCGAATACTTTAGAGGGAGATTGGTTTATTTTAATTTAATTTTAATTTATTTAGAAATGGTCTCTAGCAATACACGTACAGAGTTACTTTCAAATTAGTAAGCAGATCAACTTATTTAGAATCACAGTGCCATTATTTTGACTTATGATTCTACCCGGCACTCGTATGTTTCATGTTTCCAAAAACTATTCACAGTTGAATATATTTCGTAGCGTTTTTAATATAGGCATAATATTCAAAAGTATTTCTAGGTCCTATGGCTTGGGCTGTGCGTTCCTATCCATTCAGCCAGGCGGGACACAAAGGGAATATATAGACTAGCCAGTTCACGCGTCCTTGCCCGGTCCATTTTTATACCCGTACTCTAGTAGAGTAATTGAGTATATTGTATTCGTGCAAATGTATGTAACAGGCAGAAGGAAGTATATATATTCTTGATCAGCATCAACAGCCGAGTCGATCTAGCCATGTCCGTATGTCCGTCCGTATGAACATTGATCTCAGAGACTGTAAGAACTAGAGAGACTCCCCTTGTGAGGTGTCAGATCAAGTTGGCTTTGAAATTTTGTCACGCCACCGTAAACCGCAAAACTTTATATCTTCCACAAATTTTAACCCATTTAGTTGAAACTCGCTTGTTAAGATTGTTAAGATCGGATAATAATTGTAGACAAAATCGTAAAAAATACATTTTATATTAGAACACTCCACCCCCTAAGAAAAATGTTTGTTTTTCTTACTTTTGAGTGTGTCAAATATTGAATAAATGCTGAGTACGAGTATCTTATAGTCGGAATATCGACTTTAGCGTTCTTACTTGTTTTTATTGTATTTCTTTATCAGCACCAACAGCTGCAATGTCCGTCTGTCCAAGATGCAGAACAGACGAAGAAATGTTTAATAGTGGAGGCAGCCGCAGCAAAAAGGATAT
This sequence comes from Hirtodrosophila duncani, assembly GCA_037043425.1. Lineage (NCBI taxonomy): Eukaryota > Metazoa > Arthropoda > Insecta > Diptera > Drosophilidae > Hirtodrosophila > Hirtodrosophila duncani. Next base: position 1,433,972 of record JBAMBM010000656.1, on the reverse strand, counting down.
GCAAAAATTTGCTCACACGCAGGCATACAAATAGTTGTTTTGACTCGCTGTCAGTGCTGGTTTTCTGTTTTATTCAACAATAAACATAAATCCCATGAAAGCAAATGGAGCTTATCCAACACTATCTCAATATTTTGATATCTTAGAAATATTCTTTTCAAATTACGTTTTTATATAATGTGTATTAATAGTATATAGAAACATATATTCATTCCCCTTTATATTGCTTAAGAATCGAAAGTATAACATTTAGATTTCGTTAATATTATGATATATTTTCTCAATTAATTAGGATTTGGCATCTACCTACATATGTCGTAAATAATAATGAATACTGATGTACCATTCCATTGTATTACATGGCTGTAATGGGATAGCGCATGCACACTGAGTTACTTAGGCCTCACGGGTACGAATGTATCGAAGAAGGATGAAAAATGCTGACCGTAAATATTTTGACTTGAAATGTGTTTCCATACCCAGGGCAAGGCAAATAAAAGGAGCAAGAGTCCTTCTTCTTCGAACAATATTTCGCCACAGCTCAATTCAATTTCATCCCCCACATTGCTTGTCCGTCCTAATGATAGCACTTCGAACAACATCATGGCCAGATTAGGGGTTTCCGTTCCCAAAGCGAATAGACAATGCTCGAAATTAAATGACAGCGAAAAGGTCATCCAATTCAATCGAAGAGCATTGGTCTTGCCGGACAGCTCGATATTTATTTATTATGATAGTGTAAAGCGCATGCTACAGCTACAGCCGTGGCGCAGATGGAGATGTGGCACTGAAGCGGGAAATGGGTTCAATACGATGCCAATCTCAGAGCAGGACAATATGCCAAAGTGATAAATGGCTTGAGTATTATTCTTGTGTTCGCTTTCGTACAGTTTGCAAGTACAGAGGCTGCCAGTGGGGGATTCACTATACAACGACGACCTCAACAACAATAACAGAATAACAGACCTCTACGAGTTTACTGTCTCTTATATCGACGGACGTAAAGGATATTGTGGCAATTTCAACAGGAAGACCAGAATTTAGTTCAGGACCACAGTAGTAGCAGCAGACGCAGCCGCAGCCGCAGACGCAGTCGCTTATAAATTCTCAGCACTCACCAATGGACAGGATGTACTCTTTAGGTAACGACGGGTGGTCTATCGCCGTTGGTTCCTGGCGACAAATGATAAATGCATGTTTTAATATTTACTTTCGTTGACTCGCCAAGTATTCTGAATACAAATTTTAAAAATGTAAAATATAAAATCGTACATATACCTGAATCTATGAATATAGAGTGTGTAAGTATGACATTCAGTATGAAAATTGCGTAAACTTTCATTTGAATGCCTTAAGATAGCTTTCCATATCAAGGCAATGAAGAAAACCAGGAAGTCTGCAGTAGAAATCAATTAACACGTGTTGAGAACTGACTCATTGAGGATGCCCGCCATAACATGAAATCAAAATATATAAAAGAATAGTCTATATATCTCCTTTGCTTTACTTCTTACTCCCGTTCTTTTCGCTCACTATTGTGCCTCTCTTCTAGTTCTACCTACTTCTACCATCTCCTTTCTATCTGTAATAATTGCGACTCTGCTTAAAACATAAGGTTGCTCTTCTGTTTGCTCAATATATAATTTGAAACATTCCTCGCTTTCTGCCTCAGGTTGATTTTGAGATCGTCAATTTATTTCTCATTTCTGCGAGGCATTATTTTGATGAAATAGTTAGGGCTTAATAAACTATAACTATATGAATATAATTTAAAACTTTAAAATAAAAATATGAAATGATACTCGCATAAAATGTATAAAAATGCTAACCAAGTTCTCAAAAAAGTAATATACGAGCCTAATCCTTCGTTTTCTTTTTTTTTATTTTTTCGAATGGGCCGTGAATATTTATTCATATTTGACGATTACTTTAAATTATAACGTCTGTTACCAGAAGATGCTATAAATTTCGAACAGCCGGCGCTGTTTTAAAACGAATTTCAAAGTTTTATTACAAAGACGCAACGAGTGCTTGTGACGTGGGTGCCCCATTTAACCCTTAAAATATATGTTTGTATGTATTTCTGGCACATTATTAAAACATAAAAAGCGTCAATAATCATTGCAGTTTTTAAGCTATTTATTTTCAAAAGCATACTCAACCCTATCCCCCCTTCACCGGCAAGCAAGCGTCAGCGTCTGTTCCTGTCGTCGTCGACATTACAACAAAGTTGAAAACATTTGGGAGGGCGTGTTTTAAAGATTTCATTGATGGTGGCTGCGCGGCGCTTGTCGGAACAATTTACACAATGTAGCAGATTGTTGTTGTTTTTCATTTCAACATTTCCCCAGAAGCGTTTCCACAGCCATTCAAACAATCCTTTACACAACTGCCAAGTGTGTATGTATGTGAATATTATATGCTGTGTAACAACGAATACCTTCAAATCATAAATGGGCCATGGTGCCGTGCAGGACATACGGGGAGGTGACGGGACATGGATGCGAGTGCTGTTGGCTGACACTACTGCTATTGTAATCAATGTAGAACAGCGTTAAAATTTTCATTTTCCGCAACAAAAAATAAAAATACAATTGATTGCGACAGCAACACGTGCTGAAAATTGCTAAACATCATCAAAACTTTTACATTGGCAGGGATACGGTTATAAGACATAAATACGTATATTTGTAACTTTTAAGTGGAAACAGTTGTAGTCCATATTCTTAATGTAAGTCCTTGGAAATATCTGAAATAAGATTATGTAATTTGTAGACTTACTCAAATAGTGAGCATAGTTGGTCACAAGCTCAACACCTTTCAGACGTGTATACCATTTGCCCTGAAGATGGATGCTGATGGTCAGCCGAAGTATAGCGGCTAACAACAATACAGTCAATTTTCCTTACTTCGAGCGGGCTGGAATATCCTCTTTATTGAAATGAAAAGTTGCCAACATCACACTCAGCGCTTTCTAGCAAATATATTCAATACATATCTAACTTTCATCAATCAATTATGTATAAATAATGACAGAATAATAGCACTTATAGGATTTTGCTATGGCGGCTGTACCTAAATGGTTAAGGTGTTTTTAATTTGTTTTCGATGTTTTCGATGAAGGAGGCAGTTTTTAAAGAAACCCTAAAAAATTTGGAGTTGGAAATTTGGAAATCTGGAATCACTGACTAATTTGAAAAGTAACATTTGGTAAATGAGGCCTTAAAGAATTACTTGAAATTATATATTTACGTGTTGAAAGCCCATTGGTCGGAAGTTTAAAAGATTTGATCTGGAAAAGCATCATAGAACTGACACATTAAGATTGAATGTTTAGAATTTGAACCTTTTTTGCTCTTGCAATTTGGATTAAATTGTTTCAATTTTACTGTGTAGACTTACAAAAGATTATAATTAATAATAATTAATAATAATTATAATTTTGTATAGCACGAACACAGCAAACGCTGTGCGGACCAATTTCATATCCACATTCAAGGTACAGGGCCAAAATATATCATCGAGCGGGATCACTGCTACCATTGCCGAATGCAGAACACAAATGTCTCCAAGTCTTTTTTATGGGAAATATATATCGGTTATATCCAAAGAATACCATTGAAATACAGAAACTTTGAAAAGCAAGACAGCAACAAAAACTCATTGAAGATCGCTAGCACAACAAAAACAAGCAACAACGCTATAGTCGATATTCCGACTATAAGATACTCGTAATCAGCAGTTATTCAATATTCGACAATATGAAAAAAAAATATTTTTCTTTGGATTGGGGTGTTCTCATACAAAATGTTTTTTTTACGATTTTGTCTACAATTATTATCCGATCTTAACAAAATTCGGCAATCGGTAGATTATGTGCTTATACGACGGAGTTTCAACTAAATGCGTTAAAATTTGTGGAAGATTTAAAGTTTTGCGGGGGCAGAAGGGGGCGTGGAAAAATTTAAAAGGAAACTTGATCTGACGCCCCTTAAGGGGAGTCTACATACCAAATTGGGTCTCTCTAGCTCTTACAGTCTCCGAAATCTCCGAGGTGTTCATACGGACGGACGGAAAGACGGACATGACTAGATCGACTCGGCTGTTGATGCTGATCAAGAATATATATACTTTATGGGGTTTTAGACGCTCCCTTCGCCTGTTACATGCATTTGCACGCATACAATATACTCGTTTACTGTACTAGAGTATGAGTATAAACATAGACAAACACGAGAAGACAGAGCGACACACTCCGGGTTACCTTCTTTCAAGATAGGTCTTCCAGACGACTGTTTTGACACAATCTGTCAAAAAAATTTCTGGCCTGAGCACCTACTCGTGAAGCAGCTTAAAGCTAGAACTAGAAATCGGATACCGATTAGACTCCCTGCTGGGCAGAATGCTTACCCTCTAATATAGCTCCATCTCTTTTTCTTGCCTATCTCTTCATTTTCATATTTTAATTTTTACAGAAACTTGGTTAAAGCCCGATATCTTAGACTCTGCAATCTTTCCTAATATTTATACTGCCTATAGATTTGATCGTCCCTCCCGCCAGGGTGGTGACATACTGATAGGTGTTGATTCCGCCTGCTTTCGGAACCAACTTTGCTTAATTTTCGTAACGTAATTGAATTTATAAGTACTAAAGTGTCTCTTAAATGTTTTTCCGTCTTTATCACTGCCTCTTGCATTCCTCCACTTGCCGATATTTCTGTTTTCTTAAATCATCTTAATGCTATTCAATCGATCGCGTCAATGATTTCTGATACGCATCAATTGTTGGATTTTGGTGATTTCAAAATCAATGATGTCACATGGTCCTCTGTGAGCGTCTCAGCCGGTTTGATACCTTCAAGGCACCACAAATTTGTTGACGGCCTACTTGAATTGTCCTTATCTCACGTTAATTTTTTTAACAAACTCATTGAATTGCCAACTTGATCCGGTATTTGCTTCCGACCCTTCCATTATAATTGTCTCTAGATTCAGTCCGCTTTTGTTTCCTGAAGACCCGTTTCACCCATCATTACACGTTACTATGGATGTTCCTTTTCCTGCGTTATCTGCTAGATCACATTCATTTAGAAAGGCTGATTCGCTAGCCTAAACAATATCATCCTTCAATCAGACAGGTCCTACTTGTACACTTTTACAGATAAGGACAGAACGGTAGACTTCTTCTACAAAATAGCTTATTACATTTTTTAAGTGGATCTCCGACTACCTTAATCTCAGAACTCAGAAAGTTCTTTTAAATAACTCTTTCTCTAAGCCCCTTAGGGTTACAGCAGGCGTACCGCAGGGTAGCCACCTTGGTCCCCTTCTCTTCACCGTATTTATCAACGAAATGCGTCAGGTTCTAATCCATTCTCATCTTTTAGTGTACGCCAACTAAGTTAACCTTAGTTTGTCCTTCAAGGACTCTTCCCCCCAATTTAGATTGGAAGATGACCTTGATGTTATTCAATCTTGGTGTCAGGTCAACTTACTAAATCTCAACTGTTCTAAATGCAAAGCGGAGGTGATGACTTGGGTGTTCTTTGAGACCCTAAATTAAAATTCGACTTACACATTTCAATTACAGTCAATAAGGCTGTAAGTGTTCTCGGATTTATCAAGCGATGACCGAAGGAATTTGATGATCCTACTACTAAACTACTACTTCTCTGGTCCGACCTATTTTGGAGTACAGGCATCCCCAGGACCGCATTGAGTCCGTATGTTGAATTGGCACCCCAATAGCCCCTCCCCTCATATTCAAGTAGGCTTCTGCTATAAACCTTCCAATCGTAGAATCGTAGAATTATGCTTAATGTTATCTTTATAAATAAGCTGATTAACGGTAAAATTGACTCACCGACTTTAATTAGCCAAATTAGTTTCGTGTTCCTCGTAGGACTACTAGGAATTCTGTTCCTATCTATCTTCAGCATTGTAATTTTAACCATCTTCTGCATCTCCATCTCCTTTTCGTGTCCTTTGTTGTAACTACAATAATCTCTCTAACTTTATCTCTATTAATAACTCCCTTAACTCAAATAAAACATCTATTCTAACGCATCTAGCTAGTAGTTAATGTAAATTGTTTATGGCTTGCTGTTTTTCCTTTTATTGAAGGTGAGCGAGTCCGCCCCTCGGCCGGTTGGACGGGAGGTGGGAACTTCTAGCCTGGGCTTCGCGCGTAACAAGCCGCGCCGCTTGGTATTGGGGGCCCACTTGAACGTGCTGCGCATTGCACGTCAACGTCACGACAAAAACGAACATATATAAAATAAATTTGTTTCATTTAATATTCACAAATTTTGCATTGCAATTCGTAAATTTCTCAAATAACCTGAAATGATATTTGTCCACTTGGGAACAGAGTAACCACGTATGCTAATTACTGCAATGTATTTTGTTCTCTGTATTTTTCAGTCGCTGGTTGAGAGTCGTGCAATATTAAAAGCTCGGCTGTCAATGCCTACCGCCGCAGCAGAAATGCTTGGGAAAAATGTTTTCCAAGAAAATGTACCGGAATTCGGTGTAAAACACAAGTAAACTTAAAGCAATGCTCAGCATACTCGAGTTGCCACGGGAAACGGGAGCCCAGACTGAAACGAAACCAGATCCGTCCTAGGCCAGGTAAATGGCAAACAGCAACAGCAACAGCGGTGTTGACATCGCAATGCAAATTTGCTTGATCAGCGAAAGCCAAGCGAGCACATCGGTCCCAGTTGGAGAGAAGTGTGCTGTGCGCCTTCTCCGCATTGCTGCAGTCGCCGGTTTTCGTTGTTGTGGTTGGATTGACAAGACAACGTGGTATTTCACTTGCCGTTTGGTTATTATGGAAAGAGTAGTTTTTCATTTTTGCTATTCATTATATATATTGAACTGATGCTTGTCGAGTTTGAAATTATATAAATCGGTCCTCGCACTACTCATATCCGAATCCAAAAAGCAAGTAGCTGAATCCCAATATTATTTACAAATGATTACGTTTTTATACCCTCAAAAAATCGATTATAATTTTGTCATAAAGCATGCAACGCGTATAAGAAAAAACTTCCGATTCTGAATAATAAATCTTTTACAAAAAAAATATACAAAATTCGGCAAACCTGAATTAAGCAACTTCCCGTGCTTGACAAAACTCTCTAATATTAGAGACTGACCGGAATCTCCAAAATTCGTCTTCCATTTCTCTATGTCTGTATTATAAACCATATTTCTGAAGACCATAGCACAATATCTGAACCATTTTATTAATACATCCCAAATTGTCGCATTCTGGACACTTAAATGTTCACAGTTGTCTTAATATTTCTGTACATCAAGTACAAGTTTCTTCTACAATAGAAAACTGAATATTTCAAAAGGAACTCTGTTGTGAAGCATTCTCACTTGTCATTTTTTGGATGTGTATTTCGGAGTTCTAAATTAAACATCATTATTTTGTGCCTGCGCAAAAAACGATCAACCAAGAATAACCAACAAACCAAAATGAATTGAATAATTTTGAGCCCACAACATGATTGTGAAACATGGAAGAGGGGGGGAGGGCGAGGTTGACAGTTAGTCATGTGCGATTTCAGAAAACAGAGGAGCATAATCTAGTCTTTGACAAGGGGCATGAGTACATTTCGAAACATTGTCATTGTTGGTCAGTCGAAGTCTCAGTCGAAGTCTCAGTCTCAGTCCAGTTTTAAGCATTGCGATGCATCGTCTGTGAAGGGTCCAGGTCCCTCCGTTCGGAAGGGATCAATTAGTGCGGTCGTCTTGGCGTTGCTTTAAATGTAAACCACGTACGGCCTGTGTGTTCTGACATCGACGTTCATATTTTTGAAGAGTCCTGAGTCAAATGGAATATGAATCCATAATAATAATTCAAAAACGCAAAAACAGCAAGTTTTACTGGCGGCCAACATTTCTGGCCTTCATAAATATAAAGTCATCAAAAAATATGACAGTTTTATGTTCATTTCGTTGCGGTAAATGTTTTGGCGACAAAAGACATGGCTCTGACATTATTAATGTTAACATATTGTACTGGGTTGCCTTAAATGGACCTCTTGTCGCGCTTTAGTGCTCCACAGAGGGCGAGTGGTCGGTCGGACCGTGGAATCCGATTGACAAGAATTCACCAATTAGAACAATAATTCTGTTTATGGTTGCATCTACATTAACTGAGAAATCTCTTACGATTGAGAATAACTTACGAACTTTAAAGTCTTATATAGATCTTAAAACTATTTATTATTTCTTTGCTACAATCTGGATGAGTGAAACCTCTCAGATATTTTCACTTATATTAAAAGCAAACTGTCACATTGCTGGTAACATGAAACACGGCAGAAAAGACACTTTGTGTTTGAGCTATCATATGTTGTGCCATTTATAGTTTCAAAATCAATTTTTCGATAGAAACAACCATCTTTATGACCATTCACTCTTAGAGCCGCGCATATGTACTTTAAAGGCGGAAAACTGTTCAAATTCATTTTTCGCTCTTGATTTCGTTGAGATTATGTCACATCGTGTAATTTAAGTAAAGTTATATCGAACAATCGCTTGAAAGCTAATAGCTTCGATGTCGCGTTAAGGAAAACATTTTCACTTGTAAATTATGGGTAGATTTGGTTACAAAATAAATGATTATCTGTGTCTGAACTCATAAAAACCACACGCCTTAGGTAAAGCCTAATTCAGTTTGTATCAACATTCTTAATTATATACCAAACTTATGTGGAATAAATTAGCGGTCTGTTCACAATTTCAACTGTGCTGCGCTATGCTTACTGCATTTTGCTCCACGCAGGCCTTTCAAATAAAGACACTCTGTTTTTTACGGCAAAATGTTCTAATGGGCGCCCTCTTGCGTTCCAAGGAGCTCAATAATTTTCAACAATTCCAGCTGTCAGTCGAGGTGTCAAATCGCAGCTACTCATGCTGTGCTGCTCGCAGTGATCGCTCGTCCCGCCCCTTGAGTAATTTAAATTAAGCATCTGACGCACACCTCTGCATAGTCCTCAGTCTCGGTCTCGGTCTCGGTCTCGGTCTCGATCCCGCTCCCTATCCCTGTTCTTTTCCCTGTCCCCTCTAACTGCAATCCGACAACGCGATGATATGGGTAAGCAGCCACTTAACGAGGCCGACTCTCCATCTGCATGTGGAAGTTGTTTTCGGATACTGATTGAGATCGTCTACATCAACATCAACACAACCATCACCATCATCATCATCATGTGGCGCGATCACGCTGACAACAGATCCAAATCCCCAGGAGTATGTTTCTTACGTTGTACTCATTAGAGCCTAAAACAAATTTGCATTTTTCGATCAACGAAAGAAAAAATAAATACAAATCTGTATTGTGTTGTAAATGTGTATGGGCATTTGAAGTCTCTGTTTATTGTTTAAATGATTCATCGTTTAGTTAATTAATGTAAATCACATTTATGAAAGACTCGTGAAATGCATATATTATTTGTTAACCATCTTCATCTTATATAGCGAACAATATGCGAATTTATAAGTATTGTTTAGTGGCTGCAACGATCAAAATGATTTTCACTTGCCCTGGAATCATTCGACAATTGACTTGCACTGGATCAGTTCTGTTTATGGGATTTTCCGCTATGGTAGTTTGCCTTGTTAAGTGCTTCTTCTCTGAGGTCAATAAACATTGCGACTCAACTTAAATTAAAATTTCACTAACTTGAGAGCATGAGAGCTAGGTATCTATGTAAATACTTCTCACATTCAGCGGGCTTATAGAATAGTTGAATTTAGAAGTTCGGCTTGACTTTAAAGTGCTCGAATTGAAGTTTACAATGGTGTGCAATTCTGTAATAATGAATAGTAATATATAATGAAATTACAAATTCAGATTTATAAATTATGGATGATTTGAACAAAAATTGATGGGATTGCACTAAATCGTTCATTTAATTCAGTTTACTTCAGTTAAAAAAAATTATTTTTATATGAAACTCTTTATGCTAGATGGCAGAGTTACGGTTTATAGCTTAGGTGCATACCAAGGCGGCATTTGGAAAACTGGGATCGGAAGTGGTTCACAATAGCGGTCACAGTTCGTATGGCAATGAATTTATTTTTCAACCTTAACATATGCTAGGATTTTAGTATATATATCTGAAGCATCCTGAAATGCAACAACAATGCTGCGTAGACACATTCATGCTAAAATCAACAACAACCATAAGACCGAGTATTTTTCTGTCTTTGAGAGTATCTGTAGAAGTTTCAAAAAGAGCCCGGACAACACCGACCGACGTATCTTAGATATTTGCTTAGTTTTATGTTATAAAAAGTTGAACAGTTAAAAAATTGGTCAGGCTTTCAATCCTGTCATAAAAATATCCAGAAAGCCAAGCTAATGAACCAATTTTTTTCATTTTGAAACTTTAAAAACTAGGTTAGAACTCTACAGTCTTGAACGCTACAGCTTGCTCGACAGTTTAATAGCCTGTATCAAGTAAGCTGCTATATGATATACAGTACCGATCTGTATTAAATTTAGTCAATGGACTTGAGGGGCTCCCAAAATGGATACAAGCCGATATTGTATTTGTTTTAATGAACAACAAAGACATTTTCTTGCTAAACTTATGTAATCTGGAAAAATCAGCTATATGGGCGCTTAAGGCTACATTTGAGACCTCCAAAAATGAATACGAATTTGGTTCAATATAGATGAAAAACAAAGAAGTTCTGCTTCAAAGTGTTTATTCTCGAAGATCGGCTGTATGGAAAGTTTATGATAGCGTAGTCCGAATTGGAAATATTTGGTCAGTGAGCGTAGGGCTCCCTAAAATGTCTTGGCTTAGCTTAAATAGAAAGCAAAGTTATGCTTATTATAAGTGTTCATTCAGATCGGTTCTATGCGGCCTATATTATTTAGTTGTCCGATCCCGGCAGTAGATGTGGGGATTTGTATGATTTGTTGTGTTCATTCCGCAAATATCGGGTATATGATATAGTTGTCCGATCTCTAGCAAATTTGGTCCCTTGATGTAGTTGCCTCTAAGGCATATATATCAACATTTTGGTTATATTTCAATAAAACACTAAAAGGAGAGTATTATTATTAAAATTTGAATATTATAGTTTCTAAGTATTATACTTTCATACATCCTGCAAGACGGTAGGAGGGGTTCGACTGGGCTTGTCATGCTTACCAAGAATAAATATACTTTATGGGGTCGGAAGCGCTTCCTCCTGCCTTTTACATACATGGTAACAACTTTAATATACCCTTGTGTTATAGGTACAGGGTATAATTATTGTTGAAACATCGTTTCTCTGCTCAGCAGTTTATATTCCAATTTTCTATCAAAACGTTGTGGCAGCTTCTTGAAACCCATGGTCTAAGTATTTACAGTATCGTATTCGTAATTATTAATATAGCTTTGACAGGATCTCAAAAATACAATACACACTCACTCACTACCGTTGAATGATCATATGCATATGTAAAATGTTTATTCGTGAGCACGAGAAGTCACATTCTCAAGTTGTACAAATGAGCAGAAGGCGACAGAATGTCTCATCGCAGAATTGAATTCAAAGTTAATTGGAATGATTTGATGATGTTGATGGTGTGGCGTGATAGTTTACAACTTTTCAATTTAAACAAACGGGTAAGCATTATATTTAACAATGATTGGTTGCTGCTTAATTTTCTGAAGCCCTGCCAGGCCAACATACAAACTGACACAATCACAATCACGACATGCAATAAGGTTCATCCGAGGCGCAGAATCTGGAAGAGCGATCTCGGTTGTCGTTGCAACGTTGGCACCGTTGTTTCAGTATAGCATAAAAAGGATGGAGCTGTAGCGGGAGACTCCGTGCAAGTACGAGGAACTCCACCCACATGCAATTAACGAGGGATCATGTTGTTCAGGCGTTCATGTATTCGACTCCCTAAGCCTGCCCTGCCAGTGAATGAAAAATGTAGTCTGTCGCATGAATGGTTGTCTTACAGTGGGGTACTTTCATAAAAATTGCGACAAAAACCTTCAAGTACAGAAAGTACGCATTAAACATCTACAGTGCATAATCGTGCTTATTTGTTGCATATATTTGTTATAAAGGAAATCGCATCTCATCGTCACATTTCCTGCAAATTATTTATGTTTGTCTTCCTGCATAAGTTCTTGCCGGGCATTCATATATGTATGTAGGTGTGTGGAGGCAGAAGACGTATGTCAGAAGTTGCTTTGATCTCTTAATTTGCTGCAAAAACACAATTAAAATCAAAGGCCAGCCGCAATGTCTTTCTGACATACATATGTACGTATACAGTGACACGTGTCAAAATATTTGTGTCAGAGCCAACACATCATCACGTCATCACCTTCCCGCTTAATCATTTATTTATACGAGTAGCAACTAAACGGATGCCACTGAAGTGGTGGTGCAGTATTTTAATATAAATGTGGAATGAAATATATGCTAACATGTTCAGAATTCATTCAAGCTTCATAAACTAATATAAATGAGATCCCAACATGTATGACAACAATAAAATCAAATCTCTGAGCTATTTGAAATAGAGAGACTTTTTGAATTTGTTTAAGCAAATTATATTCTGAATTCAGAAAAATTCACAACGTTTTGTTAACAGACAAATCCATCACGAATATGTCACTCTTTTGTTGCAAATTTTGTGGGTGAAGGCATCATCTGAACAATATACATTGCCAGTTCTAGAAGCTAAATCTGAAGTGTATATTCTTAAATTCTTCTTTGAATAGGATTTGTTGGTGATCCCACATCCAGAAATTCCAAGACGTTCTCTTTTTTCTCGTAACTTTAAACGAGTGTAGGGAAAATGTCAGCGCCCCAAGTAATACTCACCTACGCCTCTAATGGGTAAATCGACCTCTATTAGACTTACTACTACTGCTCATTCGAATTCTTGCAACACTGAACCAAAAGGATTGAAAACTAAACTTCCGCAACTATAAATTGATATCATCCGATTTCCATATATATTAATTTTTACTAAAACTAAAATCATTTTTTTATTTTTCCAATAATTTTATTATCATTTGATTTGATCGTCCCTCTTTCAAGTGGGATTGCTGTTGATTGTTGTTGATAGTTTCGACACGGCTTTATTATAACTTCCTCCTAGGTCCTAATGATTTATTTGGTTGTTTTCCTAAATATTGTGCTTATGCTTTTTCCTCTTTGCCTGATCTTTGAAGAATAATTCATCATATTTCTCCAAAGTAATGATGACTTCAGTAAAGGTATTGATGCTACATTGTATAGACTTATATATGATATATATATGATATAACCGAGAAAATAGTATAAAGAAAGCTTAGTATAAAATATATATTATTTAATCTTTCTTATTTTCAAAAATATATTTAGAGCCTAATTTTCTTCTATTAACAATATGGGCCTCAATTTTTCAGCTAGAAAATCTTAGATATTAATCTAGGTCTCAAAAAAACCCCACAAAATCATATTCGTTTGCAAAATTACAAAAGTCTGCAATGGCAATTTAATTCTGACTTTTGAATTGTAATTAAATATAGAAACGGATGCATTGGTAGCTGATGGAATCACACTTGTGGAACTTTTTTGGACACCTGAAAGTTCAAAATTATAAGAGCGCTTAGTTGACTTGACTTGATATGAATTTTAAAATGCATTCGAATTTAATTTAGCAAAAACAATGAGCAGTGGATCTTAGCAAAGTAACTACTTATTTTCAGGTGTATGTAGTTCCACTTGGGTAAACATTGAAGTTGGGGTTTTCTTCTTTCCACTAAACAGACACAGACACAGACAGCACTTATCGACCTGCAAGAAGTTCGCTAAGTTCGCTCGACCGTTCAGCACAGTTCTGTTTCTGTTTGTCTGTTGCGGCGATCCCAGCATTGTTTTGGATTTGGGTGCGATCCTTGTCTGCATAATAACGTGTCATCATCATTACATTTGTTTGCAAGTCCATGCCACTTACTCAAATATCGGATTGAAATTTCAATAAGTAAGTATACGAAAAGGTTGTGTTAAGTAAAGGGTGCTGTGTTGCGTTAAATGCTTGAAACTCGTGTTTTTATGCAAATAAATTATAGCGCTCTGTATAAAAACATAATTATAGTATGCGAATATACATAACTCAAGGCACACTTCCCAATGAGAAACAGTTCTTTATACATATTCAAGGCTCTAGTCTACTTATTGGATTTGGATATTATGCGCATCTCTCCAAGAATCGGTTGGATGGCCTTCAGCAAAAGAAAATAATTCACATTTTCAATTTGATTTTTTTGCCTTGTGAATGACAATAGAAAAGAGGTTTTCATATGCCAATTAATATGGGTTTGTTGGTTATCTTTAAGGATGATATTGCTGTTACTTAACAAAGTGATAGGTAAAACATTGGCTTGATTGATTTTTTCATTTGAATCTCCAATGTTACTGCTTTCTTCCTTCGCCATCCGACTATGACCAATCAAAGCAAAATATCTCGCTTTTTTTAATACTTTTTTTAGTATATGTACAAGGAAATAGAGTAAAATCATTAACATTGACAAAGCAGAGGGCATATTTAAATATTTCATAATTCAAATAAACACACACATATATTATGGTAACTTTTTAAGAAACTTTGCGCTGCCATCAAAAGTGGGCTCTCATGACAAAGTCTTAATAAAGTATCACACATACACTTGGAAAAATAGTACATACAAATTTTGTTTGTTTCCGATTTTTCTATGTAAATTCGACTTAATTCGGGCTTATAAACTGACAATGGTTAATATAAAATGGTTAATATATTTTATTAGAAAATCTTTATAAAAGCTTTCCCCTTTGCCTTATAGAAAAGTAACACTAAATGTCAGAAAGCAAAGCGACTAATTTTAGTGATAGCGACAACTGTCATTCAATTTGGGCAACGCACATGAAAGTTCCTAAAACATAAGGTTAAATTTCAAGAAGAACCTTAAAGTTTTCCATGGTCGGCAATATGACACCTATGTGTTGTTCGGTCCGGTTTGAATTTGGTTTGCAGACGAAGAAGGTTCCAAAACTGACATAAGCCAAATTTAGTTAAATTCGGATAAAAAAAGCAAAAAGTTTTCTTTACTAAGTGTTCATTCTAAAAGAGCCCCCTATATACATTTATCGGTCTGATTTTATCGATTTCGAGCCTATGGTGAAAATTTGACCACTTGTCAATAATAAATAGTTCAATAACTGTGTCTTAATTTATTAAGCTGCATTCGAATTATATGATCAGGTGTACTTAGAGTATCTAAATCTTACTAGTATAAGAATAAACTATAATTCATTTTGTTAACGAATGTTCTTATTCCATAGGTATAGTTCAAAGGTGCGGGAGATTTTGATTGTCGACTGCCGAGAACCGAGTTTCCGACCTACGAATAAAATAATCTCAGAAAAGTAAGCTGCTCCTGCTGCTTTTCCCCTGAGTGTACAATTTTTACGATACAGTTAAGATGTTCCAGCAGTCGATGTCGTCGGTCCAGCGAGATGTATGTCAATCCCACACAAGTCGCGTAATCTGGAGTGACTGTTATGAGAAACATCTTTGGCTAGTCAATTCGTAAATACGCTTTCATTTCAATGAATTGCTACTCATATAGAAATATAAGTAGAAAAGTTACTGTCAACTGTATAGGATAGTTTTTAAAGTACTCATACACTCATATACATGTACTCATATACTTACGATTTCAAATCCAATCCTGTTTTGTGGCAAAAACAGGAAGAGCATCTGTAATAAATGTCGTTTTACGATAAACAATAAGAAACTCAGTTGTCGTAGTGTTAGCCTGCACCTTCAGCTGCATAAGGGCCTCCAAATGTCATTACAAAGTAATAAAACTCTACGCAAGGGTATAAGGAAAAACAGTAGCACAAACAAATAAAAAATGGAATATTAAGCTGACATCGGTTTTTGGAAGTAAATTATTGTTTCATGCGCACAGCACTTTGTTGCTTCTTGTCCCGCTTTGTTGCCTCAGACAAAAACCTAACAAATAATATCGAATCCGGATTGTCAACGCCGTTAAAACTTTGTCGTCTTTTGAAATTGGAACGGATCACGTTTGTCAGATTAAATCAATCGCTCTATCTGCATGCATTTGGAACACAGAAATGATTTGATTATTGTACGTATTATGGCGCGGCACAGATACAAGTATTTTCCATTTGATTCGAGTTTTCCATGCTTTTCATTATTCCCAGCATGTTTGCAGCAATTCCAAAATTTATATGGCCGGTTAATCGGCTTAAAGCATTACTCTTTCTGCTCCTCTACCATTAGATTGGTCGGCGGAACAAAGACCGGAGTCATGTCTGCTTTTATCCAAACACGATCTTCACTTATCAATTCCTCCCATTGAAAATATGGAATGCGTATTTACATTTTTTCTCATCTCTTTTGTATTTTCAACTTAAGCTTGTTTTTTGATTGTTGACTTTAATATTTCATTTGTAGCTTAGTGTGTTGCTGTGATAATGATAGATAGTAGGATCCGAGTGCGCACACGCCTACATGTATAAATATTTACTGTTTGCGAGGAAAGGCTATTATGATTGTGATATTTTATTTGCAATTTATAATTTATAATTAAAGAGACTGCCAGAATAGCAACTGACGTGTGCTGATGCAGACTTGTTATAATAATATTCAGAGCTGAGTGGATAGATGGGTAAAATAACAACGGTCTTATTTAAGGATGTTGAAGATTGATTGGCTTGTTGGTGCCCGATAATTTATGGTTAGAGGGAAAAATGTCTGAGTTTGCGCAATATATGTTGGTTAAAATTTATAAAAAGTACATTCTTGATAGGTTTCATATTCAAATAGACAATATAGAGAGGTGACTTAACATTAATAATGATTCTATAATAAATTATTCATAATGATTAATAATAATGAATGCCGTAGAAAATAATCTTTGATTTAAATTAACTTTTAAAATTTGAAATAGATCTTAACCTCTTTCCCAATTTGCTGAATACAAAAATTACTCAGTTACAATAATACTATCCAGTTTATTAATACATATATGAAAAAGAAAGGAAAAAGAAAGAAAAGAAAAGCAGTGTTCATTCCGGAAAAATCGGTTATACAGTAGCTATATCATATAGTTGTCCGATCTGGATAAAACTCGAACTTAAGCAGCATGCACACAAAAGAAGCATCTGGACAAAATGTAGCTTGTAAGACTTTCTGACATCTTCGTGTTGAAACAGACTGACGGCCAGACCGGACAGATGACAGTATGACTATGACAGTAATATAGAATAAACTCAAATCGCCATATCAATTATTTAAGCTATTTGCAGATTAATTGTTTTTGCATTGTTCGTCTGTTTAGCCATGGGTTTAATAACCTCGGGCTCCCTTAGTCCCTCCTGTCTCCATTGATACCATTCATAAGTTTTGCGCTTACTCTACTTTTGTTCTGTTTATGTTTGCGAATACGTTTCCGGTCAGCGACTCTGGAAAACACGTTCCCAGCAAAACTGTGTTTTACTTTTCAGCTTTTTCGTTCGCGTACGTCGCTGAAGTTGAATCACTGAAACTGAAAGAGATCGGCTGCGGCGGCTCTGTCTCCGTTTCTGGCTTTGGCTTTGGCCCCGGCTGCGATTGCGATTGCGACTGCGACGACAAGGCAACAACAAGTAACAACAACCACAAACCAAGGGCAAGCAAAGCGAAAACATCTTGATTTTATATGAAAGCTGGCGGCTCAAAATTGAATTGACATGGTTAGCGATTAACGATTTTGAATTAATAAAATGCTTCACGACCGATTGTCAGTTTATGTCAGTTGATTTATTTTTAAGTGCAGTCAGCTTTTAGTTTCTTAAATGTACGACTATAATTGTATATTGATCCTCAAATATTTTGATGCCCTGATGCAGCTGTTATTTGCTTGAATTTAAGTAAGTAGGTACGTTCTGGGAATATAGTTAAGAACTTCAAATTGATTTCCGTCTAATATAGAAGGCAGTTTACATAGAATATTTAGTGTCCATATCAAAAAGAAATGTGTGAAATGATGTGGTAGCATATGCATTTTGCAACATTTGCTTGCACTTAGACAAAAAATATTTCGTATTCCTCTTGGCTTTCCTTAAACTGATAATAGACTCTAAAAATCATTTATGGTAAGCTCCAATGATCGTGTAGATCTGAGACTAAGAATATTTAATGACATGGATGTACATCAAGAGCCTAATAGTTCAGCCAACTATTGTTTTGAAATAACATTTTAGTGATGCCCATGTGTGCATTTTGTAGGCGACTGTCATAAAGTATCAATATGTGATCTATATGGTTGAAAATCACAACCTAAATCAGAAAGGAAAGCTGGTCTGGGCTATGTTGATATTGCGTTACGATACCTGGCAGTTACTGGATAAATAAGCTAACCATAAAATGCGGCTTCTAAACGATTTTGTGCAATCAAATTACGACGTTGAAAGAAAAAGAACCATAAACGATTTACATTATCTAGTATAGTGTAGATATTCTATTTGAGTTAAGAGAGTTATTAATGGTGATAAAGTTAAAGAGATTATTAGAGTTAGAACACGGGACACGAAAAGGTTCATGCAAGAGATAGTTTAAGTTACAGCGCTGAAGATAGACAAAAACATAGTTTCTAGTGTTTTGTAGAAAAACGAATTTGGCTCATTAATGTCGAAACATTTATATTTCACCTTTAAATAGCTTATATAAAAAGATATCATTAAGCATAATTCTATGGTTTTCTAGGGATGACAGGCTTATTAACAGAAGCCAATTTGAATAAGATGGGAGAGGGATATTGGATATTCTGGTAATTGAAATTTCTAAATCAAATTTTAATTTAGGGTCTACAAGAACACCCAAGTCATCAACAAACAGAGAAAATTTTATGAAATTTGTGAATTGAACATAAAAATGAATTAAAGTGAAAAGCTTTTTTTAGCTTCTTTTAGATAAATGAAAGTTGGCAATACCGTGTATTTTGGATAACAATTTTGTAAAATATTTTCGAGATTTTATCGAGAGCTGATATACTCTCTTGCGGTGAATGATACAAGTTTCTATTACAGATTGTTAGGAAAGACTGGAATATCATGTAGGGATGAATGCAAGAAACTTTTTATTATAATTCCTCTTGCAGATATTCCGAAGATAGTTTCGGTTCTTGTGCTTTCAGATATATTCCAAGCATGCCGATATTCAAAATTCAAGTCAAATACAAACCGTGTCCAAATAAAGTTGAGTTCGAAAAGGCTATACACATTTTCATATAAGAATATCCGAAAATTGTTAAAACAAGTATGTATGTTTTTCACTGATTGAAATACTTTGCTGATTTGTTTTCAAAAACTTGTAAACAAAACAAAACAAAACCAAACAGACTTCATAGATTATGTACTATAATGATGATGGTCGATCAAAAGACAACACATGTGTGCTAGATGTTGAGAAATAATGTTGCCATTGCTGAGGTATTATAACCATTTCGAAATCGCTGTCTTGAGGTGGCATTTAGATGCTGCATAATGTTTTAAGTTAGCAACCCTTCTTTCGATTAAATGTGCATCTCCATATCATCCATATTAATCAAGTCATTGTTTTTTTATATGTCTTATTTTCGTTTCTTTTATTGTATATACAGTTTCTTCCTTTCTTTGTTTTACTAATTTACACTATTCACTTAGGGGTCTAAAACTATGCCAGCTTACAGATAAATTGTGCATAAAGTACAGTAAATAAGTATGGAGTTATGCTATGATACATGTACATATGTATATATCAAATATATAGGCTGCAGATTTAAGAAACAAGTAAGTATGTACCTGCATTTACATTTACTGACAATGGTGGCAAAAATGTAGATGCGTGTATGTAATACAATAAATTAATTTTACAAACGACAGGAACAAATTGTTAACTTAAGACGAATAAAACAAAAACAACTAAATCAATCATTGCTCGCGTTTATTTGGTATGGGTTGGGCCAAGGGTGGGAAGGGATAGGAGTCGGACCTTGGGCTGATATGTTTAGTCCCCTCCCACTGGTGCATTACATTAGGTGTTGTATCCAAATGAATGTGTGTATATGCATGTGTAAGTCAGTGTGCGTGCTGGTACACCTATACCTATATGGGTACACCTATACGTAACTGGGCGCCTATTTGAAGCTAATTACAAAACGTCCAAATCGTCCGTATGTTCTGGTCCTTATCTAAAGCTCAAGCACAAACTCATCTGGCCGGGCCGTTTGGCGTTAATCTGCCTGGAAAAGGATTGTTGGATTGTGCTGCTGTGCCTTATGACTTATGCATTCTCTCTCTCTCTCTCTCTCTCTCTATCTGTGTGTGTGTTATGGATGGATGGGAGGGGTTTGGATTTGTTGTAGTTAATGTATTTATGAATGTATGTTTTAGCACGCCCAATCTACATTCCAATGCCCCTGCACTGATGGTCGTGATCGGCTGCACGTCATTGGGATCGCTTTCACTAACTCTTACAAATTACGTCCTATAAGCTCTGATTGCATAAGTTGTATGTATTTTTTTAGTTATGTATCTTTAATTGGTTTCAGGATTTTCATTCCCACAAAATTGCACAAAGTCCTTAGCGGAGGTTGCGGTTAGTTGGTCTCGAGCCACAGGAACCGCTCTGGTCAGCAGGCTGATTCTTGCTACATATTTGGTGTAAGCGGCGTTTATCATAATACCGAATAATCACATGTAAATTATTGTCCGAAAGTTGCTTGCCCTCCACTGCCCGATCGTCAAATGGTATCATCATGTATGAGTATGCACGACCATGCATGAAGCATGAGTGTTTGAATGATCGACTAATGAGCAGACAGGCAGCAGCAGCAGGCGAGCACGAGCGCGAGTCCGCACCGGAGCCCTAGATCTAGATCGAGCCAAAGTAAAATCGTCCACCTTCACTTGATTACGGCCGGAGCAGTGCCAGCTTTGGCGTTTGCTGTTGCAGATGCTGTTCGCGGAAGGCGATTAGCGAGCGAAATGCCGAGATAGGTGACGATGAGGCGGTCGATGAGCTCGCCAAGGCGTATAGATCTGGAGACGTGGATGCCGAGTCATGTCATGGCTTGGCGTTGGCGCTCAGCGATGGCGATGTCACGTTTACGCCCGGCGAGATTTTGCCAGAATTGGAGGACGACGACGAAGCAGTTGAATTGCTGGAAATAGGGCCCATAATGTGTTGAGCCGCAGTCTGAGCCCCACTTGTGGGAATGTGCACCACATCGCATCCCATGGATGACGATGAGCTGGAGGCCGATGGTGACGCGCCAGGTGGGGGTGCAATCTGTTGAGGTCCCGAGCTGCTCGCTGTGGTCAGACTAAGTGGCGCAAAATGTGGCCCGCTGGCCGCGCCCGATACTGCTGCTTTCCACAGCAGAGGATTCATGCCAAGTCCATTGTGAGCTGCTAAGCTGACGCCAAAGTTGCGCTGATGCTCCAGAAACTCCTGCGTCGGTGCACTCAAATGCGCGGCGGCCGCCGCTGCCGGTCCATAAAAGCCCCGGTAGAGATCGGGCCTCACATATGGCGCATAGTTCGGAATGCGAGCGGCCAGTGGCGAAAGTATCTTACCGGGAGAGGGGTGTTGACCTGAATGGCCATAAAAACTTGGATGTGAAGGCGGCAGATCACTAGCCGGTGAGTTGTCCTTATGCGCTGATGAGGAACTCGAGTCTTTTGCATCCTTTGAAGCCATATCTGCCAGTGACCAGATACGTGGCTTCGCAACGGCTGTTTGCAGAGAATTCTGCTGTGCTTGCTGGTGCTGTTGCAAGAGCTGCTGCTGGTGATGGTGGTAGGCGGCGATATCCGGCGGGGAGCCCGCCGGCGGTCGGAAATGATGGTGGAGCGCAGCGGGATGGAACAGAGGGTGTGTGCCTGGCGGCATGCTGCCAGGTCGATCGTAAAGATCAGGTGAACCGTTGGGCGATCCCGGTCGGGACTCCGACCACTCACTGTTGTTACTCTCACCGGGCCGATCTGTCAGCATATCCAGTCGACCAGAGCGGTCTTTGTCATCATTGGAGCCAAGTCCTGAGTCTTTCGCATCTGTAAATATGCAAAGGAGTTTTGAAACAATTAATTATTGGCATGGATTTGATTTTGAATTAGAAGTTTCGATTCTTATTGGAATATATTAATAATGGATGTGCATAAAACAAAACCCGTAATTTCGTTGGGTTCAAAATTGTGAACACGGGTCAGGATAATAGTCACATATTTTCATTTTCTTCTACAAATTTATACATACCTAGCAAATCGTTCTCTTCGGTATTCTTATCATCGTCATCGTCAATATTGGCATCATCGTCATCGACACGATTCCTCGGCTCCCACGTCATTTTGTTCTCCTTTTTCAGTCTTCTTCTCGCATTTGCAAACCAGGTGGAAACCTGTGTGAGCGTCATTTTTGTGATAATGGCCAGCATGATCTTTTCCCCCTTTGTAGGATATGGATTCTTTTTATGCTCGTTCAGCCAGGCTTTCAGCGTTGATGTCGTCTCGCGGGTTGCGTTCTTTCGCCTGGCTCCGTTCAAGTCCATGCCATAACTGAAATAGGGAAAGGGAAAGGGTTATATAATTAGAAATTGCCAACTAGAGATTCAGGGTGCTGGCTGCGATTACAGTTTGATGTAAATTGTGCTCAGGTGCGTGTGTATAAGTATAACTACATTAATTGAGTGGAAAAACAGCGTCGGAAAGTGCTGCTGCATAGCCTTTTATGGCCCAGCTGTTGCCAGACCCATTTAGACTTCTTAAATATGTATGAAAGGGCGTATATTTTGTTGCAATTTGTTAAACTGGTTGCGTTGTCGTTGTCGTGGCTATAGCTTCATTGGCAGCGCCAGTGGTGCTGATGGTGGTTGGTGACGTGACTGGGTGGCGGTGGTGGTGGGCGGGTTTTGTTCTGCGTAACACTTGTTCATCATAAACACATTTGCATGCCCGGTTACAGTTATGCATGTACAATGTATGTACATCTGAGTATACATATATAAGTATGCATGTATGTATGGGCCGTTTGCGGTCTGGTAACACATTCAGTCCTGACCCTGCCCTGTCCCTGTCCCTGGTCATGCACTGCCCCTGCTCATGTAGACAGCAACTGTCCTTTATCGCTTTTTGTGGGCAGTTAACATGAACACACAGCCCACACAAATGCATTCGATTACATCCATTTGAAACAGTGGAACGAACACTGTGCTGCGACATGTATGTATGTATACATGCCGACTCACAAAAGTATATAAAACACGTATGTAGGTATGTGTATACATTTATGCATACTTGTACATGTGTAGCTGTCTCATTTGTAGTTCCCAACCAGCTGTCGGTGGCAGAGCCCAGAGTCAGTTGCACTCAGAGCTGTGGCTCTGGCCAGATCTGAGGACTCTGATGCTTTTGCTCCGGCCGCTATGCGATGCGATGCATTAATTAATTTAAATTTGAAAACGAAGTGTCGCCGTGTGCGAAACACCTGCGCAGACAGCCATTCTGCCTTTGATCACTTGACAGTTGAATAAATTTCTTTAATTTTCCTATCAACATCTGACTTGCGCTGTTTTTTGTTTTATTTATTTTATTTATTTTTTGTTTTGTATTTTTTGCTTTGCCCCTTACTTGTTTTTACACTTACACAGCTGCAGCAACAAATGGCAACAAGAAGAGAGCAGCGCCCCCTAGTGGGGCCGGGGGGCTCACAAGGTGGGGCCTCAATTTGCGTTCACGTACAAAGTAAGTACAAAGTAAGTAGCCTCAGAATTTCGATTCGAATTTGCTGTTTGGCTGGAGAGCGGCAGCGATGACAGCACGTCACGGCGAAATAACTCAAAATTGAATTATTGTGAATGTTATTGATAGAAAATAACAACAACAACATCGGCAGCAACCGCCAATGGAGGCGAACATGTTCATGAGTCAACTTTCAAATTTTGTTATGAGTGTCAATTACAGCCGAAACAATGGGAGAAGTGTACCCTGCTTAATACCCCTGCAGTGGTACCTGGCCGAAACGTGAAGTTGAAGTGTGACGTGACGGGATGTTGTCGATTGTTTAATCGACAATTGTGTTTGAAAATTTATGTCAGTGGCGATGGCAGTGTTTGCAGTGGCGTTGGCGGTGACAGTGGCCGGCGGAAGTGCTTTACCGACGTCTGAATGTACATACGATCAATTACAAGCAAATAAATTGTTGGCAGCGATGGAAAATGGAATGGGCATGCGTGCTAATATGCATGGCTTTTACTTTTTTACGCAGTTCACAACGATACGAGTAAGGCCCAAATTCGGTTGCCATTTGAATGCAGCTGCACGCACTGGCACAACTGCTACTGTCCTCAAACCGCACCCGACTTGATACTCGGATTCGTTTGCCGATCACGTTCCGAAGCTGATGTGGCGAGCAACGCCTTTCGGACCACCGTCCAAGTTCTCGTCACTCGTCCACTCGGTCGGTGCCTGACTTATGGATTAAGAATCTCTACCAAGCTTGGCGGATCAATGCCAAACAATGAAATTGTTTTTCAACTTAACTGTGTAATTGTCTTACCTATTGAACGGATAACCGGCAAATGCGGCGTCATATGGATGGTACATGGATGGATAGGGCCACGGCGCCGCTCCAGCAACTAGATTCTCTTTAAGATCAATACCAGCCTGTAATAGAAAGAAATTAGTGTTAATTCGGGCGTGCACATCTTTCAAATTAGTTGCAAATTTTTCAAATGTGATTTAAATGTTATTCTTAGGCCTTGTGGTTTGGGGTTGCCTCTCGAGGATGGCCAATATGTGGGCTTAAGGATGCCACCGTAATCGTGATAACTTACTATACTAAACATTTTAGAGTTAATTGTTAACTTTAGAGTTAACTGTTAATAATAAATAAAAGTTATTACAAGAATTTTGTTCTGTCTTGTGATTTTCACAACGTTCTGTTTAGTAAAAGGAAAATAAATTAATTTTTTAAAGAAACATCCTAAAACCCGACTTCGAATAAAATTAGAATTCCAATTATACGAACAAAATACCATCTGTGTCTATCTACACAAGTCAATGGAACACTGGTATTGAACTGTTTGACCAATAACCAAGGCCTTGAACCGAAATTATTAAAAATCATGTTGAACAAATCATTAAAACATATTTTACGCTTTCAGATTATTAAAACTTTGTTGTTTTTTTGTTCACAGTGAGCTAGTGATAACGCTTTCAAATAAATTATTCACAATGGAGGAAACAAGAGTCTGGGAATATATGAAAGTGATGAAACTCTTTGATTTAAAATTAATTTGTTAAGAAAAACCAAATGTCGCAAAGATACTGTAGAGAGAATCTTATTACTATGTTCCAAAAATCTCTCAGGAAACTGGGACAGAAATACGAATCCGATTTAATAGAGAACTCATGTTAGGATTGCTTGGCGTTTCGGAATCGACAATACGTGAACATGAATAGCCAAGAGACGAAGGATAACAGCATTCAACATTCGTGTGAGTAGAAGAAGAGGAACTCGTTAATAATGAGTAAGTTCTATCAACATCCATAACTCTCACTTTTTATGTAAGAGAGGCAGAAAAAGTAATCTGAAATGGATTGTGATAACAATAAAGGCAAATGGATAGAATTATCTTACAATTGTTGGCAAATTTCATTAAAATTTGGTAGCGATGGCGTAGGCAAAATCAAGAACCAACTTTTTGAATTTCTCTTGAGTTCATTATTATTAAGAATTCACGAATTCAAGAATCAATTCACATTTTGATATGCAGAGTTGCATATATTATGATATTTTTTTAGACGCCCTTACCACACCGCTCTTGTGTTTTAAGGTCAAGGATCTGGATTGAGCATATGTAAATGAAGATTGTGCTAAGACTTCCAGAGTAAATTATAAGAATTTCAGAATTTGACCATTTGCACAGACGCTAGACATCGTAAATACTCCAATTATGATGTAATGAAATTACTAAAAACTCAGACGGGACTATAATTGCTGGAAAAGCAAGTAAGTGTTAATATAGAAGCAGCTACTTAATTATTTTTCCTTTTTTTCCACTTTTCACCCATTGTACAGCGGCCTTTAGTGATAACCGATTAGCAATCAGAACAGCATCAGCTGAACATGTGGGCAATACGTGATGTCTATGGTGCTGATGATGGCGATGATGTTGATGTCCGCATCTCCTTAACGCTGTTCCTCTTTTGAGATTTCCTACTCTGTTTTAATGCTGATTCCAAAAACAAATTATACAGTCACTGTCTAGCATTGTACATTGTACATACTTGTACATTTATGTATATATGGTATGTATGTAGAACAATTGACTTGCTTGTGTGTAATTAAAAATCTTGGTGAGATACCAAAACACAGGCTCACATTTGACAGACACATTAGGTGAATGTGTATGCGACAGTGTTGATATGTGTTCTTATGAAACGCTGATTAAGTGTAACACCACAATTAAGTATACGTATACACGTTTAGTAATTTCGTCTTGTCTAAATTCGCTGCGACATATGTCAGCTGTTCGTCTTGTTCTAGGCGATAATGATAGGCGATTGCCACGAGCATTATCTTGGGCATGTCAGAGTGACGATTGAAGAGGAGAGGACCGGCTTAATGAAGACGACAGCAGCTGTTACAACGTTGATAATACTGGTACATGCGCGTATATGTATGTATATAGAGATGGTCACTTATACACTTCTCTTTAGTTCTTTACGAGTAATATATGTAGGAACATTTCATAGAATGAGACATTCGAAAGAAGTGAATGGTCTTAGTTGTATTATGATTGTAGTATTCAGGCCGCTCTCTGTTCCTGTATGAATAGCAAGTACGAATATTTATAAGAATGTGCATTTGCAGGTACAACAATGTCCGTCAGTCAGTCTCAGGTCAACCGCAAGAGCAACATGATGTAAAATCAATGAGCGATACTGATCTACATGGCACCAGCACCGCAGGACCGCAGGAGTTCAGGATACAATATGAGCATGCTGGTGCTGGTCCTCCTCCTCCACATGCAATTCCAGTTCGAGTCACACGTAAAAACAATTGTCTGCAAGACACAAACGACTCTGATGTTGCTTTTGCTTTCGCTCTTGTCGCTTGTCGTCTGCATCTGCGCGTCTGCGTCTGTCTGTTGGAAGACCTCTGCCAAAACGGAAATATGTTTGTGTCGCCAGCAGAATGTTGCTGTTTGGCCTGATATCGGCGTCAATCGACGTTTGGCTCCGGCCAGCAGTTCATCGGGCTCGGGCCCGGTTCGCATTCGAATGCGCAGCATGTGGCGAGAGCGAGTTCAGCGGCGATAGGCCGATAAATACGAGCAGTAGTGACACAGATCGGGATCTCCACATCCACATCCACTACCAAATCCAACTGACTATAGCCTGTTGTGTCTACTGCCAGGTCCTGGCTCAGTACCGGCTTTCAGGCTCCGGCTCAGGCTCTGGCCCCAGGTCTACCCGCAAGCGCAGTTCGCAGAACTCATTTAGCAAAACGTTTTACAACCTTTTGGCAAAGTCAGACAATATTAAATTACATTTCTCGGATGCAAAAATAACTCGGCTCGGCTGAACCAATGTTGCGCTCCAGCGATCAATTACCGATACTATAGCAACTCCTCAATGAAGCCAATGGCTCGAAGCCGAACCGGTTTGCAGTTTACAACTTTTACAATAATCGCATAGCACTATCAAACCGAACACTAATACCAATGCCCCCCCTCATGCCAATGCATCTGCAAATGCTAAAGCGCAAAAGTGAAACACTTTCTGTGTTTGCCATTTGCATCTATATGGGTGTGTATCTGTGTGTTCAACTGTGCGGTGCGTGTGTGGGGAGTGCGTGCAGGCCATGGCCATGCGAGCAAAGCGCATTCAGCAAACATACAATAAATTGTTGTGGTTGCTACTACATAGCCATGGCACCGCCGCCTCCGCTCTCGCCTTCTTCCTCACCTCTACCTCGACTGCTGCCGCGTGCTACTGTTACCACTGCCAGCTACTGCCGCCTCTCTGTTCTGCCCATACCCGAGATTTTCGCCAGCGATGGGGTATATTAACAAGATTCGACATGTTTGCAACTGCACACATACGTACATCGGTACATCCATACATACGTTCGCGTTTATTATTACACAACCTGCAATAGCTGGTGGGCACGCCTGCGAACCTGAGGCAGGGGTAAAGTAATGTAACAGTATCATCGGGCCAGTCTTCGAGCAGGATAAACGCAACTTGTTTTCGGCTTCAACATTAAACACTGCGTTAGCAACGGCGACAACAGCAACATCATCCGACTCCGACTCCGACAAAGCCGTCGTGCAGCGATCTCGCAGTGGCAAAAGCTTATATGATTGTGGATACAAATGTGTATGTACGAATGTAAATACTTTTAGATTTAATTTCTTGGAAATGGAAAAGGGCCATGTTCTACTGGGATTACAGTCGTGATAACTGACTAGAAGCACATTTAGTTGGCTTGTATTTCAAACACATATTAGACAAATAGTAAAACAGCATTAAATGCTGTGGAATTGCGAGTATGTTTTGTTTTGATTTGCTGATTATCCATGAATGAGACAAGCGCTGGCAGCACACAATAAAAAAATACCAGAGACGAAGCTATTTGATGATAAGATTTGGTGTACGATTCGTCTTACATGCCCCGGCAAATATAGATAAGTATAATTTTACACATTAATTTCTCAGAGACCCGCAAACGTATTCCTATTTCCTGATGTGAGTCGATCATATGTACCTGAATACCAAGTTTCATTATTCCATTTACAAAATGGTACATAAATTTTGTCAGGAAGTTTGCAATGACTATATAAAGGATATATATTCTTGATCATCATGACAAAAGGAATTGATATATCCATGTCCGTTCTTCCGTCTGTTTCAACACAAAGATCTCAGGAGTCTTAAAAGTTACAGAGCTAAAATTTTTACCAGATGCGCTTTCTTTGTCTTGTATCCCTTATATCCATTATATCCATCCAGATCGGCTTGTCGAAGCAAGCTTTCGGTTCTTATATCACTAAATTATGAATTTTTATATAATTTTTCTGTAAAAGAGACACAAACCTGCCCACTTTGAGAATGCATCTTACTTTTTCCGATCCCACTAACATGTATGACAAGTTTTTCGTCTTTCTCAATAAACTATGACACTGATTTTATAGCGGTTGTTTCGATATAAGTCGAATATATATATTTCAAGACTGTAGCATACTCTTAGAATTGTCAACTGAACTCATTCCTATATACTCTATGGCAATCTCCTGGTAAATATTTAATCTCCTTAGCTTCACAACTTTTATTTAAGTTTGAATAGAAAAGCAGGGCCGGAAAGGCGAACTTTTTATCATCGACGCGTCTCATTTTGCTTGACTAATAAAATGATTTACAAATACATTGGCTAACATATAATAACCTCTGTGAGGGTATCAAAACAAGCATCCGCTGGCACTGGCCACATTTCTGTGGCAGTTGTGCCGGCTCCGCGTCGACTGCGTGCGTGACTGCGTGTAGCTTCACGCATTGCGGAGTGCAATTTCGCAGCTTCTGCCTGAATGAGAGCAAATTAATTAAATCAAATTAAACTGGGACTTTGTCTTCATTGTTAAGCAAATTCTGGAACAGTGTGCGCTTCACGCCAACGTCCGTGGACGTCCTATGGATGCGACACTGTCATCGACAATCGGCCGACGGAACGCGCCACATCCGACGGCCAATGTGGAATCGACAGCGCCTTCCGTCTGTGGCTGTAACTTTGGATGTGGCGTCCCTGTGGTCTGTCGCCCTGATGCGCCACAATGCGAATGATGCGCGTAATGACGGGTCGAGTTAATTAATTGTTGCTTCGATTTAAAAATAAACTCACGTTTACGCAGCAAATTCCTGTCTGTACTCGTTGGAACGGGCCGCGAAGAATGAATGGAATCACAATCCCGTATCTCTATCTGCATCTCTGCATCTGTATCTGAATTGAAATTGAAATCGACAACATTGAGGACTCTGACAACCAAGACGGTTGCCTCAGTCGCTATGTGTGTGTGTGTGTGTGTGTATGCATGTATATCTAGCCCTGTTCCTTTAATATATATACGCCACAGCATTGGGCGTTGACAGTTTATAAAGTTGTACAATAATTGTTGTTGTTGTCGCTGCTGTTGTTGTTGCTGGTCTTGTTGCTGTTTGTTTGCCCGTTGTTCGTTGGCGTTGCTATGACTGCTAATTTGTTTGCTGTAGGCAGCCATTCAAACACCCACCCATACTCGACAAACACACACACACACACAAAAGCCCAGGGTTTTCTCCATTGAGGGTGCCCCAGGACTCCTCCTGATTCCCTGCACATACATACACATGTAATATAGTCGATGTGTGTATGTGCACACCATTAAAAAGTGCAAAATTTACTGTTAACGAACATTTTCAACTTTGCCAAAAAGCCAAACAACAACGGCAGCAACACAAAAACTTTCCACAACACTTACACCAACAACAACATCAGCAACAACACGAACAATGAGTATGGTAAGAGCCAGAGTAAATGTATTTAGTACTTTGTCTAGGCCCAAGGCGAAAGGCACACGAATAACCGCCCACCACACCCACATTCTAACCCAACCACCCACCGCCAACCGCCTACCGCCCTATGTAGCTTCCGTCACCTTGCCATTAGGAGAGGCTACCAACCCCCAAAAAAACAACCACACGACGACGACGACACTTCGACATTTTGAAAGTTGACAAATCAGTGCATGTACTCGGGCTTTCTTCTGCTGCAGAGAGGTAGAGGCTGATGCTGGATCTGGAGCTGAGGCCGGGCTCTGGAGCAGGCTTCTTGGCAGCTAGAGGGTTGTTTTGCTAGATGTGTGTAGTGCTATGTGGAGTGGAACATGAGCATCTGCATTGTCCTTGTGCAAAAGAGTGGTCCGATTTGTAGTTGCCTTTCTGTTGTTACATTTTGACAGGCCAACTTGCCGACGGCAAAAGTTTTTGTAGCTCCCACAGGATATGTATGGGCCGCATTTGTACTTGGCTCTACTCTCATTGTGTCCTGTGAGTGAGTGTTCATACTCGTATGTTGTCGAGTGCGAAATTTCATGCTTACTTTGTTGTTGTTATGTGTCATTGTTGTTGCTTTGCCCTTTGTCGCTGTTGCTGTCGTTGATAATGTTTTGCCACTTAGAGCATAGAGAAGTCAATAAAGCAACAGCCGTTGCCAGAGTACATCCTTAAAGTGCGCAATCTATTCGCGCGCAATGTGAAAGTATATTTCCGAAATTACTGGAGCCTGGCTTAAGTCACTCAAAGATTGTTTAATTGGCAGCAGCTGAATCACGCAAACACGTCCAGCCGTATGCAACATATGCGTTGGCGACCTGTCAATGACTCGGGCGACCCTCAGGATAAACAGATAAACGGCAATGGGACAGTCGAATGGCAGGCGGGTCGCAGGCGGGTCACAGGCGGACAGCCTGTCACTCGCGTGTTGACAAATTTATTAATAAGGAACGAACAGCAGCAGTCGACGCCCTCAACAACACCGGGCGCGGCGCGGCATATTTGTTGGCGGGCGGCGCTCTTCAAATGTTTCCAATGTTTCAATGCTTCAAATGTGTCTTGCCATTACCATTTGAAATGACAGCAGTACCGCGCTGCGCGGTTGCACCATCATCCACCTTCTGAGTATCCACCATCCACCATTCGAGTTACGAGTCCACATTCACATTTGGAGTCAGAGTCACATCCAAGAATATTTAGATGTATGTGGGTATATCCCAGCGCTGCGGCAAACTGACAGCCGCTTGACAGCTCGTGTCAAAGTAATGAATCCACCGCACTGAGCCGACACTTTTACAACTCCAGCCAAAGATATGTTGATGTTAAGAAAAATTGCTCTAGTTTAGCCCGCGCTAAGCGCCAGCAGTGGCATGGCAGCACCTCCGCAGCAAACAGTGCTGCCGCGGTGACTAATTACGACCGCCAGATGATTTATGCCATCGAGCGGCACAATATTCGAGCCGTTTGCCTTTCAGAATGCCACAATCAATATGCGTACGACAACTCGACGCACGAGTGTGTATCTCTTTGTACTTCCACATCCTCATCCTCATCCTCACAAGAGATGAATAGGAAAAGTCGATGTGCTCAAGTGCCAGTGCCACAGAACATTTCCATCAAGTTGCTGTGTCAACTTTGGGCGTGGGCGAACGCAATATAGCGCTCAATCATTTATCGATGCTTTAGCGTTCACATGTATAAACATAGCACGCACACAAACACATATATGCGGTATAGGCATGTGTTGGTCGAATGTGACTTTCATAATGGGCACAACAAAAGTATCGTAAATTTATGCAAAACCACAGCTACTGGCGACAGACGGACCGGGTTCCGTTTTTGTGTTTCCCGCTGTTTAAGCTGCTTCAAATGCAAATCAATTTTAAATTGCTTCAGTAGCGCGCATCACTAGATGAGTAACAATCGCACCCAAATCTTAATTCAGTTAAGATTGTATTCACTTAATCGGAATACAAATATAATAAGACTTATGTCGGTTAATATAGGCGAACGTTTGTTGAAAGAAATGAACACACGACGTTTGCGACATATTTAAGCCTATTAAAAAATATATTTCGAGATTCGAAAGAAACATCTGCCATAAAGGGAGCCTAGCCTGAACTCATAAAGGAAAAACTTTTGGTAAAACTTTGAGAAATAAACCATAATTTTATACTCCAACTGAAAAAATCGGGAATCGCTCTTTTTACGAACTTTTTTAAGTTCAAGAATTCTTAATACAAAAATGCTTCTGACTATATCAAGTGCGTTTCAAATTTGAATGAAGTCTTTTTTATTAAAAGAGTCACAGTTCAGACTTGGCTTAAGTTTCCTAGACTACCAAATTAAATTATTAATTCAGACTATAATTTCAGACTTGGTTCAATATATGCATTCTTATTTAAGGAATATCCAAGTGATTTTTTTATGCACAAAACATTATTAAATAATAATCAAGGTTTCCATTCTTACTTGAAGACGAATTAAAGGATGATTTTAACCTTTGAAAAGAATATCCAGGAATTATTTATAGATGATTTTAAAACACAACATTATTAAATCAATAATTCAAAACTTAAAAAAAATATTATTGAAGTGCTAAAGATTGTTTTATGAAAGAAAGCCTTTTTTTCAAAAGATTTTAAAATATAAAAGTGAGTTTTATTGTTTCTAAAATCAAGAATTGGTGCACCTTTAGTGTTTGCCGCAAAGTAAGATAGATTCAAAATTAAAATAACCTAGAAAACCTTCAAAAACTTTGGCCGAGAGTCAAACATTTCAATTATAATTCTCTTCAAAAAATTATATATAGAGAAAGATTGTTTGCAAGGTTCAGAGTATCCCCTAATTAAGATTGGTATTTGTGGTGTATATAAGGTAATATAATGTATATTTCTGATCAGCTTCACTAGGGAAGTCACAATGTTCTCGATATCTCAAAAGGCTTAAAAGATGTAAATCCTTCTGCTTTTACACGCTCTTTGACGTTTTATTTATCACTATCATATAACTGAACACTTACGCGGCTATATTTTTCATTATTTCTTATCCGATTTAAATCCATTTCGAAATGTGAAAGCCACAATCAACTATGTATATCTTATAGCTGCCATGGAAATGAGTGAATGAGTACGGCTAACTTTTATGCTTTATTTTTCTTCAAAATTGAACCAAATTTGGTATAACTGGTATTTAGAAGCTGAATTCGATCGTTATTATGGTACTTTTTCAAGCAGCTTGCATAGAATCCGGGTATATTCTAATATATATATATATATATCGATTATTCCCAAGACAATTTTATAACATATCCGCCCATATAAGACTGAAAGTAGGCATAAAATACAGACATAAAAGCCCACATCTATGTATATCCTTTTCCTGCTGAATCGGTGATGAACCAAATCTTAAAGAAATCTGGCCACAATTTCTGGCCTTCAACGCGGCACCCCACCAACCCATCCATCCATCCATCTATCCATTCAGAGTGTGTGGTTTCGTTTTCACAATCGTCAGCTTGTTTTCAGTTTCTGCTTCTGTAGCTTCGCTTTTCGCGTAGAAGTTGGTTTTATTTTAATCTTTTTGGCTTGTAAGCAAATACAGAAATACGCTTGTATCCAATTTTAAAGGCAACTTTTTATTGGATCATATTTAATGGGATGCCGTTTTTTATAATACATATTAGTCCGTTGATATAACGCCGACGCCAGTGGTGACCTATGGTTGGTATTCGGTTTAGCGACAGCCATAAAAGCGACAAAAAGAGAGGCAATTTTGTTAAACATAAACACTAAATTAATGTCATCTGAAGCAGCAACAACAATAACAATGGCAACAGAAACAACAACAACAGAATCAGCCACTATAACCGGCACAACAAGCACTTTGAGTTCATAAATGATCACCACATCAGGTTCAGGTTTAACGGGCGTTTAGAGATATTTATTGTTTAATTAGGCAGAGTCGGCGGTTGGACGATTAATTGACCGAGTCCGAATCCATCTGTAATGGGCCAAATGTGTTTGTATTGGTATTGGCTTGGGTCAGCCAGAATTCAAAATTCCTTCGAAATGAATACCACAAACGAATCGTTGTCAGGGGTAGAGGAACAAGCAGACCCGAGAGCTCCCTGCTTGGGTGTTTGTATTTTAACCGATACAGAATCCGAATCCCGAACCTGAGCCTGACGCTGAACCCGAACTTGAGCCTGAGGCTGAGCCTGAGCCAGACCCAGAGCCTGAACCATACCTGACCCCGACCCAAGGCCCTAGGCACTGCATGTGGTCCGAGTTTTGTAACCAAATAGAATTGTTTGCAAACAAAAGCAAATTACACGCTGCTATTAGAAGTAATTCGGCGAACAAAGGACCAACAGCGAAGCGCCGAGCACGCTGCCAGGGCTTGCTTGAAATGGACTAGCTGATAGCCCATTGTGAGGCGGTCACCGACCAGTCCCCTTCTCCCGCACCGACCGCATCCACGGTTCCTGTTCCATTCACAGGCACAGGCACAGGCCCATGCCCAGGCCGAGAGCGAGTTAAGTGCAGAATGTCAAATACAAAAAATGTTTCCATCTGAGTCCTTACACAAATGCGGCTTGAAATATCGCCAAGAGCTCACCAGGCGGCTGGGCGGCCAACGAAAGGTCAGGCATAGGCATTGGCATACCGTAGACCCCGGCCACCCTGGGCTCCAGCTCCAAGGCCTGACAAATCTGCGGTTGGGAAGCTAACAGAGAGCGAATATCAAAGCCAAACTCAACTGCTGACCAACACATGTTCGGAAGCAGGCACTAAAGCAGGCACTGGCACACGATCACATAACGACAAAGACGAAGCCGGCGACGAGTATGAGGATGAGCATGAGCATGAGTACGACGATGACGGTGGTCTTTCGTTCCGACATTGGACAAATTCATAAATTTATTGTGCCATTGTTCCGCTGCATGACTTATAAACAGGCCGTGTTGGAGAGAATGTCGACGAACATCGAGTGGGTATGCGTGGGGATAGTGTTCACTTCACGTTTACTTACCGGATTAGCGTAGAACGGAGGCTGATCGGCTGCAATTCCCGAAAGGTAGGCAGACATCCCTTCGGGATAGACTCCCAGCGGTACGCCCCCGGCCGCTGCCAGTCGCTGATAGCTAAGCATATCGTACTGACAGGAGCAGATCGTCTGCCCACTGACGGGATCCGTGTAGATGGTGCGGCCAGTATCACAACAGCGATTGGGGTTTGCAGATGCTGATGCAGGAACGGGTGGCTGACCCGGTGGCGGGCCAACGGCGGGCATGGGCAACGTAGGTGGTCCTGTTGTCGCGCCACTACCATCCGATGCCGCCCCGTATGGCCCACATGGCGATGTTGAGCGAGCTCCCGATGGCACCGTCGATGTCACCATTCCACTGTGTGCTGATCCAGATCCAGATCCGGGAATGGGCACGGGCACGATCAGTGGAAGGCCGGGGCCGGAGCCGGATGATTGATTCGCGGCTGAGGCGAGAGCTAGTGCTGGTAGCGTCGATGGTGCTTGAGGGTGTGGTGTCTGAGCGGCGTTGGTGGAGGGAGTGGTAGGTGATGAAGTAGCTAGGCGAGTCGAAACGGCATTCTGCAAGTAGTTCAAATACACGGCTTAAATTAGTTAAGATCAAAATACTCTTAGGTATTCGTAGGCTAAAGTGAAATCCCGATATATATCATACGTAATACGAATTAGTGAATGTTTTTCGGGTTTGTTGAATTTGGCTTACAATTTCTCCATTTCGATTCAACTATGGAATGGTAAGAGTTAGGGCTTTGACTACAGTTTCACTCGCTGGCTACGACTGCTTTTCTTGGCCTACGCCTACTGTACCATGTTTTGCTACCAGCGAGCAGTAAAACTTAATTAAAAACGCTGTCTCTTATCACTGCGATAAGCGGGGCTCGGGCTCTTTGTGTACTCCCATTGCTGAGAATGGGCTGGGCAGGGAGATGTGGATGGGCATGGGCATGGGCCTGGGCCTGGGCCTGGGCCCAGTCCGAGTGGCAGTGTCCGCGTTAGTCAATAAAATGAAACTCTCGATCCACTCCTAGGGGATCTTCAAAGTGGGGCCGCCATTACCAACAAATCATGTTTTCGATTGACAACATTGATTTAAATTACACAGCCGATTGCTGCCAGCGACGACAGCGGCAACAACAACAACTGCATTGCTAACGGCGACGGCAACGTCCTAAGAGCAATTTGATTGTAAAGACTGAAACGGGACAGAACGGGACGGGACTCATTTGGACGAGGGACGAGTCTCTGCTATTTGGTCTCCTCAGGTCTGGTCTTTTAGTCTTGTAGTCTTGGTTTATGTTTGTGTTTGTGTTCACATAAGCCTATCGCGCACTTTTGTCAACACTTTTTTAGTCAGCCAACTGCACCGGCCAAGCATATACCCGTGAGCACATGCATACACGTACATACATACAGACTCGATCAGGCATACATACGTACATTCGCACATGCGGCAAGCGGATACTCAAACAAGTTTCAGGTTTATTTATTGTTGTATCTTTGTCTGCATTCGTTAACTTGTTCTTGTTCTTGCTTTTGGTTTTGGTGGCTTGGTCTCTGCTCTTCACATTTAACATTTTACAAATGATCCAAGGCGTAAGATACGATTTTTATCGCAGACCGTCGGAGCAAGTGTGCTGTTGCTGGCTGCACTGCAGCAGCGGCCACGACCAAACATTGATTGATACCGCAACCCCAGCTGTGTAGCTACAACTGGAACTACCAGAAGGGATAAAACGGAACGCCTGTGCTGGGCTCTGAGCTCTGACATGATGTGAGGGACATCGTGTGCACATATCGTGATAGAAGCCCGATGAAAGCTAGGCGGAGGCCCGCCAGACCAACCCAATGACAACTCAAGTGGCCATGTGCGATTAAAAATTAATTCCCGGCGTTTGCCGCACATAGAAAATGGTCCGAGATTCAAGATCTACATACATATGAGTCGTTGAGTGGAGCAGCACTTGGGTTATCAGCTGGCGCTTTGAATCAGCCGCCCGCCGATGGTTATCGTTCGCTTCGAACGCCTTGGACATCATCAAAATTGAAACGGATTCCAAATCGAATTCAATTTGGAATTTCTGGCCAAACTCAATCTCGATCTCTTGGTAAACAAATGAATAAGCTGTTGTGCTGAAAGCCGAAAGCCGTCACATGTTATGGGCTCGTAAACTTGAGAATGATTTGAGTGTGCGAGAGAGGAATTTTTATCTAAACAGCGATTTGTGTTTTGCTGCGACTTCGAATCGAGTTTCGGTTTCGGTTTCAGTTTTCTACAAGTTGCATTTCACAATATTTGTTTATCACAAGCATTTTATGAGCTCGTCGTCTCCGTCGATATGTGTGTGCGTGCGTTTCTCTCTGTGTATGTGTATGTGTGTGTGTTTCTTAAGTGTCAAATTTATGTTGAATTTGAATTGATTGTATTTGGGCAAAAAAGGGAGCATTTCTTTGCCATATTTGGCACCATATTGGATTACCAGCAAGCCTAAGAATGTATGTACGAATAAAAACAATTGCATATGTATATGTGTGTTTGTATATACATGAATGCATATGTATGCATATTGTCTACATAATATGTATATTTTACTCTCTACAGCCTTTAGTTAATTCACACGTGTGAATATATCCACTGGCAAACGTCCATTTCATTAAAGGATTTTAAACTTATCGAACTTACCCAATTGAATATCAAAGCTATATTCATACACTCAGAAAGAAAAGTATATTCCCTGTGTGTATCAATAGAAACCAAAAAATCATTTCAAACGCACATTCCTTGTGCTAAGCCAAGTTACCGGCGGAGGCATCTATCTCAAAAACTTGCGATTTCCTTATAAATTAATAATAGAGTGTTACTTAGGAGAGGAACCATGTATATACTCAAATGTTAAGAAGACGAGTGGTTATATTTTCACACGCATGCTGTATCCTAACACTCATTGCATTTCACAACTGCTTTTCATCTACATATATTAATGTAGCTTCAAATAAGCTATTAATATTCACAAGAATTTTACAACCAACAAATGCACAAATTCGCCACCTTAGAAGTTACCAAAATCATTTTAGTTTATCAATTAGTTGATCTTTCTATATATTATGGAAAAATGTTGGCATTTTGGAATGCATCCATTAATTTTGACTATGAATCACAAATTGAAACAAGTAAAAACGCTATACAAAGTTGAAATTCCTCAAAATTATCCGATCAACTCGAATTTGGTACATAGACATATGGGCTGCTGTTGATCGTGAACCTTTTGGCGGTTGCAAGCATCCCATGAATATTATAATTTGTCATATAATCAAAGATATGCATGTGTTTTATAATACCCGTGATTCAATTTACTCTTATGTACGCTTTAGTGGCACTAATCCATATAGCCTGTATGCAAAAATGCATATATACATACAAATATTTGCTAGAACTCGTAAGTAAGAGTGTGTAAGTATCTAAGAGATACATATTTGTTGAATTCAGCAACACGTACTCGTACATGGCACGACACTGCTATCTCAATCGCATATATAGAAGAAACATGGTGAACAAATGTAGCGCAAATGTGTGCTTGACATTTTCGGTTTCAAGGCGGATTTGGCAGACATCGATTTGAAATGTGTTCTCTATTTATTTTTAAATAGTTTCAAATTTTCGTTTTCGTCGTTTTCCCTTTGTTATTCGAAAAGAAGACAAAAGGTTAAAAATAATTAGAGCACATGTACGATATGTACTGACACTGTTACATATGTAATTCTAGCCTCGACATTTGGATTATGAATTTAAGCTTCTGTTTATACTGAAACTAAACTAAAATATAACAAATGAATCTAGTTAGGGTTTTTTTTGGGTTGAATCAACAAGTGTTCTAATTGCTAAGTATGTTAATCAATTCATAGTAAGTATGTACCCAAGTAGTAGTGGAAGTTGACATTGGATGTAAGTGAGTTAAGGGAACGCGACTATAAGATACTCGTACTCAGCATTTATTCAATATTCAACATACTCAAAAGTATGAAAATATTTTTTTTTTCCTTTGTCTACAATTACTATCCGATGTTAATGAAAAAGGCCATTTGTCAAATCGATAGATTATCTGAGGGTTTCAACTAAATGCGTTAAAAATTTTGGGAGCCTTTATCGATTTGCGGGACGAAAGGGGCGTGGCAAAATGTTGAATCAAACTTGATCTGTCGCCATACGTACTCTACACGTCAAATTTGGTAACAGTAGCTCTTATAGTCTCCGAGATCTAAGTGTTCATACGGACGGACAGACAGACAGTTAACATGGATAGATCGACTGGGCTGATCAAGAATATATATACTTAACGGGGTTAGAGACGGTTATTTTTGCCTGTTACATACATTTGCACGAATACAATATACTCGTTTACTCTGCTAGAGTATGAGAACAAACATAAATTACGTTAACGATTACATTAGAAGAGAATATGGATTAAGTCAATGAGATGACAAGTAAACTTTTGAATCCTACTGAAATTGGTTTAAGTTTAGGTGTGGAAAAAGTGAAAGAAACTTTCGTATGATAATATGAATTACTTTTTCTAAATTATATGAAAGAGTAATTCGTGATCAAAGTTGAGTAACAATATACACAGCTCTTCTGATAGCTCATGGAACTCGTACCAGCGATTTCTCATCCCAAACTATTTCTCAAACAAACAGGACTTTTGCGGATGTGATAAATATGAGAATTTTTAAATATGATAGTTTAGTTCATAATATAACACACTTTACTAAGCAAACTCTACTTAGAACAAGAACGCTATAGTCAATATTCCGACTATAAGATACTCGTAGTTAGCATTTATTTCAAACAAATGTGTGGGAGATATAAGGTTTTATCGATTTGCGAGGGAGGGATCAAGAATATATATTCTTTATGGGGTGGGAAAAGCTTTCTTTTTTTCTGTTTTTGTTTTTTTTTAGAAAGTTTAGAGATTCCGAAAGGTCTTCATAATTGCTAAAGTGTTATGCAAATGTGAGAATGGTTAGTCTTTTCAAATACCAACATTAACCAATATTAACCAGGCTAAAGATAGAAGAAATGATTCGGACTTTTCTTTAGAAATTGAAATTCCCTTTGAAGTATAAGTATAGTCATTGTCAAGTGATTCCGATCACATAATAATTAAAAACAAACATTTACTACTAGGCCGCACAAACGCAGGCTGGTGGTTATAGGTTTTTCCAAATGTCCAAACCAAAGTAAGCTGTAAAGAATAACTGCCTTGATACGTATTCTTATAGGCAATCCAATAGGTTATATGGTGAATGTATGTACTATATTTCTCTTTTAAATTGGATACGCACCATTACTAAACAGACACCGGTTTCATTACTGTGCACTGTCATTTAATTTTGATTTGCTTTTGAACTCAAAAATATGTATGAATATATCTTAAAGATACGGCACAAATTGGAGTCTCGAGCTCACATGAATTTCTTGCACTGTTGTTTAATTCAAGCTATCGGAATTAACTTTAGTTTTCGATGGGCTGGCTGCTGGTCTTGTTTGCGTGATTAAAATAATTATTATAAAATTTGCGCACTCTCTCTATTAATGATCACTCCAGGAATCGGAAACTTGTGTCGCAGATTCATCAGTATGTTTGCGTGTGTTTGTGTATGCACTTTGTATTAGTATTTTGATAAAATTGTTGTCTCGCGGCTTTTCATAACTGTCGTATACTCCCACGGTAGAACAAATATGATTTCAGTTTTCAATCGCGGACATAGTATTGGGCTCTACCGATGGCGCCTGTTGTTTAAGCCCAGGTTCGAGTTCAGATCCAAATCCAAATCCGCGACGGCTATCGCAAACGCAAGCAGTGTCGGTGTCGGCGGCGGCGGCGGAAAGACGAAGTCGAATACGTACGAATGCGAACCAATGCAAAGCAAACGCGCACTGAATCGAAATCGAACGAGAACTACAGCGGGGTATAAACGAATGCGGCACGGCTGACACGGGCACACGGGCACACAGGCACAGGCAGGCACAAGCACGAACGATACGAACAATCTGCGTAACAGTCAAAAGTAGACTAACATGAGTTTCTTGAGCAACTACAAAGTGTACGACAAATGGGAATTACACGACAACCGACAATCGAAAACAGCGAAAACAGCAACAACAACTAGCGTCACAAACACAACGGCAGCGGGCAGCACACAGATACCTGCCCAGACAACACACAGATACGCCGGAGTTGGCTGTGTGTGTGTTCGATAGAGAGAGGCAGAAGCAGACAGAGAAAGCCAGCGAGAGCGAGTGAGAGAGGGAGAGGCAAAAGGTGAGAGCGAACGAGTGCGAGTGCACGATTGCCGATGGGCAGAAGTAGAAGTGTAGTCAAGCCAAGCGAGGCAAGAAGAGCCGGTTGGCAATACTTGTTTTCTCCCCTTATTTTTACTCTGAGCGCTGCTATGAGTGTGTGTGTGTGTGTGTGTGTGTGTGTGTGTGTGTGTGTGAGTGTGAGTGTGTTTGTGTGCGTTCTCTTGCGCTCTATGTGTGCATGTGTGAGTTGTGTATCTTTATCTGTATCTGAGCAGAAAAAGTGGCAATAGCAACGATGAAGACGACGACAACAGCAAGAGCAACAACAACAACTAGGAACAGCAACCGTAACAACGGCAATAATGATTATCATTAAAAGTGGGCTGGCTGTGTGGCACGCGGCCGTACGTGCAAGTGAGATAGAGATAGGTGTTGGAGTCGTGTCGGCATCGGGTATCGGTATCGGCTACGGCTCGAGAACCGGTTGCGTCATGGGGGCACGACAGCGGGCACATGCACAACACAAGCACAGCCACAAGCACAAAAGTATCTGTATCTCAGCTGCTGTTGCTGCTGCTGCGACCATAAATAAAGTATCTGGCTGGCCGACTGATGGGCGAGAGCGAGACAGAGCGAGCCGCTAGCCACGAATCGCATTCGTTGAGCGAGTTGAGCGATGCGGCCGTGTTGGCTGCCGGCTGCTGGCTGTTCGCCGTTTGCTGTTGGCTTTGGTGGGGCGCTTTAAGTGCGAGCGAGCTAGCGAGCGAGAGAGAACATGAAAAAATTAACTTAACAACTAGAAAAATGGCTGTTATTGCGTGTTGTTGTAAATGCCGATGCATGTATTTGTAGGCGCTGTTGTTTTTGCTGTAGTTGTTGCTGTTGCAATGCTGCTACTTGCTGCTGCTTCTGCTGCCGTTCATGTATTTGTTGCCATAAACAACACAACAACACGAACACGAGCGCTAACGTCGCGACGTATGAAAGTAAAGTGCTACAGCCTCAGACTCAACCTCGGCCTCAGGCTCACGCTTACGCTCGCCAGCCAACTCCACTTCGCTCCCATTCCCCCCTCCGCTCGTTTCGAGTGCTTGCTGCAAATAAGAAAAACTTGTGATGAACATGAACAAAATTCGTGAAAGGGGTGGGCCACCGTTTCAGCTTCAGCTGTGAGGTTTTATCACACATACACGTACAACTACATATGTACATATATATGTATGCAGGGCCATCCGACTCCTGGTGCTGGTGCTGGTGCTGCTGACCACTTTGGCTGGTACTGGATTGGCGGCATCTTCCGTGGTGCCGCTGT
Source organism: Hirtodrosophila duncani (assembly GCA_037043425.1). NCBI lineage: Eukaryota > Metazoa > Arthropoda > Insecta > Diptera > Drosophilidae > Hirtodrosophila > Hirtodrosophila duncani. Next base: position 1,390,659 of record JBAMBM010000656.1, on the reverse strand, counting down.
TGTTGCTGCTGCTGCTGCCGCTTCGCTGTCGTCGACGTTGACGCCACCGCTACCCGCTACCCGCTACCCGCTACCCGCTACCCGCTACCCGCTACCGTCACCACGACCACCACCTCCACCGGCAGCACCACCGCCACCACAGCTGCTATTCCAAGCGCTCTTACATTTTATTATGTAGGTATTTGGTTTTGTTTTGCCTTTTTTCGTGGCGTTTCTTTAACTTTTTCTAATTAATTGAAACGCCACTTGAGAGGAGTGAAGGCAACAGTGTTGGTTAGTGCGAAAGGGATGGCGAATGAGGAGTATGTTGGAGCATTGCTAAACCGTTTACATACGGTACATATGTATGTATATATGTTTGTGCTTGTTTCTTGAACGCGACATTGTCATTGCAATCAAACTTTGCCTTTTTACATACACAATTATATACATACACACTTACACACATCATCACAAGCAGAGCAAATCTCACAGACACATACACACACACACACACACACACGCATATACAGCAAGCCCCCCAATCCCAACACGCACACATGTCACACTCGCTGAAAACAAATTCCTACAACATTTACATAAATGAACTTACTTTGTTCTACGCATGTAAATACATTTTGTCCTTTGAAGACATTCTTGGTGGAAGGAATATGTTTCGATCAATGCAAGCCGATCTGAAAGTTCAGAAACTATCGACTACGACGTGAATAAGGAAAAAATTAAAATTAAGGAAAAAAAAACAAGAGAGAAAGGCAAACTTCGGGTAACCGAATCTTACATACCCTTGCAGATTCGGTAAAAGTTTATTCAGATTCGATTGGTTATATTCAAACTATATTATATAATGATTCGATCCGGATTAACTTTGGTCAGCAGACGAGACGGCTTCTATAACTGGCATATACCAATTCGGGCGGTTGTATGAAAGCTATATGATATAGTAGGTCGATCTGGACGTTTTTTACATATGAGCAGCTTACAGCAGAAAGAAGTCTATGGGAACTCAACTTGATAACTTTAAAATAGACAGACTCACAGATATCGACTCGGCTTGTTATGCTGATCAAGAGTATATATACTTTATGGGGTCAAAGTTACTTCCTTCTAAGCGTTACAAATATAGTCACAAAATTATAATACCCTCAGCAAGGCTATAATGTGATAAAATCAACTTTATGACATTAGGAAATCTATAAAAAATGTAATTTTGACTCTTTGGTGTCTTTACCTTACAATTTTTTTGTTTAATGCGGATTGAGTTAAATCATCACCAGCAGAACTCCTTGCAGCGTTAAACGGAACTGTAATGTAATGTCGTTTGTGGCCCTGGCTGATTTCTAATTTAAGCAACCGAATAAAGCATTTTCCTTGTAACATATTGAAGATGAAGTTGAAGAGTTTAAAGAGCAACGAATTGTAGTCAATTCAAAGTTCATAGTCAAATTAACCACCCATTTTTTCATGAATCGGTAATGGTGTGCACATTTTAAGCGTTCGTGAAATGAGACCAACAGAGACATGTTTATTGGTCTCATTTAACGAACGTCTTTTACTCATGACAGGAACGTTTGCATTATTCTAATGATGGTTTTGCTTAAAAATGTCTATCATTTACCATCACTCTATTATCTTTTTATAATTATCAACACAAAAATGAAACCCACCAACATCCTCCCACCCAATCACCTGGCTATTCATCTATCCTCTCATCTCATCTCTTCCTCACTTTATATTATATACTAAGTTCAGTTATATTTAGCGTTTTTATCATACGCACAACAATTTCCCTCCCCAATCTGTAAATTTTGGGGAAAGAAATATAAGTATTACATTTGTTGTCTAAAACTTTTCCCAACATTTAAGAAGGGCCAAAATCACCCTTAAATTAAGAAAAGGGCACAAGACAATTACACAATGTTTTTTTTTTTTAATTTTTTTATATTTAGGAAAATACTTTTTACATTTTTTATAATTAGGACGTTTTTTTATCAAAGAAAAAATGCCTAAATAATAGAACAATTTTATATGTAAGAGAGCAATATAGATTACAATTTTACCTCTTTCAAAAGAATGAGTTGAGTTCACCATTTTTCACGAACAATATGCTTTAGATCCAAATGGTGCAAGCATTCAAATGATCGGACTTGCTTTGGTTCCGGGTAATACCAATAGCTGAAGGATTAATAGTAATTTGGTAGATATTGGAACGCGTCTTGGAAATTTATATTTATTTTATTTTTATTTATTTATTTTTATTTATGATCAATTCATCTAATTAAAGTTGTTTGGAAATTCACTCTTAAAGTTGCATTTTATTTTCCAATAAGTGAGGAGATCGAAATTCAGAAGCAATTGGAATGCTAACGACGAGGAAAATTTGAGTTCCATTACAAATTTCTAATATTTTTGTGATCTATCTTGTTGCTATTCATATCAAGTTTCAGACATATGAATATAAAGTAGGATTTCCCATGCCGGCCGGAAAATTAATGCACATTGAAATTGTTCGAATTCTGGAGAGGTAGCCAGTAAAGGAACCAAAAAAATAACAAGGATCTTGGAAACCCAATTTATAGCTTTAATACTGCTTAAAATTTGCTATAGCATCTAGCTTGTACTTGAAAGCATTTCCTTCAAGGTTTATATTTAATAAGAAATGTTTGATTTGGATTATGAAAAACATCATTATTTATATAACTGTTAATAACATTCAAAAGATTTTCTCACGGTCATGGGCCTTGTCATCACCTCAGTCAGAGATCGCTGAAGTATAATCTACAAAATGTTTTAGTCCCACTTAAAAGTGCTTTTCTAATTTAAGTGCAATGTCAGTACGAGTGTTAGGCTTTGCGCAACTATAAAGCAGAGCTTCTTGTCTCAAATGTAAGCAACAACATAAATACTCCCCCCATATCAAAGAGCCGGAAGGTAGAACCGTACTGATCCAAATGGCAAAAAAAAAATTGAGATTCACCTCAATTGAATGGACATTAATACAAATGCATAAATTTCTTGTTAAGATTTGGATTCTATATTTAGCATCGGTTGATAAATAACGCATATACCACGGTAGTAATTGGCCCACAAGCAACAAATTCAGATCACGTTAAATCATTGGCACAAAATGCCGTCGCTGTCGCTGTCTTCGTCGATGTTACCGTTGCCGTTGCCGTCGCAACAGGAGCACCAGCAGTCTTTGCTACAGCTACAGCCCCAGTAGGATTGCAAGCATTGCGCCGGGAACGGAGCGAGACAGGAGGGGAAAATTGGCCGTCGACCTATCTTGGGCTCAAGGGGGACGGGCGCTCATTGGTAATGGCACTGGCACTGGCGCTAAGGCTATATTCCGTGCCAGAATCAGTAACAGAAACAGAAGGAAAGAATGAAAGAGAGAGGTTACAACGATGGCACACTGGAGTCGGCCCAGAGGCCACAAGCCAAAGCGGGAGGGCGAGATGATGCCGCTACTAAAGTTAAGAGTATGGGTCTGGGGTGGGGTATGGTATGAGTATGAGTTTGGGTACTCGTATGCCACCCGCGGTTCGGCGGCGACGGGAACAGCAAGAGCAACATCGTCAGCAGCAGCAGGAACAGAAACAGCAGCCGCAGTCGTTAGTCGCAGTCGATCCAAATCCAGAAACAACGTCAGTCTTTGTTTAACGATTTTTATATTTCGAACACGAGATACATTTGTATCTTTTGTATTTTTCTTGTTGGCACAACTGCAGTGTTTGTATCTGTATATCTGTGTCTGTGTCTGTGAGGATAGCTGTGTTGGTGCGGTGGTAGCTTTTCCTTGATTCGCTTCGTTTCGTTACATTTCGTTTCGTTTCGCCTCCGTCTCCGCCTCTGCCTCCATCACGATATTATTGTTGTTCGTGTTCTGTCGTTGATAGCGTCAGCAGCAGCAGCAGTAACAGCAAGAGCAGAAGCAGATGTTGTTGCTGTTGTTGTAGTTAGTTGTTGTTGTCATTTTCCCCACAAATCCAAGTATTTTTCTGGTTTTGTATCTGTGTGCGTGTGTGTGTTTGCACAAAGCCAATGATGATTGTGAGCTTCGAGCTCAATTTTCTTGCCACTTTTTACAAAGTATCTTTTGGATACATCGTAGCCTGGAGTGTATTCGTAAGCATGTGTGTATGCGTGTAGAACGTGCATGTGTGTATGCATGTACGTGTGTATGTTTGTTAGTGGGCAAGTCAAGTGCGTGTTTCTGTTTCTGTTGCTGTTGCTGTGTGCGTACGTCGACATGAATTTTAATCTAATAGATACAAATGAAAAGGTGTTTGTGTGTTCAACTCTCATGTAAGCGCTTTGCCTTTGACTTTGACTCGCTACGGATGGGGATCGAGGTTCGCGGTTCGGCTCGGGCTCGGTGTGCCTGTTAGTCCCAGGCGTAGCGGTATTCGTTTTAGACATTTGGCTCGATGTATTGAATCATTTCCAGCACCGAGTTCACTTACCTTGCCGCGCTTTTTATTGCTCCCAGCCGCCCTATTTATGTGCACATTTGACACAACTCTCTGGAGCCTTTGGTTGGCGCATCAGGACTTTTATTCATACAAGATATTTGATTGATTTTATGGATGGTAGATGGAGTTTTCCACTAACCATAGGGCAAGTTAAAATTAGAAAATTCTCTAAGATAGGGCATTAAATATTTATGTTACTTCCAACCACAATTAATGTCTGCCAATTATTGGCTAAATTTAGGCAGATATATTGACAGTTTTCCAGCTTTAGGGCTCCACTCTTTTTGCTACCTGGGGGAGGAGCAACGACAACAGCAGGGCCTTCTGTCCTACAATTGACCAAGCTGCAGCCCAACCAACCAACTAAGCAATCAACCAACCAGCCAACCAGTCAGCCTGCCAGCCATTAATGGAAAGCTTCTAGGAAAAGACAAAAACATTGGCAAAGCGCAAAAGGTGTGCTCGACTCCGAGTCTTCCTGGATATGTATGTGTACAAATGTATGTATGTTTTCACATGTATATGTATGCACCCCGGGGCAGGGTTTAATGCGAGAGTGTAGCAAACGGACCAGATAGAGGCTGCTGCTCTGTACAGCCATCATCGACATCGACATGCGATGAACACGAAACAAGTTGTACACAGATAATCATAAATAAACGAGACGCAAGCGACGAGAAGTACTGAAACTGAAACGAGTCCAGAGCCAGAGCCAGAGCAACGAAAGCTCCGACATCGACATCGACATCGTCGACGTCGTTGGAGCACCAACTGAAGCAGGAGCAGCATCAGCCCACAGGGCTTTCCACTGTGGCTGGCAAAGGGGTGAAGGAAGCAGCGCGGGGTAGGCACGAGCAGTAGCGCCAGTAAGGGCACCAGTATCAAAATGATTGCCGAGCAAAGCTCGAATACAGCCACCATCCTTCAGTCCCTGCAGACAAACGTTGAAACACAGCGAAACAGATAAAAAGATACTTTTGCAATGCGACAGATACAGATACGCTTGGCAAAGGCATTGGTCCCACTCGCACTCGCGTTCACAGTGGCTCCGTTTACCTTACAGCCAAGTTGCACTTGAAGTTCGCTTCAGAATGGCAACGACAATGGCAATGGCAAGCAAAGATGCTGTCATGTCTACCGGCTACTGTAACAGTTGACGTTAACGTTCACGTTAACAGTCAGTCGCAACGCCACCGCTGAATCTGAATCTGAAACTGAATCCGCATCCAAATCCATGGGGACGCGGACCCTGGCCATGTTGCCAGCACCTTAATTAGAATCATTGCCCATCAAAAATAATAAGGGTTAAGCTTAAAAGAATAGCCAATTAGATCAAATTTTCAGATTTTCAGATTTTTAGACCGGCATAATTAAATTTTAGGCAAACCCAAGAACCCAACTTTACCTCCATTTTTTCTTTATCTATTTTATTATTTTATTTGTTGGTTGCCTGCGGTTGGGCGGGTACATGTAATAAATTTAATCATAAACCGAAATAAGCGCGTTTAACCACGCTATCTTTTTATGTCGCACCGCTTGGCAGTACGTGAGGCCAGCCCCTGGACATGGCCACTACGAGCGTTGGAGCAAGTGGGCCAGGCATGGCGAGGGCGAGGCAGGGCGAGGCGTTCGTTGTGGTTTACTGGGGGAGACGGGGGCTAGGCCATTCGATAGACACAAAATCATGTGTACATGTGTCTGTCTGTATGTATAGCATTGAGCTCCAGTGGAAAACGACTAAAAACAAAGTGTAACTGATGTTTTCTGTGTTTTTGCGCATAGCACCATCTGTTGCCACCTCCCCCACACCCCCCTCACTAGCAACATGTCCTGACTTTGCTGCGAGATTTCAATGTTCCTAGTTCATTTTTATCGCGTTAAGTGAATATTGGACATGTACACGTCCTACTCCTGCCACATTTCGGGGGCTCGTGCTCTGGCTTTGGTTCTGCGAACCCATAAAATACTTCACACACATCTATAGAAACATACTCGTACTTACACGTACATATACAAATGAACAAAAATACATACATATATACTTGTAGGTTGTTACCTTTTGCAACTTTCTTTTCTGCCATTTGTATATATGTATATACCTATACGTGTATGTGTGTGAGTGTGTTTGTGGCTGCTTTTATCGTTTTTCGTTAGGTTTAAGTGTTTATCTTGGCCCATTCATTCGAACTTTTGCCTCGTATCTAACTGTTGTTCGTGTTCGTGTTGCTGCACTCGCTTCTACATGCACAGGGCGTGGCTTACGGTCAACGGAAAGAAAGCAAAACGTAAAAAATCGCTCATAGGGGAAGCGCGCTGAGAGCGCGCGCAACTTCATTCATACTTGCATGTACATACATACGTACATACGTACATACTTACATAGCCGGGGGTTGCCATTGCCGTTGCCTTTGCCGATACCGTTGCCACCGCGATGAGCGAGGGAAAGGACGCGGGATGGGCACAGCAAGCTACATCTACGAGTACGAGTATTTATTGTATATACAGAGCCGCGAGGGGCGGAAGGAAGCCAGCGTCGCAGAATTATGAGTACTTCTGCCGAGCTGTCGTCCGCTGCAATGTCCTTGTTTGTCCTTACACCAGCTAAACATATCATAATATAACAACTTGCTGTCGCATCATGGGAGCAGCACAATAGCATCTATGGGGACTTGAAGTGAACTTCATGTGCGAAGTGGACACACTCGAAACAAAATCATACTGGCTGATGCACTAATAAAAAATGGTTACCATGAAGCAGACTTCGGGACACCAGTTAGTAACTAACAGTTGAATTATTTAACTTTCAAGCGATTTGAGTATAGATATAAACCAATTCTAACAAATAGAAACTTCCTTCAACTCTTTTCAGACACAGTTTTTGGTCGAATTTAGAAAAAATCGAAATAGATTTTAGAAACAAACTGTTAATCTATATTTTAAAAACGGTTTTATTTAGCAAGCGCTCTTTCTGACCATTCCAATTGATAATAATTAGCTCTGTTACTATATCGGCGTTTCCTCACTCACTTAACCTCGAGCTGGCTGAACAAAAACATTTACAAATAGAAATGGCTCTAAAGCAAACCAAAAAAAAAAGAAAATTAAACAAAATGTTTACAAAATTTTTAGTTTTTGGGCCATTTTTTCTAAATATAAATATAATAATAGAAAGTTTTCTAGAAAATGGACGATTTCCTTATTATTAATTCGACTTGAACTTATTTTGTTTTTGAATTCAGATGGTATAGTTCTGTCTATCGTGTCTATGGTATAATATATCGGTTCAAATTTTATTTACCGATCTGAAAAATTGTCATACAATTAAATATTTTGAATGATTCAGTTACGCTAAGATGATAATACAAGGAGCTCTTGATCTAAATGTTGGTCGAAAAATCTCACCTGTGATTACCATATGAAATTTTTCCACACAAATGCAACGGTTTGTTCAATGATATATATGGGGGGTGGTCGAATCCTACTGCATCAAATGTGCAAACGGGCATCTAATAAAAATGTCGGTCCCATAGCGCTTGAGTTGGCAGAAAGTCTAGCGTTGACGCCTTACAGGGTCATGACTTCATCGACATCTACATGATGGGCTGAGCTATATCGGCTCGCCTCCTATTGTGATCAGGATGGGTCCTTGCTAATGCCATGGCAATATTAAAAGTTATTTAGAACTCACTAAAAAGACAAGTGTTAAAGCAGAAGGACATCAGTCAAACGGAGGAGTTGATGAAGATGGCGGCTTGCCGCTCCTTGCCTGGCAAGTGTCAATTTGCTTTGCCATTGTTATTCTTTAAAAATGATACTCTAAATACGTATGTGTATTGCTGGGGAAGCCAAGCACAGACACTTTTGAGTCACTATGACCTTGAGCCTACTAAGTAAAAGGCTACAACAAGGTTTTTCCCCTTAAGGACACTTGAGTTTTGTGTAGTAAACTTATACATTTAAGGCGCCCGTCATCTTGGCAATAATCTTTTCAAACCTTTCATGATTAATTCTATTATTTCTCATTTTAAGGAATTCGTATCTGTGCATACAGTCGCTAGTACTGCTAATGTTTTCCAAGGACACGCCTCTAAATCTACCGCCTATCAAAGTCGGCGGCTCTCCGTTTTAATAGACTGCGCTGAGAGCTCTTGGCAATGGCAATTGACAGCGGCAAAGGCAAAGATTTTAATTTCACATGTTGACTGAGCGACTTTGTTTATTTTATGAACTTTATTAACGCTCTTCGCACGTTAACAGCTTCACGCCGACCAGGGGGGTGTGAGCCGGCAATGCTGATGACGATAGCTGGGGAAGACCAAGTCTAATATTAATAACAAGCTTGAACCTAATTCCTTATGATAAATGATATAAGTCAACAACCCTCAAGTTGCTCGCGATGCTCCCCCATTTTTGTTGCTGTTACACTGGCTCTGGCTGTAGATGAGGCTTTGTATGCGGCTGTGCCTGTGGCTGCCACTGCCTCTGACGCTAACTCTGACTCTGCCGTTTGTGCCGACGCAAGCGGTCGGACGGACGAGGACGGTTGGTCGGACCAGACGAGGAGAATTTCATTTACACGCGGCGGGATAATGTTCTGATGATGGCATGTTTTTTTGCATACAAAGTATGCAAACGCAAAGAAGCGGAAAATATTTATGAAATTGCCGCAGAACTGGCAAGCAAATGTCGTAAAAAGTTGGAAAATTAGATTTTTTCTGTGTTATACACAAACGTGAGGCTTTCCACCCCAAAACAGCGGCCAGATAACAATGCTTGGAGTCGTGGCCGGAGCCAGAGAGGGAGCAGGAGTCCGGGACGTAGACGGAGTCGGAGATATTTATACTACATTAAATATTTGCCAACACTCAACTCAAGCATAACAACTCAACTTGAACAGAGGATTTCGTCGACGGCGTCGTCGTCGTCATTGTCCTCACTGCTGGGTAGATTTCAGATTCGGGCTGGGGTGGAGTTTATTGGGTGGCGCCAAATACTTGCTTGCTCGTAAATATAATGCTCAAATTTAAAGGACATTTTATGTGCGAGCATCATTTTAAACGCGCTAATTTGTTTGATTTCCTAATGCGTCGTTTGCTGTTTGACCTAAGACCATGAATTGCAACGTAAGTTGAGGAGTGATTCTGCATCTGCATATTGCCGTATATACTCGTATGCAATGCAAAAGTTATTAGACGTGTTATTATCACCATTGCCGTCTTCATTGCTGTCCGCTCCCCTTACAGAGAGGCAAGCTCTGCCTTTCCTAATCGGATTAACTGCGGTTGGTAGCATAAAATATATAGCTGGAATTTATGTAGACTCATAAATCGTAAGTGCGAGGTTTTGTCAATTAGGCCTTAGAGTGAGGAGTACGTAAAATGCAAATACCGTTATGACTTATTATCTTTTTTATCTTTTTTGGATATAGTACATAGACCTGATTCTGGATTTGGGTCCCTTAAATACTAATTTCATGCCGCAAATATGTATTAAATCATAAAGTTCTTAAGGTTACAATATCTGTAAGAAGTGCTGAGGCTTCTAGCGTATATACAGTATCAGCAACAAAGTTACATACGTCTTGAAATCTGTACTATACTTCTCAATATATGAGCTTTTATCGATTTTTTCTTATACAATCCAAGTAGTATTATCTTTTTGCAAATGTGACAACTTCTACTGTCAAATCGATCCATACGAAGTGTCACCAAAATCTCAATTGACCTACAAAAACTTAAAGATCCTCTTTAATGTAATTTGTTGTTGTAAAAGTGACAATTTTCATTGTTGATTCAACCTATAACCTATGAAGCCATTGCCTATAATGGTTTTTGGATATTTATGTATTTGCATTGATAATTGGGAACAACAAAGGCAAATTGTTTGTTTTCCATCCAAATCGATCCTGATTTGGTTTGTATCCATTTTAAGAGGCGTCATAGCCAAATTTGACCGAAGTTGATTAGCAGCAGTTTGCTATATTTTTTAGCTTCTTATTAGGTGCAGGGTATTTCTTTGTGGTTGTTGTTGTTATATCTGTTAATGTGATTCCGCTGCTGTTGAGGATTGGCTTGGTTGTAGCGCCTTTGATAATCTTGCCTTCTACTGCCGTATCTCTGATGGGCACATGAAATCATATTTTCATGTCCCGCAGATTCAGCGAATTTAGTTACTGCCTCGTTCATGATGATAAATTGGCCTGATTCCATGATGATTTTGTACCCTTGCAGAGGGTATTATAATTTTGTCACGATGTTTGTAACGCATAGAAGGAAGCATCTCCGACCCCATGAAGTACATATATTCCTGATCACCTGTCTGTTTCCATGCGAACTGTAATTTTATTTTCACCCTAGCCGTCTTTTAGCTGGAAGCTGTTCGTATGTAAAAATCATAAAGATCGGACCAATATAACATATGGCCTTAATAGTAATATAAAGCAAATTTGGTTTGTTTTAAAGGAGGTCCCACGTCTGTTGACAAAATCATTAATTATAACAAAATTATTCAGATCGGGCCACTATACCAGAGATCTTCATAGAACATAGAACATAGAGAGTATAGAACCTAGTTTTTTTTTTTGGAATGAAGACAATAAGTTTATATTTCATTAAAATCAAGAAAATTTTGTTTGTATGCATTTTAGGAGGTCCCATGTCCTTTGACCGAATTTGATCAAGAGCGGTCACGAACCTTTTTAGAGCAGAAATAAATTGTATTATTTCCTATCATATATTCAGTGTCATGAAGTATGTTAAAGGGTTTAAAGACAGAAATAGGAACTCCCATAGTAACTTAGTCTCTTCTTAACATAGAAACGTGAAAGTTCTTATGCAGTTATATTGGTGAAAGTAATTTACTTGGTCTTTCTGGAAAGTACAAAAAAGAGCTTAAGTGTTTCTCTTAATTATATCTTTCAGTTGCTAAAAGAACAGGCGATCAAAATGCGTAGCAATACTCCTTAAAATGGGCTTTGTGACAAAAGTTGTATCAATTAATAGTGGTGTTTGTTTTAGTCACTTTTGTATCGCAATTTGGAATATTAGTATCACGGATTTGTTGACTCTATCATTGGTTGACATTCTATTCATCGAATATATGTAAGTATTCTTTTCATCTATTCTATTCATCACCAATTTTCCTGTTTTCTTATTAATTCTAGGCCATGTTTGTAAGTAAACATATTTGATAACAATAAATATTAATTTTTGGCATATTCTTATACATTATATACCCCCTTAAATAAACTTCTTCAAAACACATAAAAGCACTAAAGACAGAGATACATTTTGGGTAAACATTAATTAAGACTGTAACTGAGCTTGTTTTTCTTATAGTACGCTGAGATATTCAAATAAGAAAAATCATTTACTCACATACTCTTTGAGGTGGACATAATTGTATTTTGTGTCGTGTTGGGTATATACGATTATTACTGATAGATGAATATGCCAAATATGTCATTATGAGATTACGCACAATTTTTGTTTATTTTCGTAAGCAAAGTTTTGTCACTACGCCTATTTGCTTTCACTTATCGTGCTATTACTGAAGAGTACACATAAGGGTAATGGAATAATGGTAGGGTACGGGTAGCAATGCATGGAGTACCTCAGCTTCAGCCTTCATATCCATAACATGTAGTGTACAAAGTACATACATATGCGAGTGAGAGGAAGCCTTGGGGAGGCTTGTCTTCCAACGTGTGAATAGAGCCAAGCACCGGCAAAACAACAGCGGCGATGGTGTGTCGGTGTCGATGGCGATGGGCGATGCCATCTGGCGATTATCATTATCGTGCGTCTCTGCTTAACACTCGAGCCATACCCTACAGATACAGCCTACCGTCTTTGTCAATGGAGTTCTGGAGGTCGCGGCTTCTGTATCTGATGCCCATACCAAACCCAAACCCCTGCTCATGCCCCTGTTTATACTTATACTCTGCCTCTGGCAGCGACATTCGCACTCGCACTCAGCTATTTAACGTGTTTTCATAATTGATTGCTAAACTGTTTTGTTTAGACCTTTGCATATATTTTTATGCAAATAATTACGAAAGTGAACGAGCACATAATGGGTTGCTGGCTGTTGGTTGGCGGCGCTTGGTGTGGTCTGGGCTTTGGTTTGGGTTTTCGCATGGGTATGGGTCTGCGTCTGTCTCCGTCTCTGTCTCTGGAATGCTCACTTTGTTTGTGCATGTTTGGGTTTGGCTTTAGTTTGGTTTTGTCATTAAAATATTTTTGGTTTTATTCAGATTTTGAGGCTGCGGCTGGGCTATGCTGACTGTTGGTGGTGCTGCTGGCTTTGCTGTTTTGCTCTGCTCGAACATTGCATTTTATTTTCTTTTTATTTTCGCCAACTCTTTGGCGTTATTCTATGTATGAACGTAGTATACGTATGCTCGTATTCATTTAGCAGAGCTGGGTTGAATTATGCCCTGGCTCGGGTATTTTTGTTTTGTCTCACTTTTTGTTAAATGATTAACAATGAGGCCTTATTTAGTGCAACTGAATCTGGCGTCGCGGCTGCCAGGATATGTGTGAATGGGGTAGCTTATGGGGTATGCCCAATGTTGTGCCATTCGCATTCATCGCTTCACCAGCAGCAGCGCTCAAACTCAGAGCTCAAGCAAGGCACCCACTTTATGTATATGTAGATGTATATGTATATATATATCCGCCTATATTCGTGTGCGTGTGTCTATGCACGTGTATGTGTTTTTATATATTAAAAAAGTTTCTAACAATAAGCTATTCTCTATGCTTATTACATATTATGCTGAGTCTGCAACCCATGCCGGCGGAAGAAGAAAAAATAATAATGGCTGAGGCGGGCGGCATCTGTGGGTCGAGAACAAATAATTTTGGATTAAATTAATTTCTCGCAGAACGACAAATCCTTGGTGAGGAAACGGTGCTCCCACACCCCTCCTTTCGTGAAAGAATGCCCTATCTCACCTTCGTAGTTTCAATGATCAAACAGTGTTCCATAAGCTGGGGAATCTTGAAATACTTGAAGTATTCCATGTGACATCTCCTAACATACTAATTCGATATTAAACATATATGATTTATTGCCTTAGAGCTACTTTCAAATAAGACTGCAAAGTAATCTCAACCAATATAGAATACATTATCTTCTGTTCTGTGAAATGTAGAAAATTCCTATTTTATTCATTGCTTTTTATTTTATATCAACATTTATTATACTTGTATTATGTATTGCATCATATAATTTTTTATGACTTTCTCATAGAAGCAATAGCTCGCAGAACATTACAAAAGCTAAGTCAAACCAATGAAGAATTGCAACAATAAAATACAGTGTTGGGTTATTAGCATTTAGAGCAAACAGCACAGCAACTTGCTGAGAAGAGGAAGAGGGTGTGAATGAATAGATAAAGACAGGATACAGAGGATGCAGAGAAAGAAAGAGAGAGAGAGAGAGAGAGAGATACGAAGCGAAAAGCGAGAGAAGAAAGAGCAGAGGGCAAACGGATAGAGAGAGGTTAGGTATAAGTATGGGAACCTTCGGAGAAGAAAGGGGAGCACCATCACAGTATTATGCGCAACACAAAGATGCTACTGAGTACATACATTTGAAGCAATAAATAAAACGAAATTTGACTTTTCAAACCTAGAACCTAGTTAGCCAACCTAGAATAAGCAGAGAAATGGTAAATTTAAGGTAGCAAGACGAAAAACGTCTAAGCTGATGCGTTCTATAAATTCCAAGTGAAATTAATGAGCAAAATAAAAGTTTTTGGACTCAAATGCAACATGAAACCGCAACATCACTAGAATTAATCTATCTTTAACCAAAACAAGAACCTAACTTCGGGCACCTGAAGCTTACATATGATTGCAGATAGCTGTACTATCATAAGGAAGGATCCTTATAAAATTTACTCCACAAACTCGAAGGCATTTGGTGCACGTCATATATAGATTCACTTTTACTCACAAAAATATTCATTCATACATATATACATACAGTATACACACATACATATCTGTTTTGCATTTGCATTTGATGTTGAAAAGAGCATTCTGTTTTTTTTTTAATTGTAAACGAATTCGTTAACCTTAATACCCTCCCTTTCACACACATATCGGCTCGGCTTATCATGCTGAGCAAGAATATATACTTTATGTGGTCGATAGTTATTGTACCTTCTGCAAGGGTATAATGAATTATTTTAAATAATGGATGTATTAAGATCATTGAGCGAGAAAATTACGGCTAGGAATGTACACAGTTTGAACAGGAAAAATGTATTGGGCTTAACAGGCTATATGAATGACAGGTGAATATCAAGCGCGTAGCCATAGAAGCAGAAAGGACCATGAAAGTGCAAGTGTTGTTTTGGAAGGGTATAAAAAAGAAAAAACACAAAACAAAACATAGACAAACAAATGCATTTATTTATTTACAGAGAGTGACAACAAGTTTTCTACGGAAATCCGATTAGAATGATTAAAAAGTTGCAAATTAAAATCATTAACTCTGCGAGTGCACAAATATGGCCAACGTAAGCGGATTTCCCATAAACGACAGAGACACACACAACACACACACAATCAACTATGCGAACGGACAGCCCAGAGTTCGACTAGGTGCTGCCTCATCCCTTGCCTTGATGATGGTAATGATAATGCAGAATGAGAATGGGCCTAAAAACAGACCAAAATGCAGGATCGAAACAGATGGAAATTAGAATTGGGAAAACTGGCAAAAGAGACGTTCACAGCAACATTGCAATTATTAAGCAGATGAAAATATACAATTGCCAAAAAGGGAAGCGAGAGTGACAACGACAACCGAAAAATAAATAGACACCATAATTCCCAAACAACGGAATTGACAGAAGAAAGGCGAAAATTGAATAGGCGGATAACATTTGAGAATTTTGAAAACCCGTGAAATGAGCAAATTCAAAATCTCAATATGTGTTTGTCGGGGATATTGATATTTTGGTAGGCGCGGCCCTGCTTGTCGGCGATTAGCTGCCCGTAAACATTTTTGCTCATTTCTCTTACATTCACTTACTTACAGGATGATGAATATGATGAATATGTGAGCCACCCAATATACAAGGTTGTTTATACTCGTACTCTAGTAAAAGTAGACGAGTATATTGTATTCGGGCAAATGTATATAACAAGCAGAACGAAGCGTCTAAAA
The DNA here is from genome assembly GCA_037043425.1 of Hirtodrosophila duncani. Taxonomy (NCBI): domain Eukaryota; kingdom Metazoa; phylum Arthropoda; class Insecta; order Diptera; family Drosophilidae; genus Hirtodrosophila; species Hirtodrosophila duncani. The sequence continues at coordinate 1,375,003 of JBAMBM010000656.1, read as the reverse complement.
CCAAATAAAGTATATATATTCTTGATCAGCAACAGCCGAGTCGATCTAGCCATGTCCGTCTGTCCGTTCGTATGAACACCTAGATCTCGGAGACTGTAAGAGCTAGAGAAACCCAATTTGGTATGTAGACTCCCCTTGTGGGGAGTCAGATCAAGTTTGTTTTGACCGATGAGGATCAAATTTGTTCAACTGACTAAAGTCAATACAAGCCGAGATTGGGTTGATTGCAATGAAAAACGAAGAAATTTGCATTTTTGTATAAAAAGACATTTTTATGGACGCATTTTAAGTAAAGCATGAAAACTTACATAAAATAAAAGAAATGCAAATGTAAATTGTTCGTAAGCCTTACTAGTTTTACAAGTCATTATAAGCAATAAACAGTGTGACCGTACAACAAAAAGTTCTTTGTAAGATTATGCCAGATTTTCTGGGAAATGGAAATTAAGGCCAGAAATTTAAAAGGCAGCTCGGAACCCGATGGTTAAAATTTCATATGAAGTCTTTGAGGCTATATATCTTGCCGACTTGCATAAACTATATGACAATATTATAAATAGAGCAGAATAATATAAAATGCGAGCATGAAAGTATATATATATCACGCTTTCTTGGACCTGGCGTAATGGTATTAAATTTGGTCAAAATTGGAAAATGTCACAGTAAAGATTCACCGCTCGGCTTTATGCGGATTTTGGATGCCTCTTCTTTGTCGCATCTCTTTGTGTTCACAAGATGCGCTTGTTTATTTCATATTGTTACTGTTGCTGTTTTGTGAACTACACGCCGGCGTAAAAAGGACAATCGCATGGCCTTAGGAATAGCTCTTTATCCTTCCTGTCGGCTGCGTTGGCAACATGTGTCGCCGCTATAATTGAATTATGCCCTTAATAGGATTAAAGTATTTCGCAGTTGTTTTGACCTTTTTTATCGCCAACTGCCGAAACTGAAGTTCGGCACAACTCGCCATACCTTGTTGTTGTTGTCCCTCCTTTGTCTTTTTTTTTTGCGCATTTCGTTCAATGGCGTCGCCTTGATTTTCGGCGGAGTCACCGAACCATTCCTTTTATATGTGCCAGCCTCCTTTAATCTAATTAGTGCGGAAAAATTGAGCACCATTGACGGAAGTGCAACCGCACGCATCCTGCAGCAGAATCCGAATCACAATCAGAATCACACACAGGCGACGTGACGAAGGCAATCGCCGCATCGCACCGTCACATTACCAGCTCCGGGCTTGGAACAGATTGTTGTTGTGTATGGTGTGTGCACTCGTATGGGTCTCTAAGCTAGATATAGATATGGACGTCCGTGCGATTACTGATTGTGAGTGTTTTGAGTGCGACGAGGCTCACATCTAAGCGGATGTAGACTACAGGATACGTGGCAATGTTGACAGCGTTCACACATGCTTTAGCCCTAGGTGTTGGGCTGGCTCATTGAGCCAACAATGATGACGACGGCTACATTGTATGCGTCTAGAAGTACGTACTACGAGTACATGGAACCAGTGCTGACATCGTAGGTAAACAAAGCAAAGGCAACAAATTGATTTCATTAGTAATCACAGTTCATATAAATAGGAACGTTACAAACACGCTTTATATACACTATTAAAGTATATAAGTATGGTATATATATATTCCACATTGACAAAATATATGAAAACTTGTTAAGTGCATTAGGCGAATCATATACAAATTGGCTTAGGCGTTGCAACCCTAGCCAAAACCCACCCCGCCATATCCGCTACCCTACTGAGCTCTTGCTCATTTTCATGTTCATGGATTCAATTCAAGCCATGCCTAGAACCGCGCCCTGCGGCGCTTCCGCATTACGTAGACGCCTGTAACGCTTGCAAATGATCATCGAACGGGAGCGGTAGTTGCCGCTGGGCAATGGTGTTGGTAATGTTAGGGGAACTAAACAAATATTGCCAACCCAACCCGAATCTTGTTCTCAACATGGCCGACTGTCTGTTGTTGTAAGCGTAAGCCGCGGGGAGAGGAGGGTTGCCTACCACGATACATACTCACATACATATGGAATATAAAAACATACATACATTTCTGTGACAATGACAACTTGGAGAATGCCAATTAAATAATGGCCGACAATTATTCGCATAACGAGTATAAGGGATAGTTATTGGATGGGCGTTCTTGTTTCTTGTTTGTGATAATATTTCGCATTGCGTAATTCAAGCTAATATGTTTGGGTTCTTTCACTGACAGATATTTATATATAGGCAGTCATATTATTACAATGAAATATTATACCATTTATTTCCTTTATGCATTTCGCCTGTTGACCCTGAATTCGCGAGCAGTTAACATATTTGTGAAAACACTTTCCTTATTATTAAGTTAAGCTTGAGAGCACTGCAGCAGATAAGACAGTTAAGAACGTCTAAATTAGCTAATATATTCACTGATCAGAGATAAAGTTACTTTCTACTTTAGTTCTAAAAATGTTATGGAAAACGTAAAATATAGACTACATTTTAGTAGGATGGTTTTGACTGCCAAAATATAGCTTTTCTCTTTGGTTGTTTCCAAAGTTATCTCAAAGTTCAGGCTTTTTTTAGACAAATGTTTTACTAATACCAAACTATAAAGTAAATTTTGAGCCAAGCTGTCCCAATTGTAGCCGCAGGTGCTTTCGAATTTCTTCAGTGCAGCTTTAAGGAGGACAGACAGTTGGCATGTCGAAAACGTCTTCGACACCGACACCAACTCCTTCGACACCGACAAACAACACGAGTTCACGCCCGCAGTTCATGGCACAAGTTGCGTGCCGTAAATTTGCGTTCACTACTGGAAGGTGGAAGCCACAGCCACACTTCTGGAGACCAAACTGCGAGTGCCTTCGAACAGGTGCGAAGCATATTTTGAGACGGCTGTGTCGCTCCCCGTTACCATCGACATCGCGGAGCGACTCAGTCCCAGCCCCAGCACCAGCACCAGCTCCAGTGCCAGCCCCAGTCTCAACTCAATGTTATGTTCTCGGTGTTGAAACAGAAGCAATTATTTTATTTGATTTATTTCGTCATTGCGTGCTCCTGGTTGTACTCGTACTCCTATGCCCATACTTTTGTCAGTGCGAGCAGCGTTCGTGTGGGTGCGTGACTATACCTATATCTATATCCAAGTATATGCACTTATATTGTATGTAGGTATGTTTGGGTTGTAATTGCAAGTTGGCGAGCTTTCAATCGGCAAGGCGATTCAAGATAAGTGCGGCCTAGACACTCAAATTATAGCGCAGTGTCTTCCACCTTACGAGTACAATAAAATTGCCTTTATGTCACGCCCATTTATTTGCCATCTGAGACAACGCCAAAGTAATACATATCTCGTATAAATATACTCTTAGCCAAAAATAATAACCACAAGTTGTTATACAAAACGCACACACGTTTCTACGATATATCGATGTGTTCATAAGTGTGCTTGTGCAGATGTGCGAGTTTGGTTCTACATATGTTGAGTCTGACTAAAAGTTACGAGTTTATCCATTAACACAAACGAAACTTTCTTATTACAACGAAAACACACGGAATGGACATAAATTGTCGATGTTAACTGTCTGTGGTTGGCTCTGGCTGTGGCGGAAGCGAGTGGAAGGTACCGCTGCAATTGGAACCATTACCGTTGATATACTTACAATTGGTCGGCGCGTTTATTTTAGATCATAAATATGTGGTGAGAATTATATATTATATATCTGACAATCGATGCGCATGAACACCCTTACATTGTTAGTATATAGTTTGACTACTTCAATCGGCTTATTATATGGAAATTGTATGATAAAATGGTCAGAGTTGAAAGATTTCTTATGAAGCTAAACGTGCCCATTTTCATTCTGTTATTTTAACTGATCTTCCTAGAATCATCATTATATGATGTAGTGCTCTGTTTCATAAAATTAGTATTTGTTATCAAATCTATTTCAGGATACAAGTAATAATACGAGTAGACAAATAAGCGCTCTCAAAAGTGCTGAGTTTACAGAACGCTAAGCTTGATAACGCCTTCATTATACTCCGACCAATGCAGGATACTATGCCTTTGCTTTCTACCAAAACTTCATATGACGCTGCCAACAAAATTCTTTATTTCTTTTCCAGAAGTCAAATTTACAACAAAATTTCTGAAAGAAGGTGCTCGATAATTCAGCATGCTGCTTATAATCTTATTTATAGAAGGACATTTTTAGGAACCAAGGCTTATCCGTGGCTTGTTTCATAAAACAAAACTTAGTGCCGTATTCACATTCGTCGAGCTAGAATAACATAAAACATAACATTTTTTTCTTTTTTACAGTTCGTGCTAGGCTTAACATCATGATAAATATATAATATGTCTAAAGAAAACAGTGGATAAGTGTATATAAAAGCTGTCAATGGGCGGGACAGGCTATAAAAATATGTAGAAATAAAAATGAAAAACAATAAAATTTGACATTAACATTTAAAAGCTGAAATGATAAATCAAATATGTACACGTAATTTGCATATGGAAATAATGACATGCTTGACCAATGACTATCACACGCCTTGAAAAACTGATACCATCAATTTAGTTACTCGTAAATCTGGGATGTGCAAGTCAATATACACACATTTTAGAAGCATTGATAAATCCTAACAATAAATGGAAATTCTCGAAATACTTTATACGTTTGAACCATTTTATTTACTCTCTCCTTATGTCTTCGTTCTAATTTAATGCAAAATCAAATTAACGTGTTGGACAAGAGTTTGGCAAACAACTAAGTTTTAACTAAGCGTTGCAATAGATATACCTTGGCGGTTGGGTGAAACCGTATACTATTTGTGATTCCAACCATGGCAGTGTTGTATGTGTTTAATAAATTTAGTGCTTTGACTTTATTCAAATATTTAATCAGAAATTAGCGGAGTTCGGCATTTGTCGTGCAATCGCACTTAATTGTGTGTGTTTACTATTGATATCCACATTTCTAGCTGTTACACATTTTATTTGCCTCGAACTAACTGATCCATGCACAAGCTACATATACGTGTGAACCACTAAATTGAGCTTATCAACACATCAGAATCGGAATTTTGATTACCAACCTGGTCGCTCTTGCGGCTGTAATTGTGTTATTATTATCGCTGCTGATAACGTAGGATCCAGCGGCGTATTCAGATAAAAGGCACAAAAGGGGTTGGCGTTCAACTCCAGACTATATATTTTAGTATAAATATGTAATTATAAGGAATGCGATAGTTTGTTATAACCTTAAGCCCCCGTACAACATTTGTACGTACGCCTGTGTACACTGTGTATTATAATGACATCCGTATACACCAAAACACTGCTATCTTTGTATTCATTATGGCCCATTAGAGTTATAGATTGATTTTGCAGATGATAGCAAATATGTGCATATTTGTACATATATACATATACACACACATACATAAAAACATTTATATAAAAAGGTTTCTTGTTTTGCATCGCTTTATCAACCATTGTGCAAATAAAAGCAGTTACCCGTTTTGATAGCATAAATTGAATCTGAAATAATTTGTTGGCTTTGATAAGGAATAGTTTAAGTTCTTCGTTCAACGTTCTGCTAACGCGTTTTGAAGCTTCATTTACTGTGTTAGGAATGACATAGAGAAAGAAGATGATGACATGATATGCAGCCCTTTCGCGTTTCCACTCCCACTCAAATCATGCAGTTTACTTTTTGATTGCTGTTCGCAATTCTTTTGTTAACTCTATCTGGCAACCTTTGGAATATTTCTTTGCTTACCCGATACGACTCTTGGAAACTACAAAATGTAATTCAATTGTAATTGCCACACGGAATTCGGGCACGACTACGGCTACTTATGTTTGATTCGATATAATCGGAACGAAATACAATCGATTCGAAAATACCTTTGACGAGCCCAAACGCATGCTGAATTGCGAACAACTTTTCGAAGTCAAAGTGGAATCGAATTCGATTTATTTCTCAAACTACAGTAGAAACCTAAACAGGCCTGATAGCGAAGATAAAGATGGAGAAATGATGGAAAGAAAGCGAAGCAAGGAAAAGGAGAGGTTAGAAATTGAATAGCGGGAATAGTGCCAAAGGACGATAAGGCTGCACGAAATGGGAGAAATAGGGAAAAACAGAAAGAATAAATAATAGGGTAAGTTATGTAACAGGGCGGGTACTTCTGGAACTACTGTTATTCCTTTCCTCTACAAGAGCCCTATATTCCAAAAACTATCATTGAGAAAGCATTGCAAAACCTTCAGACGTATCTCCATTTACAAAAAAATGTGATGGCTTAATAATTTTGTCAGGAAGTTTGCAAAGATAGAAGGAAGCATTTGCGACTGTACACAGTATATATATTCTTGATCAGCATGACAAGAGGAATCGATAAAACCATGTAAGTCTGTTTCAACACAAAATTCTTAGAAGTCTTAAGAGGTGCTGCTTAAGTTCAAGTATCATCCAGATCGGATCACTGTATGGTTTTCATTTAAACTAAGCCAAATTCTTTTCGTTTCCATTTGCATATATTTACACTGTGAATGGTATTCTAATCGGTACTTATTATAGTACCTACATACAGTAAATGAGTATATTGTATTCGTATAACAGGCAAAGGAAGCGTTTCCGACCCTATAAAGTATATATATTCGTCGATTTACTTCTGTCCGTCTATCTGTCTTGACCTAGAGTCACCAAATTTGGTATACAGTGCTTGATCAGATGAAGATTGTTTTGAAAATTTGCCCCATCCCATCCATCCCTACCCCGCAAATCGATAAAAACCTTCTATCTCCCACAATTTTTGACGTCTTCAGTTGAAACTTGGTTTGCATATGTATACATAATTTATACATCGATCTGCCGAATTCATTCATCGGGAAGAAAACGTTTTGATTACAGACCCCCAACAACAAAATTTACAGCCATTATTTTATAATGTAAATTTTCATAGCCTGTCTGAGAGAATAGCGTAAACTGCTGCTGCAAATATGATGCCAAAATCAGAATACCCTCTGCTGGTGATAAGTTTAATTCCAATATGTTATATCTAAGTTATATTTGTATCAATATGAATTTGTGGCTTTCCCCTTCGCATAGCACCAGAAGTGCGTTGCTTGAATGACTCAGCTGCTGCTAAGGATCTGCCAGTCTGGATAGTGCCAGCCGTTGATTTGTCTTATTGTTACTCAATAGCTACCGATGTGGCCGTGGCACTCGCACCCGACTCGAATCGACCAACGTCTGCTAAAGCGCGGATAAATTATGAGGCGCAGCGGGTGGTTTATCTCTCGAGCATAGATAGCCAGATAGCTGTGCCAGTAGTCAAGCGCAGACAGCCACCATGGCAGCTCTTAAATGGCTTCTAAATTAATTATTTACGCATTTGAATTGAGGCAGTGAGTTAAGAACAGATTTCGAAATGGCTGGCGTGGCCGGCGGCCAGACGCGTGCCCCATTACGAGCCGGAGCCAGAGCCAGAGTCGGAGTCTGGAGAATATGGGAACCCCAAGCTCAGCGCCCGCTTTGTGTGCACCGCCTTAATTTACCAATCAAAAACTCGTAATTAACCTAATAAGGCAACGAGAAGGCAACGCATCGCGTGCCCAAGCCCAAGCCCGTGCCCGTGCCTGTGCCTATGCCCGCGCTTGAACCCGTGCCCCCGCCGCCTGCGTCATATTTTTTGTGCTTGGGCTAGGGCCATTGCAGTCAGAGTAACCCTAGGCCGGTCATAATTGACGCCTGGGTGTGTGAGCTAAATGGATTAAGTGACGCAACTCGCTTCAGAACAAATTATGGCGTCCGCTATTCTAAGCCTGACTGATATTAAACAAGCGAGCACATACGGGCATATGAGCAGATATATACACATATGTATGTATATACAAGCCTATGTATGGTGCATGCAATGTACGAATATATGAGGAAATATGTTATATACATACATTTCACCAGCCCCTCACGCAACTCTCGCAATCCTCCTGGTCTCTGCCTGATTTTTGTTTTGTCTCTCTTATGTATTTATGTATGTGTGTGGGGATGTATGTATAGCACGACATGTTTACAGTGGTATTTACATGCCTACTACGTCAATAAATTTTGGCACTAAACAGAAAAACAGATTTTCACACAATAACCACCAATGCCAACCACTAAATCTCTACCAAAACAGTTTAACAGCAAATACGCATAAGCATCGTCTAATATCAATATTTGTTTAGGTCGCCTTGTGGTTATGGCTATGCGCATGCGCAGCGCCGAGTCGTACTCCGTCCGCTCAATGTGTGAGAAGTTAATGCTAAAACCATTACGCATACCTGACGTTCAAACACAAATAGAACAGAACAGTGCGCGGGCCAAACATCTGGTGGGCTAAACAAAGGCCGAAGCCGAATTTGTGGCTGTTGGGATTCTCACATGGTTATGTCGGCAAGGCTGGATTAAAGACAAAGCTGGTAATGCATTTGTAAAGGAAATTTTCCCAGTGGTTTTTAGAAAGCTTTTCATGTGTAATGGATAATAATAAAACCTTTCAACACGGGTTATTATTAATTTTTTTATAAAGTTTGTCATCTCTCTCTGGAGAGAATTCCGCCGTGACCTTGTGACTGGTAAAATCAAGTCAACGAAAATAATAACTAATACGGAAGTAAATAACAGTTATGTAAAATGCATGAGGTAGGTGTGGCCCGTTTATCCAATTGCATGCGCTAGACAAAGGTACGAGGAAGGAAAAGTTGAAGAAAATGTCCAGGGCCACACAACGGCAATAAAATAATAATGCGAGGAAGCGAAAAAATCCGTGACATCATAAATTATCAATAATCACACTTTGTTTTGACAGGATGACGACTGTCGCATCCGAACCGCATTGTTGGCTTTGCCTATATTGACACAAGCACACACATACTCGTAATGGTATGTATCTGTGACTGTGCAATGTACGTGTACATACTCGTATATACATTTGTACATATAAACGAATGCTGGTGAGGCAACTATTGAACGCTCGTTGCCAGCGTCAGCAACAATGATGCGACAAATGCTGCCAATACCAACTGCACATCCTTGTTAGGAGGACAAGCAAATAAGGATAAATAAATGACAGGATGCGAATGATGCGGCCCGGCCCGGCCCGGCGTTTCATTCTATCTGTGCCCTTGCTCCCTGACTGTGTGCAGTTCGGAACTAGGCAACCACAATATCTTTGGGGGCAGTCGATGCAGCTCAATTTATTGACAAATATTATAACTGACAATGGAAGGGTATTGTTTTTAATACTCGTCATGGATCGATGTCGATTCTTAGTGTGACATACCAATGCGAAGTACATATGTATAACTCACAAATAAATAGCCGACGAAATGCAATGAAAATTAGACTGGCTCTTGGATTGAACATAGCGTATTCTTAAGTTAACTGAATACCCTACATAAGTAGAGTATTTTATATATTTTACCATTAAGTTTTCAGGGAGCATTTCGAATCTCTGAAGTGTATATATTCTTAATCAGCCTGGCAAAAGGATGAACCTTGTACATGAAAATACTGGCTTATTATTTATCGAAAGTATTTAAACAATACTTAGACTAAAGATTAATTGAAATATCGTGTTTTTTGAAATCTTCGAAAGTCTTTTAAATAACTGCAATCGTGTGTAAGCTTTTGTTTGTTGAACAAAGCTTTCTTGGTAATCTGATTAACTTTTAGCCCAAGATATCAGTTTTGTCCCTTTTTAAAGTTTGGGCGCATATTCTTAAACTAAGGGTCAGTCTAATGTTCATATGTATTTACTTATTTTATCCCCCATGACGTAAAGCTGTGTTTGATCTGAGAAATGAGTTCAATATGAGACTCTCCTTTACTAGGATTGTATTTCGCCCTAATTATTTAGCTTAACAAATTATCCACTTTAAGTCCAATTGATTAGTAGAACAGTGCACGGCAGGCACTTACGGTCTGTCACTATCATAAAACCCAAAAAATTATAATTTGTATATTTATCGTCCGGCGATAAGGTACAGCCAAATAAACACGCCACATAATGGCCTCTAGCTGCCATCTGTGTGCATGTGTTTTACTCGGAATCTACAATATTAATAACACTGATAAAATTCGAATAAAAATGTATATTCAGCCTCATTTGTTGTAACCTTTCGCTGGACAATCAACAACAACAAAAATACACTGACAAAAATGTGGCAGGAATGTTATTTCGCTTGCCATATTGCATAGTCTGTAATCCATAGTTTTGATTACTTTTATACTCGTACTTTAGTATAGTACGCGAGTATATTGTATTCGTGTATATGTATGTAACAAGTATACATATTCTTGATCAGCATCAACATTCCCTATGAACACATAGATGTCAGAGACTAAAAGAGCTAGTGTATCGATTATTAAATAAATACTGAGTAGTCAGAATATCGACTATAGCGTTTTTCATTGTTAGTAATAGTAACATATTAGGCAATGATATATATGGAGTTGATATTACCATAAAATGCAAAATCGATATTATATCTGCCAAATAAAGTCCAATCGAATCCGAATTTAATTTGAACCGCTAAAGATCTATACACAAGCTTCCTTTCTTAGTTATTAGTCACACAATGAATTTCCTTTTACCAATTATTATGCCAAGTTTCAGCATTCTAGGTGCGTGTACCTTAATTCTATGTAATTGTTTGACGAATTCCTCTTTTTATAGGAATCTTTTACAAGCTTTGATTCCCATTTTGACTCTTTTGGGATTGAGTTTTCCAAAGAGCCAACTTATTGCTTCACTAACCTATAGAATTAGTGTCAGCCTTCTAACTATTATGGTGTGGGCTCTTGCCCCATTACGTTTACTTAATTTGTGTTCCAATTATTTGCTAATTACCAATGAAGACTGGATTCGAAATCAGGGTCAACAGAAATGCCTTTGGATTATCTTTCAGTGTGGCAGTACAGCAGCAGCAGCTCTGGCTTTGGCTGTGCCTATGAATTTGGAGCCCGACACACAGTCCGATACTGAAATGACAACGGCAGACAAATGAAACAATAACAACACGCATGCGAGTAGCAACAAAAAGCTTTTTAGTCAGCGATAACACTTGTGTTTGTATTGTTCACCGTATTATTAAATGCCATGTTTTGTTAACGGCCGAAACCAAAACCGTTCCCAAAAATGTTAACCTCAACCTCAACCCACACAAACGCACAAACAACAAAAGTGTTGATGTCGCCGTTGTGTATGCTGCTTTTGTTGTTGTTGTTATATCTGTTGTCGGAATTGAAATTGGTATCGGTGTTGGAGCTGCTGTTGCTGGAAGTCACATTTGAGACGCGCTTGGTTGATATACAAATGTCTGCATGTACGACATTCGGGCATTTATTTTGAATAGATTCGAAAAGCAATCGACACAAATGGACCTAAATCGAAACAGTGCCACTGGTTTTTATACTTTGTAAAATATATTTTCAATAAGCTGATGTTGCGTTGTACCTTTACTAAATCTGCAAGTCACTAAATCTTAACCTTTACTAAATCTGAGTTTGATCTTGATCCTGTTAGTGTTAAGAAAAATAGGTCATCCAATGGAATTGAGATCTTCTTGTAAGAAAGAAATGCGAATTTAAGTTATCACACTGACTAACTTAGTAGCATTATCTTACAAGTCTAGGATTGTCCTTCAATCCTATTAATATTCTTGAGTATTTAAAACAAGGACTAAATTGTTCTTGTGAAGCTGCAAAAGAGTGCCTTTTTCTACAGGTTCCGAACCATATTTACTTTCTCGACCCTTTGGGTTAATGGGGATTAGTGGGGACTTACACCATTACTTGTGTGAACGACTTTGTTGTGGCAATCACACTTAATGGAAGAAGTATGAAAATCGTCAATCAATAGACAAATTATGGTCTTTAATTTTAATAGTTCTTAAAGATTTAGATAACGACTGATGGTGGTCTTATCGGCTAACTTGGATACCATTAACTCGGTCAGTAAGACTTTGGGGGTGCCACACTCAGAACTCGAATTCTTGATTCATAATGTGCGTCGCCTCAGCCAAGACCACCTCCGACCATATCAAGCAGAATGTTAAGCCCACATTCATACATATGCTCGATTTTAAGGGTTGACAAATAAGATCCAATAATCAAGTTTTAACATAATGTTGTTTCCCAATATATTAAAATAATACAAATAAATAAAGAAATTTAAACAAAAAAGAAAAAAGTAAATAAAGTAATTGTTATACAAATATAAAGTAATTTACAAAAATAATATACATATAATATAATATTTTTTAAAAGTTGTCTTTGCCGGAGTTTCCAACCCAAGAAATTATGAGTTTAACATTAGAATTAACTATCAACTGGTCCACTGCCAAACCTTCTTAAAAATTGTCTTATTTTAATGGTATTTTTCTTAAATGTAGACAAAAGCCATGGCATCAAAGGTAAATTCCGCCTTGGATTTTAGAAAAGGTTTTCAGGGTAAATCACACTATATATAAGAAGGAAAGCCTTTTTCTAAAAATCAAGGAAATATTTTTCTAAAATTTAAATATTATGATTAATCTTTCTAAAATTAAGATAACTTGTTTATGTGTATTTAGAAATATTTCTTAACTCTTTGGTGACTTTCAAGCAAATGCCATTTATACAAAATCAGGGTAATTTGTTTTTCTGAGTGCATATAAATATATCTTTAACTCAATATTTAAGATAACAACTTCACAATAGAAGGGAACATGTTTAATTTGATTTTAATACAAAAACTACTAAATAATGAAGTAGATTCATGGATGTTGATGGTTCAAACTACATGCTTTTTAAAAGAGACCAAGTCTTCTGCTTTTTAGAATTGAAATATGAAACATAGTAAATAAACTTTCTTATAGCCTAATTTCATAATGTCTGAGGAAACTGCCCCGGTTTGAAAATGCATTTAATTTATAATGTCATTTCATATTTAATGGTAAATTGATACATGCTCGTTGAGTTTGAGTAGCATTGAAAGAAAAGCCCACAAAATGAAAAAAATCAACTCCATCTACGCACTTTCTTATTGTTTTCATTCGCTTTGGAATTGAGAAATTCAATTGAGGGACCCTTGAATGTAATCGCTTGGGCTAGAGGGGTTCGAAAAAACACAAGTAAGGTGAAGATGTAATTGAACTACTGGAAACGGCTCCTAACTTTCCAAAGAAAACATCGTTAGAGCAATAGGCTTGGGCAACTCTTGATCGTCGCCATCAGTTCCATTCCAGTTCTGGCTCGGCAGCCGCTCCGACTCCAACTCCGACTCCGAATGTTCAACTGGATGACGATGACGATGACTGAACTGGGGCGCAGAAAGTGACTTGCTATTAAACATGAAACTCTTGCAACGTCAGTTCTCATAATTGTATTGAGTGCCAGCCGTTGGTTGTTGTTGACTCTTAATGTTGTTTTCTTTGCATGCTGATTAGTTGAGCTCGGGGAATGCCCCTCTTCCCCAATGCCTGTTGGCGGGGGCGCGATTGCAGAATGAAGATCGTTATAACTATGTGTGGATGTCTGTCTGTCCATACATACGTATATATGAATATTTACAAAAGATACCAGACAATACAATGACAACGATAACGACAGTGCAGCCAACTTCTTTAAATCCCCGTACACAGATACCCATTTATATACGAGAGGGCAGACATATGGACAGCCAGACAGCCAGACATCCAGACTTATGAACAGCACAGATACAAATACAGATTCAGATGTATACAAGCTCTTGTACTCATATCAGCATACAGGGGGCACTTTGCCTGCTTGCGAGCGAGTGTTTTGATTAATGATGATACATGAAATTAATTTCAATTCCAACTTTGGGCGATTGTTTGCGTTTGAAATGAAAGCCTTTTTCACACCGCTTCAGCCTCAGATTCGACTCTGCTGCCAATGCCGCGGACTCAAATTCAGATTCTTATTCAAAAATTGAACTAGTCTTCTTATTAATAAATACTTCTTTAACTGCATCGATTCGTTTGCTGACACCGACACAAAATATGGATCCTACTCTGGCCTTTACCTTAAAGAAATCGTGCATAGTGTCATTAGCGCTGCATCATCCTCTATTCTATCCAATCTCTTAATGCTGTTGAATAAATCTCGTCAGAAAGAATGGCTTTGTTGTGCTTACATTAGCCTCCGTAATGAGCTGATTTTGATTCGAGAATTCTACTTTGCACTCAATGCGGCTGTATGATCATTTTGCTCAGAGAATCACCATCATTAACATTTATGTAAATATGTACAAGTACCAAAGCTACACAGGATGTACACAAGTGACCCGAGAGTTATGACTCAATGACGTACGGTTTTAAATATCTGGTCAAACTTACATTAGGGCCAGCAGAATAATGGATTCTTTGCTGCTTGAAGATTGATTATAATGCGGAAAAATCGAACATCAGGAAAATATGTTATAGCGTATGAGTGGTTTAAGCATTTCAGAAGGACCAGCGGAAATACTGAACCATTAATATATAATATATGTATGTACCGAAAGTATCTTTTCAAAAGCTATTGAACTCAAAAATGTCCACTGCGTTACATGAAAATTGTATTGAATATGCAAAACAAAACCTCTAAAACCAGCGCATCTCTTAAGTCTACCGCACAAATAACAGTAAAAATAACTCTCCAAACTGCAAAGATTGTCCTCTAAATATTTATAAACGTGGAAGTCTTTTCTCTTATCAACGCAAGCTCAGTGGATATCAGTAAATGTTATATATATGCTTTCCGACCAAAAGCACAATGAATCAGTTCAAATTTTACATATATACAATTTATTTTTTAAGACTAGAAAATATTTCGTAACAAATCACATATTAGATAAAATACTTTAGATATGTAGGAACATTATACGGCTCAATCTTTCGGTTGCGTTGCTGGTTTAAAATTAACGATACCACTGGATAAGCTCTTTCAGAGGGATCTGATGCTGTCCATGGAATCCCACAGTGCAATGGGGCTGGACTTCAAGTCCTCATTCTTAAATACGCGCATATCTCTTCTATATCGTTAGTGGAAGGAAGGAAGGAAGAGGAAGACTCTTTTGACTCAGACTGTAACGAACTAGGTGACCATTTGGTAAGAGGCTTGATCAAAGATTGCCGATAGGTAAAACATATATATTACCTAAAATTAAAACAAAATCCACTTTTCCTTACCTCAATCCGGTTAGAAATAAAAGAGATTTTATTTTTATTGAAGCTTGAGGCCTTTCTAAGTCTACCCTAGAGAGAGTCACCCCGTAAACGTATAATAAATTAGTAATACAAGTTTTATTTATAATTAAGGATTAAGAACCTTCCAAAAAGGGCAGTTTTCACTTACACATACTTATTACAATAATTAGATAACTTTCATGATTTTAACGATAATATTGGACGTGGCACAGACAGTTTATAACTTACTCGTATATGTCACGACAATTATTCTACACGTGCACTAAACCTGCTGACATAAGCTGTTATAGCCTTAGTCTTATAGGAATGATCGTTTAGCTTCTGATATGTGAATCTAAGTGCCTGTATATAAGCAGATGTTGGTATATGGTGACTTTTATTGGTAAGGCCGTATAAAGTATGCCTATTCATTTCTAAATGTGAGACTGGGAACACTGGTAGAACAAGTATCAGCTACAAAGACATACATACATACATACATACATACATGCATGTCCATGTGTATATAACACAAATTTAAAATGTTAACGTTGCTACAAGCTAACATTGAAAATCGTTTAGCGGCAATTACCATCAAATGTTGGCTACTCTTTGAAGTGAACCGATGTTTGGACGCCAGTAATCCCAACTTGGCCCAAACATTTCAAGCATTTCTTTGGCAGTGCCGCTCGGTGTGTCCA
This sequence comes from Hirtodrosophila duncani, assembly GCA_037043425.1. Taxonomy (NCBI): domain Eukaryota; kingdom Metazoa; phylum Arthropoda; class Insecta; order Diptera; family Drosophilidae; genus Hirtodrosophila; species Hirtodrosophila duncani. The sequence goes on along the minus strand of JBAMBM010000656.1, from coordinate 1,359,069 downwards.
TGCAACTGCAACTGCAACGGCAACAACAACAACAACAGCAACAGCAATAGCAATAGCGACGGCAACAGCAACGGTGACCCAAGCACATGCACAAGCACAAGCGCACGCGCACTAAACAAACTAGCGGCGTCTGTTTTGCTTTGCTTTGCGAGCCTAAAGCCGCGGATAATGCATTGCCAGCGACAACATTAACTGGGAAAACACGCATGGCCATGGCCATGCAAATCGTCAGTCAACTTGGCCAGTCAGCCAGTCAGCCAGCCAACCCCAACCTCAGCCTCAGCCTCAGCCCAGCCAGGCTCAGTATCACTCAAAGACAGAGGACTGTGGTGAAGACGCAGCAGCAAATGCAAACATTTTGAGGAAGACAACACCCAGAGCGAATGAGAATGGGTAAATAAGACAAATGATAAAAGCAAAACAGCAAAGAGGGGGCAACTAAGCGGCAGTCGTCGTTTTCTCATTATTTAAATATTTCAATGACTCGGAACTGCTCACACCGCGCAACCACACAGATCGATCGCAATGGAGATGAAGCTCGAGCTCGAGATGGTGGCGACGATGGTGATGGTGATGGTGATGGCGATGGCGATGGTTATCACTATCACATCCACAGCAGAATCGAACCGTGCACCCAAATGGCCATTGATTTCTATTTGCCCAAAGCAGATGCAATACTGGTAAGCAGCGTACATACATATATGCATGCTAGTGTGGACATTCTTAGCCCTTGTTTACACATAGCAGACTGAGGTCCATGATGAGCTGATGATGGGATGCGCATATGCATCCGCTTGCATTGGATGGATGCAGTGGCTGGTTGTGGCCATAGCCTCGACTACCACTATCGATGTTGTGATGTTTGCTATGATGGTTGCCGTTGCCGTAGCTATTTGTATTTGCCGAGCGAATAGTGCGTTCAGCGATCACATGCCGAAGGCAAACTCAGTAATCCGTTAAATGTGAGCAAATAGACAAGCACCGCTCGTATCGAATGTCATAATGGAACCGCTGTCTCTGCATCGGGCAGTAGATCAATTCGTCGATTGGATTGGTGTTGGTGTTGGTGTTGCTTGCTTGACGATTCAGATGGCGGCTGTGCAAATATTTAAAATGGTGCGCCAGTTACAGACAGTGACAATCGCACTCCATCCACATACAAACACACTGAGAATCTATTATATTTACATTCAGCTCAAGTTGTGCTGGGAGCCTGCGTTAGTCACGTTGACTGCACTCGTAGTCGTACCCGTGCCAGTACCCGCCGCACTCGTATCAGCGATGATGATTGGTCCTGCAGGGCGTACACAGTGTGTCTATCCCATAAATAGAAATACAGGTGACTGACTATTGCATTGAAGTATGCGGAGGTGACCATAAACGGGCGAACATCATACGAGTACAATGACAACAGCGACAATAAAACAACTGCTGTAGCCTCAGTGTCAAATCAGTGACAGTGCAGGCAAACCCCGCGCACTCGCTGCAAAAGGCAAGAAGTTTGACGCTGAATGGGCATGGAGACATGTGCGAGTACAATGCGAGTTGTCGAGGATGAGGATGTCGGGGCGTAGCAATTGCAAACAATGCCAAACTTTAGGCGAAGTTGTGCGACGCCTGGCGTACTCCAAGTTATACACAAGTGGATTATAGCATGTTGAGCCAACGGTGGTGATGACGACAAAAAAGAACGAAAAACATACGTGGGTGGTACAATGAGTCAGCCACTTTAATAAAGGACATTTTTTGGCAAAAGGCATGACACAACTAAACATTTCCTTTATTTAGTCTTATAAATAATGTTTAATGTTTGAATGTCATTGGTCATTTATGTACATTAAACAAATAGTTGATTGAGACCTACTTTCTAGATTAGAATGCTATGAGGTCCTTGTCCGGTCCGGATCAACGGACTCGTGGAATCATGCCTTATCTTGTTGAATGGGCAAGTGCTTTGAGAGAGGGTAGTACTGAATAGAGTAATACATGCACTAGTTAAGAACTTGCGAGGGGGTATCAAACCTCTGCCACAATGGTCTGATATGCCTTAGTCTCGGTTGCGGAACTCAAGAGCCACATCTCACAGGTAGTACATGTGGTGCTATTTTGTAGAACTACATTTTTTGGACCAATTTGTGGTCTCTATTATTGCCTGCAGACTTTCCCCAAATACTCCTTCGAAATAGCTTTAAGCCCATGCTTTAGTGTTTCATATATGACTTATCTGTACAACATGCCACTAACTGATTGACCAGCCGTCGTACAGTTGGTCAAACTCGTGAATAGTAGTTATCGGACAATCGGCATTCGCAATAGTGACGACAAGGCTCATTGATAGTTGCTGCATGTCAACGCAATTAAAAACCGCCTTCTTCGGTATATCTTCTGGATTTGGCATATAAGCGCAGGTGCGGCATATGTATGCAGGCCGCGAATGCGAGCCCATGACGCACGACCGACGCCGACGGCGTCAAAGTCAGCCAAGCGGTTACGGTGGCGGTGTCCCCAGTTCCACCTCTCCACCCCCTCAGTATCGGCAAGCGTTCGAATAAGCGCGCACAATGGATTATGCAAATTTCGTGTGACAAACAATCAAACTACTAAACGCCTGCTGACCAAAGATCAATCGGGTGAGCTATGAATGTGCTGAACTGGTTTGCATGGCACCAAAGCGTCCAAGTCGAAGGCGAAGGTGGGGCGTCAATGTGCTGAGTAAGTCAAATATCGCCACGCACACCGGAAGCTTTCGCATTACCATTTTCACAGCAGTTAAAGTTGAGTATTGCAGTATTTGCAGTTCGAGTACATTTATATGCACATATGCGTTAAAGTGCAATGGGTCGAAACAGTCCATAAACTAAAAAATCGATTACACATCATGAAAATTAATGTGAAAATTGCTTTAGTTGGTTGCTGTTCAGGAAATGTGGTTGCCTAATAACTCTAGGTTCCGCCTTAAACTGCTGTTACCTTGAATTGGGAAAGTTTCATCTTAAACCGATCTTATCTGCAAAATGAGATTTTCAACTGAGACGAACTGGGACACAAGAGTCAAATGTGGCTTTAAAATATCTCAAAGTTACAACCGACCAAGGAACATCTGAACTTCATAACAAAATGATTAAACCATTTGATTCATTTATTATCAGAAATAATATTGAACGAAATTTTTAAAAAATATGTTGTAGTTTTAACAAATATTTTCTATAAAAAGAAGAAGATTTACACAAAATCGTTAGCTGTGACTACATGGCGAAGGGTAACATTTTCGATTGACAAACTTTTAAATTTATCGACCAGTGTAATCAATTGCATATAACTAAGGATACTGAAATGATGGACAATAAAAACATACTTGCTTTACATACTTGTCCCTAAATAAAACACATATCTGTATGAGTATGTCTTGTAGAATTAATTACAATGCTTAAAACAATCGAAGCGGTTAGCTTTTGCTTTCAATGTCAAGTACCAAGTGCCAGCTGTTCAGATGTGGGAGCCATTCATTTTGTCATTAAGCCGAATGGTGTTACCAAGAAGCCGAAAGAAGCCCTCTTATCAACCGTAATACAAACTAACACACGCAATTATCGCCAGAGCATCTGCATCGGCATTGGCATCGTAGGTAAGACTTGGCTTTTGCTCTCTCCATCGGTTGGCTACCAGTTCCGCGCCGTTTTGTATGATTTTGTTCCGAGAAAAGTCATAAAATTGCTCCCTAACAACTGCAACAAGGTGTAATGGAGGCGGAGGCGTAACGCGCGCCCGTGCCTGCTGTTGCTGCTGCTACTCGTACCTTGGATGCGACCGGTAACTTTGTTTGTGGCCAACAGCAGCAAAATTCTTAATTGCCGAACGGTTGACTACAGTTTCCAGGTTGATTTATGTGTATTTGTACGTGTGTGTGTGTGTGTAGGTATGGGTGAGTACATACCACGAGTAATAGCTTTCTGCAAGTACATTCCTACTTTTGCTCGCATTTCTGTTAGTTGGCTTATACCAGTGCAAAGTCGTGGGATCCTGAGAAAGAAATGTGCTAATCGCTTCAAACGGTCACGGTCAAATTTGTGTAACATACGCTCCAGGAATGCAGTTGCTTGCGCCTCTGGCTACAGCAGAATATGGCATAGGTGCTGCCTCACCCAGCCATTGAAATGCAGTTGCGCATTTGGCTGTCGCAGAATTGGCTTCATGAATGAACTATGAATGTTAATACTCATTTAGGCTCAGGGGCAAATTAATTTCTAATTCGCATGCGGCACGGCGACAGCGCGACCCTACAAGAAACATTAATAGTTGAGCTACACATGTTTTTCACCCAAATCCGCGCCGCGTCGCTGTTATCACGTACACAACCGGGACAACAATATATGAATGTATAACCGGGAAACGGAACACAGCAGTTTCTAACCATGTGTCTCATTCACATCGACATCAATGACACATTGCTTTCTGAAGAGGAAGAGGTGCCCTTCATTTTCAAAGGGAATCCCCAAGTCATTGATATATTAACTAATACTAAAAAACTACCAACATTTAGGCTTGAAATATACTGTTACTGGCATTTCACTCGCCGTTGTGTGGGTTCTCGTTTTGTTACTTTCCAAATATGCGTTTCTTTTTCTATAATGCGGTCCGGTCTAATATACCTAAATACAAATTTTAATTTTTAGGCACTAAAGTATGACGAGATTCTATAATTTCTGATCTAAACGTTGAACTATTTCGATCCACTTCAAATTATCACAACGGCTTCCTAGAACTCCCTTTTCCCAAAACTAACTGCTTTGAAAAGTTCAGCCTCTTTGCTCTTATAGTTTAGGCTATTCATTGCTCCCCTATCACTGGAGCAACAGCAGATTCAAGTTAGTCATATGTGGATTATCCGACCGACAGTTTTAAAAATAGTATTTCAAGGTGTCCTCCGTATTGCAAGGCTTATTAATTGGCTTATTGGTCTTTATATACATACGTTATATACATACATACACTGAAATTCACCATTCAGCATTCACAAAATGGTATATTATTTTTGTCTGTCCGTCCGTCCGTCTGTCCGTCCCTCTGTTTCAACACAAAGATCTCAGAAGTCTTAACAGCTACAGAGCTAACATTTTTACCAGATTCTTCTTTTGTATGCACGCTGGTTAAGTTCGAGTTTAATCTAGATCGGACAACTATATCATATAGCTACCATATAACCGATTTTTCCGGAATGAACACTTAGGAACATAACTTTTCTATTTTCCATAAAAATCAAACTAAATTCGGGTTGTATTCATTTGAGGAGGCCTGATAGCCGATTGTTTCGGAATGAAAATTTAGTAGCACAACTTTTCTGTTTTTCATGCAAATTAAAACAAATTCTATATCTAGATCGGTTATATATTTACAATGTGAATGGTATATAATCTTTGGCAAGCTCAAACTAGCCTTCCTTTTTTGTTTTATCAAGTTTCATCCTGAAGTCTCCTCATCTCATGTATGTATAATATTTTATATTTAACATATTAACCTAACAATCTTCATATTACAATTATAATCTATCTACAGGCTAGGCGTGTCTCATATCTACAGAAGAAGATTTCGACGCCATCCGTTGTTACTATTATCTTTGCCTTGCCTGCCTTGAATGGATCACGCAAAATGCTGATAATGAGTTGGCAACTTACAACACTTTAGCTGAAGAATGCTCGTATTGGCCTGACTCTCTGGCTCTTCCACTTGTACACGCGCACACTGTAAACACAGTTATCAGTTGAGTGAGTCTGGGTCTGGGCCTGACTCTGCTCCTGCGAATTTCACATAACATCATGTGCTACACGAAGGCCAAGAAAGAAACACGGCCGTATGCATAAACTACAATATGAGTATGTACTCATAGTAACGGTAGACGTCTAAGTACAACCACGAAAGTGTGATAATCCGCTTCGTGTAGCAAATCGAGAAGTAAAGCTCGACTTGCGTTGCAGACACAGACACAGTGTACTCTGGTCGGTGTTGGTCGCGTGCATTGGCATTGGCGCTAAGTTGAATGAAGAACGTAGCAGCGACATCGTCTCCAACAGTGTCGTCTTCCAGCAGAACAATAAAAAGCACTCCAAAATAAAAGTACAGAGATGAGTGTTGAACAAGGCGAATACTAGATGCTCTCACATAAAATTGCTATTAAATGATTGATCCATACTGTGATATATTATAAAAAAGAACACTTAGGAAGGGAAAACCACAACTGAAATGGTATCCGTCTATACATAGAGAATATTTTACCTTTTGCTTTGTCGTAACAACAAGTTAAAAATATTAGGTCATAATAAAGTTATAATAACACTGCGCCTTTAGATGGTAAATGGCTACAGTTTTGTTTAACAAAGTAATAAATAAAGGTCTGAAAATGGCCATACTATTTCTAGTTGTACGATCTGTCAGCGTTGGCTGCAACCTATAAACTTAACCAAAATGGTTAACTTAAATGGAGGAATTAATGGAAAATGTACTTTTGAGTTAGATTCACAAGTGATAAAGGAAAGTTGGGGACTAGCTTAAAATATCCATTTTACTGAGCAGGAATCTTTCATAAGAATTACTCGAAATTACTGTTGTGGGGGTTAGAGGCCTGGTATTTATGTTCTTGGTAGACCAGTCAAATCATGCCAAGACTGTAGCCATGCAACCCATTGTTCAACTAGTTCAATTAGTTGCTAGCTAAGGTTAAGCTTCGTCGTGATATTTGTAGACTCATTAGGAAAGTGTATGGCAAGTCTTCATTTAATAACATGCTTTAATAAACAAACTTGTTTATTGCTTTGCCACAATCACAATCTGAAATAATGTGAATGGCTGTGCTAGCATCTCCCACTGTGCTTTGGTTTGCATTAATTTTTGCTGCATTTGCGAAAGTCAATAACACAACCGCCCACAACAGAGCCAAAGCGAAGACAGACGGTGATGATGATGAAGACGCAGAAGCAGACGCAGGGGCAGAGGCAGAGGCAGAGGAAGTGAGTGTGCCGAGTGCCAGTGCCAGTGCCAGTGAAATTAATAATAATAAGCTCTGAAAACAAAATAAAATGTAAACAATTAAAATGGGTTTCGGCTCGACGATGCCAATTTGCAATTCCAAGCAGCGGCAACGCTTCACTGGAGTATAAGGCAAGGGCACTGGTAGGGCAAGGGAACGCCAGCTGTGTCTTGCTGGTCTCGTTTGGGCCCAGCTCTGGCACTAGCCCTAGAACATACAACTAACCAGCAACACCAACAACAGCCTCAACAAGAGCCGCAATGTATGACATTGAGGCGTGAGTCGGGCAGCCGTCGACGCCAACACCAACCGAACATCAACTGCAATGGTTTGAGACTTGTTTGTAAAACAACCCAAAGGTCACAAACTATTTGTGTAGAGTTGCGACCTCTGGTGCTGCGTTTGTGTTCGCACACAATCAGTTCCATTTCCCCATTTCCATTTCCATTTCTATTTCCCTTTCCCACACCTGCTTACGCACACCACAACCCACCTTGATATGCACACACACACACATTCGTATAGAGATATCGCATTTGCGAGTAAGTGTTTTAATTGCAATTTGCGCAACTGGAAGCATAGACAAAGGCAATTAATTAATTGAGAGACCACCCACCGAACAGCCTATTTCGAAGTTCGGCAATCCGCCCATGTTTTCATCCTCCTCCTCCACATCACATCTGTGTGCATATATGTATGACAGAGATCTGCAGTTGATATATGTACGATGTATGTACATATATATGAAACTACTCTCTCGTATAGATAGATAGATGCATGGCACATACATTCGGACATATGTAACTTACATCCACACGGACACATACATACATATTCAACTTGGTACATGTGTTCATGCAATGTTGACATGTGTTCCCATATATGTATACAAGCAAAACACACATACACTGACATTCGCAGTGACCGTGCCCATGAATTGCCAATGGGCTCACAACGCGCAACTATGTAAAATCGTCCCCAAAACCCACACAAGCCGGCACACACTCACTCACGCACGAAGACGTGTTAATTTAAATAGCAGAATAGTAATCAGCTTACCGATCCATTGGCATTGGACTGAATTAATTTGGTTTCTGCAATGTGTATTATGAGGGAGGATCAATAAGTCAGTGACTTTTGTAATATTCCTTTTTGTAATCTTAAATAAAATGCAACGTTATTGTAGGACTACAGTCAAATTTCTAGTTCTGCAAGCTTTTTCACCCTTTTATAGGAACCTAAACTACTAGACCGATCGCTATTCAATTTGTTCAGTATAGTAATAAGGATCAGCGAAAGCGCTTGATTCTGTTGAAGTTATTCCGCGGTAGAATAAAGCTGAGTAGATGATTTGCTGTCAACATTGCATTTGTGTCAAAAGTTCAAAAATATTCATTCTACCATTCACAAATATTTTGCCATGAAGCTTATAACGCACAGAAGGAAGCTTTCATGACCATGTGAAGCATATATATTCGTTTTAATTTCGAGATTTTAGAAGTCATAAAAGTTACAGAGCTGAAACTTATACAAAATACTCTTTATATTTGCACTCTGATTAAGTTTAAACTTCTTTCGGATTGGATGTATTTCAGTTTTGGACCACCATAAAACGAATTTAGAAGAGACAATAAATGAAGACAATCATATTTCAGAAATATTTCTTGTGAGTTTTTCATCTGTTTAAACAATGATTGTTAACCCAATTGTAATAAGGAAATCTAACGGAGAAGTATCTCAACTTCATAACCGATGAAGGCTGAACAAATTGTGATAAAGAAATCGGCCGGAAAAGTACATCACCAACAAAGCCGATCAAGGGGTTTCTTAAGATAATCAAACACTCAAAGCGGCATGAGCAGAAGTCTATATACTATACTGATGAAGGATCAGGTATCTGGGGAAGACCCGGGAAGCCTAATGTAGTCGTTCACTGTCGTATAAGGCGACCTGTACATGACCGACAGACATATTTCAATGTTTGTTTAATATCTTGTATATGTATTTATTTCGAAGATGGCAAAATAGTTAGTAAAAATAAAAAAAACAAGAAAGATAGGCCAGATTCGACTTAGCGAAGCTTATAAACCATTCACCTTGTAAATATACAACCGATCTAGATCAAATCTAATCGGTGGGTGTTAGGCTACAATGGATACAATGGATGAAATGGATGAAAAACAGAAAAGTTTTGTTACTAAGTGTTCGTTCCGGAACAATCGGTTATATGGTAACTTTATAGTTACCCGATATTGATGAGATCAAATGGATACAAAACGAATTTGGTTTCATTTGGATGAACAACAGAAAAGTTGTGTGTGTTGTGTGAATGGTATAAAAAGCAGTAACTAAAAACATATTTGAGGAATAAAATAAGAAAATAAAGTTAACGTAAAGTACATCTGGATAATATATTTGTAATGTGAATGGTATATAAGCTTCGCCACGCCGACGGTAGCCTTCCATTTTTTATTTATGCTTGAATATATATTTTTTGGCTGCGACTTTTTAAAGGTAGACCGGCAACAGTAAAGTGAAGGAAAACTTCAAATGTGAATTCATCAAACAGCAGAGCAAGGTGCTTCTAGAAAGAAGAATTGTTACACGCGGGAAGAGCGAAGATAGAGAAAGAGGACGAGCATAGATACAAGGGTGTAAGCAGAGAGAAGAGCTGAGAGATTAGGAAATACCTTTTCCAAGAAATGGTTCCACACTCCCGGACAACAGCTAGTTTTATATAAGAGAAATTTACTCATTTCAGTGAAATATTATTAAGCAGCTGACGGTCTTAAAATATATTTGCAGGCTATTTTCCGATTTAAGCCTACAAATTTGTTTACAATTTCAAGAAATTTATGTTTTATGGTTTTGTCTTCTTCATATAAGTCAGTAACTAATTAAACCGCTCCATTACATAGCTGGCTTGCAACAATGTTCATAAATAGATGCAAAGGCCCACCTTCATACATTGTTACACCAACAACTTTGTTTTCAATATGTAGTATTCCATTCTCAATTTGTTTACCAATAGAATGAATAAATTAACTAGAATGAATAAACTAAGCTGATTAAGAATGGTTGTTCCAAAAGTCACATTTGGAATGTTCTAGAATCGCCTTCCTTCAAAGAGAATATAAGAGTATCCATCCGGACTCGGGCATCATTCTGACAAGTGCAATTAGCAGATGCCAACTGACAGTTGACCGAAAGCAAACGCTAACAATCGGAGGCCATGCAATTAAATTGCCAACGATCTACAGTTATACTCAAATGTGAAGATCCAGATGGTGTATACTTTTAAGTATATAGCAGATAAGTAGCTATAAAAATTACCCTGAACTTTGTTGTTAGCGTCAAAGATGCACCTTACATTTGTGTATGCATTGGTACGAGTAGTGATCTCTAGGCGGCAACAGCAAGGTGTTTTCTTACTACTGTTTAATGCTCACAGAGTGATATTAATCTCCCATCAAACAAATGCATTTAACAATCTTTTGACCATCTACACAAACAGACGCATTCCCCATTTTCATTCAGCTCAGACCTCCGGCAGCGGCAGACAGAGACTGCAACGGCAGACACTATGACGCGGCGAATGAGCGGCTTCTTAGGGTAGATGGCTGATAGATAAGCCCTTTTGGGGCTACCAACCATGCGGCCTAAATTGTTTTCAAAGACTTGACAGAAGACGCTAGCTCAAGAAAAGGGAAACTCTTTCACTCGAAACTAAATCTATGACATCTACTCATTTCCATCACGAGCGCTTCTCTAATGCATATAGGCTTTGTTTTTGAAGCGGAAGCTATATCGAGGCATCTGTATCTGTTGAAGTTGAAGGGTCTAAAAGTATGATTAATAATGGAGTTGGTGGATGATCTTAACAAATTCAACGCTGTCATTAACTTTACGTTGCTAAGAACCCAATAAAGTAATAAACGAAATTAGAAAATGACGTTGCAGATCAAATCAGATAAAATATAAAATATGGAAATTGAATATTATGACCTAGCTGTCCTGAGCATAACAGACTTGACTATAAGTGCGTGACTTACAACGAAATCGAGACTATGGGGGGTATAAGAGATTTTGACATTTTAAATTCTAAACAATTCAATTTGTATCTTCATTTGGATATCAGTTTGAAAAAATAGGGGAAAATTCATGGCCTACTAGACTTGAGATGTAGCAAGTGCTTAAATGTAGTATCAAATCCATCTAGTCGCCTTTGAGTTTTCCTTATGTTCGTACTAAGTTGCACAAATGAACCTATAAATCCAAGTGTTTACACAATCATTTACCCAAATCTCTAGAGATTTCCGTGACACCTCCAATTAAATTCAATTATCAATCCTACGAAAGACAGAAGATCAATAAAGCTAATCAGACACTTATTATATATTCACTATAGAAGAGACTTTGATTCAATTGAATTCTGCTTTTACGACGATCATAGATAGTTTTAATGGATATAATTTATCAGTCAAAGGAGACATGTGTTAATAATGAATTAATAATGGCTAGGAAGTGGTTAATAAATAATTAATCATAAAACTAATTTATACAATAACAAAACTTATAAATCAACTGAATAAAGTCTCCTGCAGGATTCGAACTCACTTGAATAAGAATTCTATCTGTAAATACAAAATGTTGAATTGAAACAAAAATTTGAAGTTAGGTTTCATGCCTGCCTTCTTATCAAAATCATTGTAGGGACAAACTTAGTAGACAACTTCGCCTGTTGATGCTGATCAAGAATATATATATACTTTATACATTTGCATGATTACAATATACTGCCTTACTCTACTAGAGTACGAGTATAATAATCTCAATATATTTTGTGCTTCTTGCTCACTTATGTGAAGAAATTACAAATGAACATTATTTCCTTTGTTACCACACAAAACTTTTACAATTTTAGGAATTACAGGAACTTTTCTGCAGACAGCTGAATCTATTACTCATTGAATTTAGTGACAAATTATATGTTTCTGCAAATCGATGTCATTATTGTCGGAATAAATAACAAGAACACTCACATTTTCATGAATTATTGATTATAATTTTATCAAGCTAAATTGTGATTGTAATCGATAACGTCGGCGAAAAATCAAATTCATCAATATAAAATATCTGCCTTTCTTCAGAGGCTAGTTAATGTATTTCCCTTACCTTTTTAACCCCTATTTACAAATGCTGAATTGTGTAATAGAGCTTTTAGCCCTTGTTGAATGCAGAGCTTCATTGGCTCGTTGCGATGGTCAAAACTGTGCATATGTATGAGGCTTAAATAAATGTATGGCTTTTAGCGAGCTCTGTCGGAACTTTTACGTTTGGACTCTTAATTCAACAAAACACGCAAAGTTAATAAATTTCGAAGTAAATATGTTTTCACCAACATGCACTTAGCCAGCGCGAATGGCAAAATTTGCGCTTTGGACCACGTTGGTCTTCTCGACTTTGGTCGGTTTGGGGAACAGGGACGGGTGACGAAGGCGGACCGCTCGACGAAGTAGCAAAGCGAACTGAAGAAGACAAAATGGAAATGTTGCTTGCGGCGTGGCTACATTGTTTGCAACTACAAGTAATTAATTTTACCACTACAAGGTTTTAATGACTTCTAAAAAGTTTTTAGCACTGCTGGATAATCCGGCCTGGGCATGGCTTGACTTTGTGCGGCTGGCCCCGGCCTCGGCCCGGGCGTGCTCTAAGTCAACGACGGCTGGATTGCACCAACAATGCGGCAAAAGCGGTTTCGGGTGGGGGAGCGGGTGGGGAATGGTCGTAGGCGTGCCGACAAAGCCTACGACTATTGTGCTACAAGCTTGTAAAAATAAATGCTTACTCAGAGTAGAAGCAGAAGTCGCAGGAGCAGGAGCGAGAGTCCAACTTGAAACCGAAGGCAGTATTTTATTTGGTTTGCTGCCGGCCAGGACTTAGACCAAGCAAGACCAGGACCAGGACCATGGCCAAGGCCAAGGCCAGCAGCAGCTACAAGACCAAGACGCACCCGTGCCTCTGCCTGTGCCGTCAGATTGAGCCATGCTGTGGAAGTGGACACAATGTGCGGTTTTTGGTTTGTTGAAATAATTTGAATTTTAGGGTGTAATTACGGTCATAAATGTATTTGCCGTTTAATGGACCCTGGATGGCACACAATCACACAAGACCCCTTTTGGCCACGGCCACCCATGTACACATTGTTGCCGGACTGTCCTCAAGCTTTTAGGCTGCGTGTGTGGTGTGCGGTGTGTGCCTTTTCGAGACCGGGACCACGTAGTGCACTAAAACTATAAAGTGATAAAAAACTGTGGAAACATTTCGAGGCGAGGCCGGGTGAACTCGAAAGTACCAAAGTAACATCGCTGTTAAGCCAGGGAAGCCGTGAATGCGTTTTAATTTGCATTTATTGGATATTAGTTAGCCGTGCTTGTTTTTGAGGAACTGCAAATTACCGCAGCTACAGAATTCTGCGGTGCGCTATACGAATAAGAGTATGTATATGGATGTATCCAGATATACATAAGCCAAAACCAAACTGTATAACCTGCGGCTCGGCGCGGCGCGGCGTCAGCCTGGGAAATGCTGAGCTGGCTGCTTTGGGGTTCAAAGTGACGATGGTGATGGTGGGGTTAGGATGAGGGTAAGGGTTATGTTAAGCTTAGCAGACCTTCAAATGCGTGCCATGAATCTTTGCTCTCTCCAGAAACTTTAAATACAATACACATTAATGGCATTGCATTGGGCTGGAGTTGGAGAGCTGAATCTGAATCTGAATTGGTTTTCTGTTGTTTTGCAATGCTTTTGTTTTTGTCAAAACGTGGCAATAGCGGTGGCGGTGGCGGTGGCAGTGGCTGAAGTGCGACAGTTCGCCTCCGTGGTTGTGAATGGCGATACAACGCCAGCATGCGAGGAAGCAAAACGAGCAAAGAACAGAACAGTCTGAATTATAAACATTTTAACATTTTAAATTGAAATAACGTGTCGCAATTTTTTGTCGCTGCGCTCCTTGCTTTCAAACAGACACACACACACACACACATAGGTGGTAGATACACACACACACAAGGAGTGGAGCTGAACAGCAACTTCAGAAACGTCGTTAACGCTTACCTACCGCGCATTCTGCAATCGAATACGATTGATCTCACACTCACACTTTAGCAGTGATGCCCCGGGTTTGGTTGGGTTCGGGTGGTTGTGGTAGCAGCAGGACTATCAGAGCAGCAGCAGCAATAACAACAACAGCAGCAGCAGCAGCAGCTACAAGCGCACTGACAATGGCGACAGCAAAACAACAGCAGCAACAGGGTAGACATTCGGCAAGGCTGACAGACAGTCGCAGGAAGTGAGTTTGGAGGCCCTTATTTTGGCTCGGATTGCCACCGACGGACATCGCCACCACCACCACCACCATCATCATCATCACCACCAGCTCCACGGGGCCGGTGGCCTGGGCATGGCATAGGTGGCAATGACAATCGCGACCGGATGCTTCAAATCAGATATTGTTTTACTTTGCGCCTTCATTCAGCATTTCGGATTTCGATTGTCAGCGTGTCTGTGTCGATGTTTGCGTTTTTGTTTTATATTTTTTGTTGTTGCTTTTTTTGCTGTCTTTTGCTTTTGTTTCGCGATGTTTAAGCAGAAACGAGCACCAGAACCAGCACCGGCAACAGCAATCAGCGCTGCAATGCGAGCACCATGCGGATTAAATAAATGTTATGTGATTGGGATTGGACGTGGTAGTGGTAGTGGTGCTGGAACTGGTGGGCCATACAGCTCGTATGCTGAGATATAATCACTTTTGACACCATCGCCATCAACACCGCCAGCAGCCTGGCAGAGTCGCATATGCGCCTCAGATGACAAATTCGCATCTCACAACAGATGCACGCTCGGCACGTTTGCTTACCTTTGGCACAAGAACCTTCTCAATCACAATCACTTCCCAAAGCCAACCAATTTCTACACCATTTATAGTAGTAGAATGTCTCAGAGTTGGGGACGAATGGCGTACTGCAAAAGACGCTCAATGGGATCCCTTTCTGCTTTTGGGGGTTGAAACTGTATGGTATTGTCTCAATTGAAGCAAAGGCAAAGACAGAGAGTCATCGTCAGTGGCTCAAACCATCAACAGTTACGGCAACTTCCGTTTGTCAGTTAAGTGTCGTGGCTGCCTGCGAATGCGCCAAGGAATTTGCCGCATGGGCTTTGGATTTCATTCATGAAGCTGAAGCTCCAAATCCCACCGGGCAAATAAGAAGCCGAGACAAGAAATCAAGAAAAAAGTGCGGTATGTGCAGAGATACTCGAACAACAAACGAGTGTGGTCCAACCTCAGATGTACGCTGAAGCTCGAGCTGGAGATGGAGCTGGAGCTGGAAGTGGAGCTGAATGGCGGGCGTGGGGCTTACAAAACCTTTCTGCTTGTTAACATTCGGCACTGTTAGTCAGCCGCCCGTAGTTCGTATTGTACTAGGGTCCGCTCACCAGGCGCAGAAGTGTCAACAAGCCAAATTGACAGCCAAAGAAAAGGCAAAAAGAAACGATTTTGAAGATTTGTCATTGATAAGTCGTGCGGGCGCAGAGCCAGGCGTCCGAAGTGACGCTAAAGCCCGCCGCTGTAGCCAAAGGAAGACTAAATGCAAGGAGTTTTCGTAGAAATTCGTCCAGAATGTGCTCAAC
The DNA here is from genome assembly GCA_037043425.1 of Hirtodrosophila duncani. NCBI lineage: Eukaryota > Metazoa > Arthropoda > Insecta > Diptera > Drosophilidae > Hirtodrosophila > Hirtodrosophila duncani. Next base: position 1,343,357 of record JBAMBM010000656.1, on the reverse strand, counting down.
CGACGAAAGGGTGGCTGGAACTGGGACTGGGACCTGACTTAAGGTACAAGACCCAGAACTGAATTGAACTGAACTCAACTGAAAGAGTATGTATGGGAGTGTGTGTGCGTGTGTGTGTGTGTGGGTTTCCTCCTCAGCGTTTGACTTTTGGCGTGCAAAGCAAATTAATTCACACCTTGCCAATCCATTGTTGAACGACAAGACATACATATGCAAATTGTTTCTTACGAATAAAGCTTGCGTCTTAAGGTACGTCTCTGGCATCCTACCCTTACCTTTTGCCTCTCCCTCCTGGTTAGCCCCAAACATTGGGCCCAACAGTTTTTCGGCAAGGTACTCGTACCTCCTCATGTTCCATGGTCATTGACGACATCTGAGCACACAGGCATCGACCACTGCCACTCACACCGGCACATGCACAGGCATGGACATGGGCACAGCACAGCCAGCATGAGTTGACGATATGCTTAATATTAATTCTGTAGGCAGCGCATCAACTTCGTATCATAAATTACGAACAAAATATGCTCATGTCTTCGTGAATAGACAAAAAGTGGCACAGTCTGTCCGGCGCATGGATCGATCGAACAAAGCCTCATTCGAACATTACAATAATATTATGTCAGTAATTGAACGCGGGACGGAGCGGAGTGCTGTGCTGTGCTGCGCTGTGTAGCACATATAGGCATAAGTATAGCTATAAGAATATGTAGCTGTAGCTAACCCCAACCGGTCTCCAATCCACAATGAAAGTCTAACTATCGATTGAGGCACATACAATCAACGTCGGCCGCTTTGCAGACCTACGCTGGCCATGCTCATGCTCCTGTTCCCTGCCCGCCATCGCTACCGATGCCGCTCCCCGGCATTGGTGCTGCCACTTCAAAGCACGAACATTGTGTGGGGTCAAAAAAATAATTAATTTAAAATTCCCGCAACGCACATCGAAACGACACATTGAAAGCTCTTAAAGTCCCAAATTACGAGCATTGTACCAGAAACAAATGAAAAGACTCACGACAATATTTCTGACACATTTGCTGTTTGTAATGCGATTGTCAACTGCGTGCGACGACAACCAAATTTGGATGAAGTGCCGGTCGACGGGATCGATCTATCGATCGATGGAATGTCAAATTTTAAGTAATACAAACACACAAATATACATACATTAACACTTGTACATTTACGAGCGCGAGTGTACTGGCAATGCGTTCTCTGCGTGTGATTTGAATAGCATGAGAAGCATATTTTAGGTTATATTGGGAATACAGCTACAGCTAGGGGATATTTGGAGAAGCAGATTTCAATGTATTCATGTATGTAATATTAGTTGGGATACGCCGGATTTACGATATTAGGAAAATAACGAAAGCAGAAGTTTCTTAGATAAATTTATTTTATGCATCAGCAGTTGTAACTCTTGTATTATGCCATTCACACAATGGTATATTACTTTTGTTAGGGAGCTTACAACGCATAGAAGAAAGCGTTTCTGTCTGTATAAAGTATATATATTCTTGATCAGCATGTCCGTCTGTTTCAAGTATCTCAGAAGTCTTAAAGGCTACAGAGCTGAAAATTTCTGCTTATTTTATATAAGTTCGAGATTCATCCAGATCGGACAACTATATCATATAGCTCCCATATAAACGGATGTTCGGGAATGAATACTTAGGAGCATAACTTTTCTGTTGTTCATCCAAATCAAACCAAATACGTTTTGTATCCATTTGAGGAGGCCCCACGTCCACTGGTCTGATCTCATCAAGATCGCACAACTATATCATATAGCTACCACATAGCCGATTGTTAATGAATAACTTTTCTGTTTTTCATCCAAGTTTAACAAAATTCGTCTTGTATCCCTTGAATCTACTGTAGCCCCATGCCCACCGGCCACGATTTTATCTACATCGGTTATATATTTACAATGGGAATGGATAGAAGGACATGGTTATATCGATTCCCCTTGTCATGCCCATCAAGAATATATATATACTTTGTATAGTCGGAAACACTTCCTTCTATGCTTTGCAAAATTCTTGACAAAATTATAAAACAATTTTGTAAATGGTATACAGATGTAGATGTGATGATGATTTCGCAAGTGCTGTTAATAAGTGTTGGCAAACTTTACAAAGGCAATAAGTGAACGCCTCCGGCTATTATACTTAAGTACGTGTATGTAGGCATGTATTCAATTTAGTCGAAAGTCGAAATGGCAACTTTGTGAGCTCGTTAGATAGTCGTATAAACACAGCTCGTAAATTATCAGAAAGAGAGGCCCTTGAAGTACCGCTGACGTTGTCCACGCTGAAAGACAGGTGCGGAAAATTACTTTTTATATGCTCCCTTTTAGTGGTTTATTATGACAAAACAAACGCCAACCCAAATATCGACGCACATGCGATGTGGCGGCGGCGACGGTGGCTCATGCGCAGTGGCTAAGAAACGAGCACGACCACCGCCAGCTCACTTCACCGTCATCGTCAACTTCATTATCATGATCATCATCGTCATCATAATAATCATCGGCAATGCCTACCAAAGAGAAGTGTGGGGTTTGGCGATAAAGACGCAGACAGATCGCTATAAGCACTATAAACATAATAAAACTACTATAAAGAAGCAAAACGAAACAACAACCGCTAGGTGCACAACATAAATCATCAAATTGTTAGGAAGATCCATTATGGCCCATTACGAACACCAAGAGCCGCGGACAACAGCCAAAAAAGAAGCTACCGCTACCGCTACCGCTAGCACACCATGCAGTACTCGTAGCGGTTGCGGCCACAGGCAGCCGGCTACGGCAAGACAAGGGCAAGCGCGAGGCGGGACGAGGCGAAGCGAGCCTACACACCTGAATCAACGAGCCCATCTCAGGGAAAGAAAGGTAGCAGAAGCAGCATTATTAAAATGCCGTTTTGCTTAATTTTATTTTATTGTTTTTAAGAATTTCAGCCACGAATACCAAACGACGATCCTACAAGCAGTCAAACAGTCAAATGAGCCCGCGAACTGTTCGCTGGTCGAAGTCGAGTCGGGTGGTCGTGTTTGCGTCGAGGGCTTTAACTTGGACGGAGTTTGGCCCAGGCCCAGGCCCAGTCCTAGGCCCTGACCCGTTGCAGACCTAACACCAAATAGCTAATACAGTGAAAAGTAAGCAAATTCAAATTTATGTATGTGAATGAGATACCTCGTTGCAGATACATCGCAAACCCGCGCACCCGCGACCGATTCTGCTTCTGCGACCGGTGCACACGTCCGCCGTTCAGCGGCTCGCTTAAGGTTTCCTTGGAAGTGGAAATGAGTAATTTTTTCAATTTTGTTTTCACTTAGATTGGAGTCATTGATAGTGATGGTGTTCTACAGCGCAGCGAGTGAGGAATGAAAATTAATTAGCATGATGACGCGCAGATGACATTATGTATATGATCGTGCAAGACTTTTAACATAATGATATGAATGTATATATATATGGATATATTACGTATATATTTAGACTATGAATAGCTTAATTTTGGCGTTTCTCATAAATCTTATAACAAATACTTTCGCTTTGGCAGATCAGTTTGTAATGACTGATTCTTGGCTGGATGAGAGATTGATATTCTTCAACCAAGACAAAGCTCGGTCCGCACACTAACAACCAAGATCGTTCAAAGAGTACCGAATTGAGTACAAAATCAAGCCATTCCTTCAAAATAGTACGGTAATCCCTTTTTCTTTATGTCTGTTTTTGGTCCTACAACAGGAACGTTTGGGTTAATTTGAAGAGCTTTTTTTGGCTTGTTTCCAGATATCCAGATTATACAGATAACGAAAGTTTCCCTCCCCTTTTCTTTCTACCAACCACAACTGCAATCATCATAGGTGTATATATACAAACTATATATGTACTTATGTCTATTTCTATCCACTTGTTTCCATAAGTGCCTTAGTGAATTAGTGTATGCAAATTTGTAGTCTTAAGTACACAAGCTTAATAGGCGTGGGGCGTTTGGCCTTGCCAGTGAATCGTTTAAAAATATCTAAAAGTCAATTGCTGATGATATTTGCATTATCTTGCATAAACCCCAAACCAAGACAATGTTAATGAAGAATAGCACTAATTAGAAGTGTTGCAGTGACAGGCCCCTACATATTCAACTACAAAGTACTGCTTTATGCAAATCGTATGCCAACTCGATGTAATCAACCGAATTTCATGTGATATGCATCCATACTGGGGGGTCCGATTCGGAGCCCACACAGCACGTCTGTAGGTACTTTCACCCCTGCCCTGTCCCTACCGCTATTCCTGCTGTAGCTGTGTGGAGCGGCAGCGATCGCGACTGAAATATGATCGGCAATTGCATTTACAAACACAAATGTAATCGCGGACGGGTTGGAGTGCAACGCTTGCGTTTGCGATTCTCGGCCGTAGTTGGAGCCCAGCGGTCGGGGGCCTGTAGATGAAAACATGCGCGTTTGTATACCCTATGCAAACATAGAGAAAAATAGAGTATTGCAGAAAAGACTTTCAGGTCGCCAAGCTGTCATTGTACAGCAAAGTTCCCATTTACAAATTCATTCTAAGTCCCATATGGAAATATGCACTAGAAATTTACGGCATTTCTGCAAAATCAAATTTGAATAAAATTAGAGTTGCTCAATTAAAAATCCGGAGGTGAATATGCAACGCACCATGGTACATTCGAAAAAGATATATCGAAAGATATCTAAAGGTCCCTAAAGTGAGGGATATAATGTAACTACATGCATAGAATTACCTGCAAAGACTTGGTGCTCACCCTAATGCGCTAGCCAGACGACTAACTACCAAACCAAGAAAGAGAAGACTCAAAAGGTGCCATCCATTGGATCTCCCTTCCAGGTTCCTTCATTTATTTTCCAAACAGGGAATCTGGCAGTCGAACCTACTCAATATTAGTGTTCGTACATTTTGTTGCTGCTTTGGTGGTCCCAATAGCCCATCCGGTTGGACGGACTGGGAGCCGGACGGACGGACGCGTTAAACTGTTGTCGACGCCCCAGTCACAAATGCTGCCTACATTGAATTTCCGGAGTGGTGTAAGAATTCCGTGGCTGTGGCTGGATTTTGCGTTCGCTTATGCTTCTCTTGCGCTTATGGCTATGCCGCTGCTTACAGCGGATCATGCTTAATTGGCAAAATGTGATTCATGTGGCGTTGTGCATTTTTGCTTTTGCTGCGCTCGCTGCAATTATTGCATTCATTTTTTGTCGCATATAAACAATTATTGATGGAATTTTGAAATCAATTGCAGTATTTTGATTGCATACAATTACAATTTAATAGCACATAGGGCTCGTTTGAATGCATGAGCTTGTACAAGTCCACGGAAGTGCAGTCGCATGCGGCGGGCTGCTTCGCGGGCAATTAAGTGCATTTCACTTGCCTTCTGATTCTATGGCGCCGCTCGAAACTGTTGTTGTCAACCTCATAAATACGTCATGTTCAATTATGGGGCTTTAATTAAAAGTAATGAACATTTCATCGCCAATGGCTGCGGCGAATTCGCATTACGTTGGGCCATTCTGCATGCAACAATTGATGCCTTCGAAGCTTAACCAAAGCATGCCAATTGCCACTTTCCAGACCAAAGCTATTGTTTCGGCCATACAAGTTTTAGTTAAATGGTTGGAACACTTTTAATTTGTAGATATCGACAAAGTTATAGGGCCCTTTGTGAGACTAGATTAATGTCAGCATTTTTTTTCTGAATGAAACCACAGAGCTGTTATTTTTCTTTTTTGTTTTTGGGTACGCCGAAAGCTGCAAGTGTTGGAGCTGTAGTTATTAATTGACCAAATTACGACCATTCAGAATTCTACAGTTTTCTGCACACACATCAACGTATGCATTAAAATATATAGTACATACGTATGTATATATAAATATAGTTTCACGATTATGCATTTAAGTTGCTGTGGTCAGCTTCGGCGCTTTGCTGCTGACAAACTGTGTGACCTACAAGAGACCCAAGTACGGGTCGGGTACTTCATACTGCACAAGCGAGTCTACAAATTTCAGCCCGATTATACTGGGCAATGTCAGCAAGTAAATCGAATGTAATATATAAGTTTAAGCCAAGGCTGCAAATCATTTGTTACTTAGCAACTGAGTTCAGTCTTCCATCACCTTAATAACTAATAATACTCTCATCACAATCTGGGTAACCTGTTCCTCTACATATTCATAAAATAGAGATGATTGAGCTTTGAAAAACATAGTTTAGTTTACTTTAACTTAAATTCAATTCCAACTTTCTCTTCTGATTTATGTATCCCTTCAAAATATGGGTTTTTTTTTGTACTTACATTTTTAATTGACAACTGGCTGCTTTACTTTGTTGGACGGTCTCGCTTCGGAATGTCCATCCCTTAGGTCTCCCCGCTCTTTCTTCTTTTCATCCATTTCTTGATGCATCCTCCTCTTCTCATCATCTCCCTTTATATTGACTCTTATCATACTCTTTTTTCTTCTTTCTCAACTATCTGTCTTTATTTTATCCTCTCTCTTCCTGTTTTCGCTTTTTATACCATTCACAAAAATGTTATATTAATTTCTCAGGAAGCTTGCAACGCACAGAAGGAAGCCTTTCCGACTATATAAAGTATAAATATTTTCGATCAGCATGACAAGGGAATCGATATAACCATGAACCATCTCAGAAATCTTAAAAGCTACAAAGCTAACAGATGCTTCTTTTGTCCGCCGACCAGAATTGATCAAGATCAGTTTTACATTTACAATGTGAATGGTATATTAGCCTTCCTTTCTTGTTCTTGTTTCGCATTTATCTGGGTCCCTTCTGTCCCAGTCAAAAAAAACTTTCAAAATTGCCCTGATGGGAACAGCTTCTTGTTTGTTCTAGCAGAAAGCCGCTCTACTGTTTGCTCAATATGAATTGTAACCATTGCTTTTTATGTTGCTCTTACTCCGTCTGATTTTCAATTACCTATTCCACTTCACTGTTCCGTGAAATTGTCAACTTAGGTTTGATCTTGTGCAGGACATTGTCTCAATCAAAAAGTTATAGCAAAATATATGATAGAATATGTAAATTGAAATTCAAGAAATTTGAAAAAAGGTGTAAAATTAAAAATTGAAATTTGGTTTTCAAAGATTGTCTTCAAGTTTGGATACTTTTATGGAGTCTCAAGTTGACATCAGCCATATGACGAAAGCCATAAAAATCCGGATATGAAAAATACTATAATATGTGTAATATGTACTAAATTTCATCCGTATGACTTTTTCAAACCACTTTTGTGCTTTAACTCACTTATCAATACATATTTTTAGGTGATAAATATAAAGCCGATATGCGTCATACTCCGCTATATCACAGCGTTCTTCCAAATACACACTTATATGTAAATCATGATCTACTTTAGCGGCTTCTTCTAAGACACTATATTTTCTGCACTTTCATTAATTAAATTAAAATAGATACAATCATGAGGGAACAGGAAATTAAATTTATCTGCATGTATGTATGTGCGAGCAAAGGTATAAGTATACGTATGTACTTATTGTAAGACTAATTCGGTTGCCTTATTCAATTATATTTATTTAAGAAGCGAGAGGAGGAGGGTCTAGGCGCCAGCTTATCTTCCTGGTTTGTCGCCGGTTGCCGCCATCATGGCAGAGCAGCTGAACCATCGGTACGTTCAAAGTGCAGAAAAGCTTTGCTTTCTATAAAGTTACTAAAATATGCAAAGTCAACTGCACAGTAGACATAACGGAACATACGAGGAGAGTTTAAGATATTACTCAAATGAAAGCTTTTAAGCATACAGGTTCAATGATATGATTTACATCTATATCCAATTTATTAAGAATTAACAGATCTTCCCTAACGTTGTTTTGATGCAATCATATTTAATTCTAGTCTAGATAACTTTTGAGTTGATATATATTTGTAAGATGCTAAATTCGTCCAACACGTACTTCGATATGATATCGCTGTCATTGGAGCGGTTCAAATACGAGACTTAGTAACAAAATGTAGATGAATTAATCACATCTCAAAGTCTGTAGGAATGCTAGAAAGCATTGGCCGGCCGATGTCAGATTAGCTCTTTGTGATACCATCAGAATTGAGAGATTGATTCTTCTATCTGTCCATAACATTGAGCCCAAATTATGTTTGCCTTGTCTCTCTTTAATCGTCCTACGGAGCTCTTGATCTACCCTCGCTCGTACATTGATAGTTCAGGTATACTGTAAAATGTGTGGGCCTTTGTCTGCGTGCTAGCGCTGACAAGAGCTCTCGACAGGTGGAAATGAATTGTTGACCATAACCATATAGACATGGCATGGATGATCACGAGGCCAAATTAAATCGAACTATTAATCGTCGCACAAGAGTGGCAAACATCTATTAGGCATTTAATTAAAAGTTTCGCACTTACCGCAGGGGGGAGGCGAGAGGCGACACTGCTACTCGTATTGTGGCCATTGTTGTCATTGATAGCATTTGGATAAGCATTTCTGTTGCTGTTGTCTGATACTCGGGCAAAGTGTCGAATTCATACATTTCAAGTTGCCGCCTCGAGATAGCGGCAAGAGCAAACACAAATATTTGCCTACAATTACTTACGGGCTGGTAGATAGGACAGGCCGTGGCCAGTTAGCCGGATGGCGATGGCAGAACACAGCTAGCTGGTGCTCCACTTCTTTGGCCAATATGTAGTTGTATTTCAGTGGCCGTAATTGGGCTATCAGTGGCGGCAACAGCTGGCCAATGCGGCAATTAAAAACTCAATGGTGAGATCTGTCGAGCGATCAAGCCGGCGAGTGCCGGTGCCTGAAATGGATCTGGCGACTGGCTGACCCTCGTCCACACCCACACCACCGTCATCATCATCATCATCGGCGCTACAAAATCGTCTGTTATGCCTACGGTGCTTGGCGTAACATCAATGTTTATGTTGTTAAATTGTGTTGAAAGCGAAAGTGTGTCTGCTGATAGCTAGCAGCAGCCACGACGGAGGTCATTCCCATCCCTATGCCCAGATTCAGCAACAGCCCCAACGTCAGCGCCGTGACCGAAATGCAACACCTGCCGCCCAGTGACGATGCCAAAAGTCAGTGACAATGTAATACACTGTGTTTTGGTCAGCCTAACCGCACAGACTACACTCATCCGATTAAACTTTTAAATAGATGTCAAACAAACTACCTATACGTTCTGCTAACTACAAGGACACTCGATGTCATCGTCGTCGTCATAGTCGACGCCAGAGGCGCGGGACGCAGCAAGGACGACGCCTCAACTACCACCGTTGTCTTAGGCCTGCCTGCTTGCCTGCATATTCCTATTCCCACACATGCGTCCCCTCAGGTCGGCACCGTACTGCAGGACATTTGTTCGTGTATAGGTCTCGTACGAGAATGTCCAGGTCGAGCCGTTGCCGTTGCCGTTCAACTTCAACCACCGTTGCCAGCTCGAGCTCGGGTCATGATGGACAAATGTCCGAAATTTGAAACTTTAAATAGCAGTCTTCGGAGCGTGTTTAGGGGATGCCGATGGGGTCCAGAATGGTGTGATGATGGCGAAAGGTGTCTGTGGGCTCTCGTCCTCGTCCGCTTTTGGGGCAGCAATTCCGTTGCGGCAGCGGTTGGGCGGAGCTTTGGCCATGGCTTTGTCGTCCCGGGCTTGAAAATTAGTTGTGATTTAACGTTGTTTTTACACAACTCTGACATAAGTGTGACATGCTTTCGGTCTTTGGTTACATTGTTCCACATAGTGTGCGTATCGTGTAAACATTAGACAGCTGGATACATGACCGCTCACATGTTCGAGCGTATATACACATAAATACTTGTAGTTATATGTGTTTAGGTACAAACACATGTATATGTTTGTCAACCACTTTACTAATTTACTCGGCGGCGTTTACTATTTTAAATTATGCAGCTGTCCATCAAACCATCATTAAGATTTAATGTCTTCGTCCATATTGTGGGTTATTTGATGTTGTGGATACGAGTATGTGTTCTGATGCATCTCAATTGAAAATTAATAACAAGATAAATATGATTATGATTATAAATTTATTGAATTGCAATTTAGGCTAATTTGATAAGAATTCTGCTTTACATATGTGTGCAATCCAATCGCTAAAAATAAATTAATAATAGTATAGCAAGCTTGAGTTCAGTAATTTGAGCCGCTTCTCACTATGTAACAGTGAATAGCAAATGACAGAAATTTTAAAACATGAAGCTTGGCTGTCTTAGGACCCGCCACAGAAACTCCATTCTTAAGAGAAGTTCAGCATATGACAACTTGCTTTCTGCGTTTATTTGGCCCATATTTATTCACTTTGAAGCTGAACCCACAATGGAGATCTCCAAAAGTCTCAAAGCGCACAAACACAAGTTTGGACAATGAATTGGAATGCATTTTATTGGCACTATTTAAGCAAAAGACAGGAAAGCCACAACAAATCTTGAAGGATGCAGTAATACACATAATACGCAGGATACAGTAATACACATAAGCATAGTATATATACACACATATATAAGAATAATATAAGCAAGACACATTGGACATGGAATCGTTTCTATTAAATTGAGCCATCTGAAAGTTCTTCATACTTATTCATACTAGAAGTTTTGCATCAGACAATTATATATAAGACGTTAATGGTTAGATAAGGTTAGGTTACCATAACCTGAATCCATATCCTGCTGTCGGAATAGGAAAAGAGTTGCTGGCTGCAGCACATACAGAAAGGTCTCTCCAATTCATATCATCTGCAGAGAATGAGTCCTTATTTCAAAGATTCAAACACATTTCTAATGGCACTGGGGAACCCTATAGGTTGTTTATTTAGCTCTCACTCTTTTCAATGAAGTCTTTTCTTTGGTTGATACCACAGACATGCTGAATCTTTTAATACATTATCAGCTTCCGAGTTTACCCGTATTCTTTTGAACCCTATACTTAAAATACTCTCATGGAAGAGTTAGTTCTTTATATTGGTCACCGAACAACCTTAAAACTATAACAGGATGGGGCATTCCTTAAATTAACTAAATTTTGTTTATTGAAGGAAGCATTGTCGCCATTTAAAATATATATATTCTTGATCAGCATGGCAAGGCGAGTCGATATAGCCCGTCCGTATGTCCATTTAAACTCCGAGATTTCGGAAGTTTTGAGAGCTACAGAGCTGAAATACTGATCCAGGAGCTTTTTATATCTGCGCGCTTGTTCAGCTTAGGATTCATCCGGATCGGACAACTATATGATATATGTAGCTGCCATAGAGGGGAAAGTTAAAGATCGACTGTTTTCTCAGAGAAAAACGAAAACAGCATGCCATGATAAGGCATATCTCATTATTTAAGGTGATTTGATTTTATTACTTTAAGAACACATTTTGGGATTTGAAACATTAGCATCAAGTAGCCGAAACGCGATTTATGCAAGAAGCCATTCCCAGCGCCGGAGGAGCTTGGAGAGAAAGACCCGCTTGTGCGAGAGAACGAATATATGCAAAACACTGCTGCCAACTCTTCCAGCCGAATTATATATGTCAATGTGAATGGTAAATAAGCTTCAGCAATGCTGAAGCTGGCTTTCCTTACTTGTTAGTTTAGTATTAAGTTTGTAAGATAATATGCTCATTGCATTTACTGTTTGTTTGAGGTTGGATCAGAAAATGGCGCAAATTAATATGGTTTTCAGATTTTTAAAAGATTTTTATTTCTAAAATTGAGTGCGTCAAATATTAAGTATATGCTGAGAATGTATCTTATAGTGGGAGTTTCGACTTACTTATTAAACCTTTAATTGGGGTTTTTATGAATATTTAATGAATGTCTTAAAATCGCTTGATAATTGTGAAGTTTTTTTCTTTATGAGCACATGTGACAATAATTATTTTAAACGTCGCCTAGTATATATATATTATAAGCATTCTTGAGTTATTATCTATGTGAAATAATAACTAATTTCATAACTAATAACATAATTTCATGAAGTTCTAATTCACATTAAGATTTTTAAAAATATCTGCGCTGTATATAATGAATTTAATATTTAAATTAGATAAATTAGATAATTAAATTAGATAAATTAAGTCTGGCGATAAATCTGTGTATAACTAACTTTTTTATAGTGACTAAGAATATGTCGAAACTGCAATTATATTTTGATTGAATGCTAAGGAGTGATAATAAGTACCTTATGTATGTCTATGTGTAAAGATATATTATGGTTCGTGTATTTTATGAATCGCTTGCAGCCCAATAAAGTCCAATTAACTAATTTCGAAGCATTGTGGTCGATGATATATTGTGTTTTGGCTATAGAGGTCTTCTTATGCTTACATTTTGGGAGTATTGTGTAACATCAGTCTCTAGTTTAATGAGTTTGTAAATAATTCAATTTATATTTTAATTTGCTCATAAATTTACTTAGTGTCCAACTGGCTGAAAATAACAAAGTTTTTAAAAAAATTATATGTAATTCAATTTGGGTATACGAAGATCTAGAAAGATTCTCAACAATTGGAGAAATTGAGGAGGTTATAAGGATTCCATGTGTTTGATTTAAACACAAATCAATGTAAATGTGCTAAGAAATACTTCAGTTTTATAATTTAAAGTCTTCTTGGAGCGCACCTCTTCCTGCCGAATGTGCTGGGTTCAGATTTCTAATTAAATTAAGTCAAAAAAACTAATCTGTCCATTGATTTCATATGTGTGTATCTAAAATAAATTATAATCTCTGCAACCCTGAATTTTTTGTATCTCTTTCATAACGTATCCTAAGGTCACTCTCGTAAATTTAATTCGCAAAGAACTTCAGAATGTAAACATGCATCTCTTTAGGCTAAATTTAAATAAACCATTTCTGAAACTGCCACAGAAAATGAATCCTTGGTTACATGAAGTTTGTATCTCTGAAAATATGTATGTAATTCATAAATATAATAAATTTCTACTGCAATATCTAGTTTCGCAGTGGCGTCCATATTGATTACAATGAATAACGATTTTCTAATACATATATTGACTTCCTTTGGATCTCAATATGCAGGCAGGCCTGGGATCAGTATGCAGGATTGTCCACGACTCTATTAGAATTGTAAAACATCTATTAAACTTCTACACTGTTTATATTTGAGGCAGAAAAAAAGAAGACACCCAAATTAAACTCTCATCTCTTATGTGCGTTTGTGTGCGTGTGTCCGTTGAGGGGAAGCAGCATACAAAGTGTTAGTAAGTGTGCGTGTGTGTCTGTATGCATGCGAGAGAGAGAGAGAGAGTGAGAGAGAGAGAGAGAGGACGTGAGAACGAGATAATGCCACAATGGCTACGCCCAAAGCCCGTAGATAAATTGCAGCCATTTTTTAACGGGCGGTGCTTGCTGCACTGGGTACATTGTGAGAGGGGAAATAGTGGGAAATTTTGGGGAAATTGGCACAACGGTGGGATTTTGTCGCAACACTCAATCCAGAATAGCAGTCGAATATGAATATTAGGTAATGGCAATGGGGAAGCAAAGGTGTTTGCCTAGGAGACTGCGCATTGTGTGGATGTGGACAAATTTCCCAAGTAGATATGCAGCCGAGGGCCAAAAGTTTCAGTTTTCAATTGGAAACTATTGCTGGCGCTGGCGGTTCCGGTGCACCTTAAGCTTTTAAATGAAAAGCTTCGTTGTCGGCATGGAAAAGCTGTGGCTGCATTCACAGTGACAGCTTGTAAGCTGCGCCTACAAGGTTCTACAACGCGCTCAAAATGGCGTCCCCGATGCTGTCGATGCCTGTCGTCGGAATGCCGATAAATCAAAGTTCCACATTTGGAGCCCAATTTGAAAAATGAGCGCGGCCACAGGCAGATGGCAAGGCAGCTGGAGCCTGGAGCAACTCACCAGGCGAGCAGGCCAGCAAGTGGCTGCAGCAGCAACAGCGGCATTTCATCAGAGGGAATTAATCAGAGCAGATGAAGGCGACAACCGAAAAATAACGACGCGGCATCTCTTAAAGACTTGCGTTATCGCTTTAATCGCTACTGCCGGCTTTTAATGCGTGACTGAGGCTGACTCTGAGGCAGCGACACGGCAGTGCACTACACTGACAGTGCACGGCCGCGGCACTGATCGGCATGTGTGGATCTGGGCTTCCTTCTACCCATACCAATACCTCTACCCTTAATCAACCAATGCATCGAGGTTAAGGTAATTCTGTCGCGTTGTTGCAGCGTGTTTGCTTGTGTGTGTGTGTGCGAGTGTATGTATTTGTGCTTGGCTTGGGACCTCAACTCAACTTTCTGGCATCAATCAGGGGCGCGCCCAGTTCATGTCAAATTATAAATTCTGAAAAAATTTAAATCTAATTTTCGAGCTGTATTCAAATACATAATGGATTCAGCTACGCTCTGACAAGTACAAGCCCATTTAATCAATAATTAAGCGTAATCCATCAAGTACAAAGTGTCAAATGCATTCGTGAACACTTTCGCTGTTGTCTGAATTTGGGTCTAGGTCCAGGGTCTTGGCTCCGGGTACATCCAAGCCTAAAAGGATTTCCCTAAAAGCGCAACGTTCAAAACGAAAAATTAAGTTGTTGTCGCTGTCGATGTCATTCGCATAAGCGAACGAGAAAAAAAAACAGCGAAAAAAGAGAAAACAAATCCGCGCTCGTCACATCTGCATGTCAAACCAGCAGTGGCAGCCGCAGCCGCAGCCAAACAACCCCTGAGCAGGAGCAGTGACAACAAGGAATACAGCAGCAGCGGCAGGAGTCACAGCAGAAGCAGCGTTTACATTAAGTTAACTTTAACCCTGCACACCGTCTGTCACAGTCGAGATAGCTGGGCTTATCTAAGCTGAAAAACCAATGTCGAGACCCAGACCCACCACTTGCTCTTGGCCGCGCTTCTGATCCCTGCTGGCGCTGCTGCTGGTGCGAGGGGGCTAGCTTGTGCTTGGATGTGGGGAAGGACAAGGGCAAAAATGCTGATGTTGTTTTGGCTGTTACTCGTACTTAAATGAACATGCGAATGATCCAATGGATTTCTAACTACAAATGTCCATTTTTCAATTTACCTGGCCAAAGTATCTGTATGAGGGTGATGGCGAGGATAAGGGCATGGGCGAGGGCGAGGACGAGGGTGCAGCCGGCATAAATTGAATCTGAAAGCGAATAAACAAACAAACAAACACCCACCGAATCGCTCCATAAATTAGCCCTTGACCAGTGGCCAGTGACCAGTTGGCCGGCGGCCAAATGACCGTGAAATTTTCCCAATATGCTGCGTTTTATTTGCGGGGTTCGGGTCCAGTTGCCCTTGTCATTTCCATTGCCGCCACCAAGTAAGTCAGCCACAGCTCTTCATACTCAAACTAACTTCTCTCGCATTTGACCATCCGGCGTTCGAGTATGTGTATGTGTTTGAGTGTGTGTGTAGCATGTAGGAACTGGTACTTGTGTTTGGGTATCTTTTAAGGTGAACATACACTTGCATTCCATTTGACATCCCTGACGTACGCATAAATTATTCTCCCGCTAGGCAGGCCGCATAAATTTCAATACGATGTGCCTCTCCCATACGATCGCTTCATAACCTAGTTAACATAATTTGAAAGACAAAGGCGGCATAGGAGACGAGGGCTAAGGTAAATGCTCCACATTTATCCGTGACATTTGGCATGAACAGTTGACATTTCTCCGCTCCGATGGTGGAAATTTATAAGCTACAATTTGTCAGTTGTTGCAATTCCTTTCGAAGTCACTAAATACGTATAATAAACAAATGGGCATTCTAAACGTACAACAGTTGAATAATTGCTGTCCAGTAATCGCTTTTGTCTTTTACAATGTTGTAGGGAATTGAATTGTTTAGGGAAAATTGATAACGGAGCCCCAAGTCTCCATAGGGAAAATTGTTGTGAATTGAGAAACATTAAGAGTATTAAATTTAGAGATCTTGTTTTCAATTAAAATTTTGGAATTTGAGACCCTCAAATATAAGTAGTTGCAGAAATCGATTCGACCTGAGGGTGAAATGAGTCGAATGAGTACAACGGATAAGATAGAGCCCTGCCGCAATCATAAAGTGGCGGCTATGCTGAATATACATATAGATATATATTTTTGAGTTAGGATCGCTAAGTTGGTTACAGAATTTCAGAATTTGCTGTATGCATTGTAAGCTATAATATACGACCTGATTATTACAGCTCCTCTTGGACTTTGTGTATTCATATAGAAGACCCTCAAAGCCTAAATGCCTTCGCATGCATTTTCAAACCTACAATCATATATTCCTTGGCAGGTGCTTTGATCCTGAACGAATTACTTCAATATTTGGCTGGTCGGACAAAGTCTGCTGTTAACTGTGGTACTGAAACCTGGAATAAATCTATCTATCTATTTACCAATTTAAATGAACATATTCGCAGATATTTTTGTACTTATTTTATAGTATAGCCGGAGCAAATTTTAACTATAATCATCAAAATCTAAATCGGCCCGTTAGTCCGAACTTTATGACGTAGAGTCTTTGAACTATTGCAATCTTAATGGGAAATATCCTGATCCATATAGTTACAGATCTCAACTGAGGTTCTCTCCATGCTCTTCTACGCTCTCTTTTCCAATCATACAAGCTTGAACTACAAAGAGCATAAAACTCTAGGAAAATCTACAATGAAAGCTAAAAATTAAACGGACATGTTATAGGTACCTTTGGGGTGGGATCCTTTTTGAGGATTCATCTCTTATTTAGTCGGTCAGCTTATTGCAAAGTTTTCCAAGCGGAAAATCTCACAGTGTGCTTACTTCAGATGCGAAGTATGATTGCAATCGCTAAGATCGTCATCGTCCACCTCAAAAGTATAAGATCGTAATGTTCCCCAACAAGGTGGTAGAGAGGCTCGATATTTCCCTCATAAGCCCCGAACCCGAGCCTCAGCAATATAGAGACTTATCCCGTTATCCGTGACCCACTATTGATCGTCTCTGTGAAATCCGCACGGGAAGAAATGCGAACCGGACCGCAACGAAAGCTTTTGCGTTCGGTAGGTGTCCTAATCGTAACGAAATCAGGTGCTCAAGGTTAGATAGGGAATGTAGAACGATGCTCACCACCTGTACTTCTACTACATATGAATGCTTGCATGCTTACAGCAATATGTATTAATGTAGAGCATGGAAGTTAAAAATTGAAATACATGAATACCACGGACTGGCATTTATTATAAGTCCATCGCAGCATCAGAGCCAATTAAGATACTGGCTCGAATACAAGCCTTTAAAAATATTGTGAGGCTAATTTCTGCGACAAAGCCGACAAAAGATCACATCCAAGTCCAAAAGCAATGTCCGCGACCATCCAGGTCCAGCAGCGGCACTTTTGTCGCAACACACAGGCCGTAAAATTAAGAACTCTGATTGGTAACAAATGTTTTTGTTCATTCGAGTGATAAAAACGTAGCGAACCGAAAAGATATAAAATTCTCTTTAGTGTCTTCCCAGAGCAGTGATGATAAAATATTTAAATGAGCGCCGAATGAGAAGGCAATCGGACATTGAGGAAATCAGAAACCTTAATGGCCGCGAGCACGCACACGCATACGCACTCAGACCCAGACAACGACATCCACAACGTGAACTGGAACAATCTAAATACCGTCCTGAAGAATGGACAAGTCCAAGGGCAAAGTGTGAAACAGTCCCCATATCTGAGAGCAACGCCAATAGCATTCATCGATAACCACTGTGCCAGTGCCAGAGGCAGTGTTCAGGCCCAAGCCCAAGCCCAAATCCAAATCCAAAGTAAGTCGGCCGGTTGACATGATTAAATAAACCTCTATGAAAACGGCCCGGCAATGATATTAAATTACACCCATAACGGCTTTGAGGCCGGGCGAACGAAGACAGGAGACGCAGGAGAGAGCAGAGAGCAGAGGTAAAGGCAAATGCAAAGGCCATGTCGGCAGGACAAAGTCAAGGGCTTGCTTGATTCCGATTCTGATTCCGCATCCACTGGCTAACACAAAGAGACGACCACGACAAAATCATAAAAGGCATAAACAGTTGTAACGAGCAAAACCACAAAGGGCGTAGAATCAAAATTGAGCACTAAAACGTTATCGAGAGCGACGACGACAACGGCTACAATGACAACGGCATAGGTAGGGTCGGCGACAGGTATATGTACCTGATGATACACAGGTAAACAGGTAGGCAATTCAGTTCATTCTGAAATATCGCATGCATCTTAAAGATACTTGTACTACATTCTGATCATTACACAGCGTAACGCAACACACATTTGCTTGAGGGTTTCGGATAACCAGGGCCAGGGGTCGATCCTGGCCTCTGCGTGTGATCGGAATCGATTCTGTAATTAAAACAATATCTTCGCTGCTGGTGATGGTGCCGTGTTGACGACCCACAGCGGTGCTATTGTGCGACAATTTCGTCATTCACAAATGTTGTCTCGTCTACAATTGCGAGTCTGAGTCTGCGATAAGGAAAAAGGACTGCGACTCCGACTGACAACGGTCAGGAGGATGCAATGATGGCGCCATCCCAAGAACTAGCTCATAAGACGACCCTTTTACTTATCACCATATTTACCAGTCTACAAAGTTAAAATCACATCGAAATATAAAAAAAGGTAACTTTTACGAGTATCTATTGCTACCAATCATGGCTTAGCGTAATGGGGTTAGGCATAACATTAGCTAACACTCGGAGTTGTAAGTAGAGTAGGGCATTCATTATTCAGTTACAATGTTTGTTAACACTCCTTTTGATAATTTAGGGAAACAACCAAAAGTTTCCAAGGATATAATAAGCTTATCACTAGTAGCTTTCCTTCAAATTCGCAATATAAGTTCTGAAGAACCGTTATAGAAAAAAAGTTTCAACATTAAAATGCACAAACATTTCTGTGTTCTATCTAATTGGGAGCTTATCTTTTATATGAAGATCTGAGTGATATGTGGATTATACATTTTCATTATTATTGAATTTAGTGCCGTATATTGAAAAAAAATGTAGGTCAAGCTTAAAACTTACAGAACTCTCACAGAAGACTCTAGAGATTTCGACATCTTCATGTGTGAACACTTCAATAGGTTGATAATTTGCTTAGCTTTTCACGAGACATCGGAACAAATATAGAATACTTTTCTGTATCTTCGTAAAAAGGTTCACAAAGAAACCAATACGGTATCTATAGGGTTGCGTTACATCTTTGAACATTCTTGAATAGCTTTTGAATAATTTATACCGCATAATCGGCAAAGCTACTCATACTTATAATAGGTCTTTAGAATTACTAATCCCATATAAAATTTCAATATAATTTACCTGTTTTTTGGACTTTAATTGCATCTACAACCAAATATATGTGTGATATATATTTGAAAGCAGCGAATTGAACACCATTCGTTAACGAATTTGAGGGATTACTCTAATGACAGGGGCAGATTTTAGTCTCTCAACTGCGCTGTATGTAAAATGTATGTAAATGGAAGTCTGTACATTTTGAAATTCTTCTTCTAATAGGAGCAAACCGCCTTGCTAGTCGGTTGAGGTGGCAGCAGAAGCAACAGAGATCAAGAATGGTCGGCGGGCGTATGGCTACAGTGGAGCCAAGGGATACAAGACGAATTTGTTTTGATTTGAATGCAAAACACAGAAAAGTTATGCTAGTAAGTGTTCTTTCTATATGATATAGTTGTCCGATCTAGATGATACTCGAGTTAGCCAGCGTGCAGACAAATCAAGCAACTGGTAAAAATTTCAGCTTTTAAGACTTCTGACTTCTCCTCCTCCTTGTGTTGAAAAAGACGGACGGACAGACGGATAGATGGACAGATGGATAGATGGACGGACGGATGGACATGGTTATATCGATTCCTCTTGTCATGCTGATTCCTTCCTTCTGTACGTTGCAAGCTGCCTGACAAATTTAAGCTACCCTTTTGTGAATGGTATAACAACGCCGTAAAGTATTTAAGCATATTTAAAGAAATCAAATCGTAAAACTTTGTGTTTAAATTTTCTTGAAATTAAGGTTGAATTTATATCAGAGCAATAAATTAGGAAATAATGCCCAAGCTCCTAAATGTGTTTGTTCTTTGGCTTAAGGACGTTTATTGGCTACAACCGGTACATTAAGTATGCGTGGCTTATCTGACCCATTCTCTACCCCAAAATGAAAATCATGAAACTTTCTAAGCCGCTTGACTTGATTTCGGAGGGTGGCAACGGTTCGCTTTCCATGCTTGGAAGAACATCAAACAGAAATCACGTGTTTGAGATTACATGTTTATATACTGTGCAACATACTCCGGCAGCTGATAAACGTATGTACACGTATGTCTATGAAAATTCACTATAGTGTAGGACTCACGGAAGTATATAATTAACAATATGTATGAAGACAATGCATATGATATTTGTACAACTAAATATATAAACTTTGTACTGAGACACACGTTGAAAATGTTTTACTCGGTTTTGAACCAGCTCGCTTTTGGAGTGTAGAAAACAATTCCTCTTCCAAAGTATACTTGGCCTTAGTTCTCCTACCCGTTCTCACTGCTCATTTTCTTGTATCCTTCTCTCTGCCTTATCTACCTCCTACTTCTCTGTCCTCGCATATTTTGACTTGCTATCCTTTAGTCCATTTCACCTCCCTCTTCTCACACTGCGATTTCTATTCTGTCACTCTTCTTTCTTAATTCTGCTCTGCTGCTTGCTCAACTGCTATTTGCTTGTCTGTCTGGAGGTATTTTTGTGTCGAATTAATGTTGAGAGAAAATCCTAAGCTCAGCTATATTGCTCCAAGGACATAACAAAGTAAAACTTGAAAAACAGAAGAGGTTTGCTGCTTGGTACTCATTTTGAAAAAAATCTATTATTTGGAAGCTATATGATATAGAAATCCGATATGGATAAAATTCCATAAGCGGTTATTGGGTCTCAAATGAGCGCGAACCGAATTTGCTTCGCTTTGGATGGAAAACAAAGAAATCATGCTGCGGTTATGTGGGAGCTATATGATATAGTGGGCCGATTTGAAACAAATTTGTTCGGCGGGTGTTCAAATACATACACAGCAAATTTGGTTAGACTTAAATGAAAAACAGCAGAGTAGCATTCATTACAGAAGAATCGGTTATATAAGTGCTATATGATGTAGAAACATATTTGGATGAAATATAATTAACCAGCGTGCGGACAAATGGAGTAACTGGTGAGCATTTCGACTGCGTTGCTTTTAAGGCTTCTGAGATCTTTGTGTGGAAACAGATGGGCACACAGAGTCCCCTCATGCAGATCAATAATATATATCCTTCATACAGTCGTAAACGCTTGCTTCTATGCTTTGCAAGCTTCCTGATAAAATTAATAAACCGTTTGTGGTTACTGCAATAAAATAGAATTGAATAAATAGAATTAAAAAGCTAATGACAAAAAAGTTAAAATGTGGAGGAGTCCAGAAGAAGGCAAAGGTGCACCCAAAATGATTTTAAATAGGTTCGGTTTAGACTTATGCTGGTCGGGGACCAGATTAACCATCACAGCAGCCGATACGACGACAAGCTCGCGATGCAGCCCAACTCGTTGGCGTACAATGTTGCCGACCCTATACCCCTCCGATCTCTAGAGAGAGAACATCCTACTGATCTCATGACTCGTAGGATTACTTAACCTGTACATATGTTAATTTTTGTAAATATAGTACTTAAGACCTCTGTATCCTCTGTATAAAAACAAACTTGATCTGACGCCCCACAAGGGGACTCGACATACCAAATTGGGTCTCTCTAGCTCTTACACTTTATGGGGTCTTAGACGCTTCCTTCTGCCTGTTACATACATTTGCACGAATACAATATACTCGTTTACTCTACAATTACTTCTAGTACGAGTATAAAAAGAGTATCTTATAGACGGAATATCGACTACAGCGTTTTCACTTGTTTCTAATTAGCTGGCTGGAGTTCAGAAGAAAGATTTCGGAGATTACATCTCTTAATTGCTTATTGATAACGAAAACTTTCAGCCGCTGATTCATACAATGATATTATCATTGATGTACATATAGTATATAAATTACACAGTTCAGACATTAAATAGTACTTAAAATAAAGTTATATGATTTGACATTTCAATCTAGAAAAGAAATACATACCTAATTGGCTTGCAGTGCAAGAAAATGTACACATCGAAAACCAATGTGTGATCGTTTATATAATAGAATTAGAAAACTATTGTTTGCTATTTTCTACCTGGTGGCAACTTAGAATTGCACACATTCTCATATCGCACACGCAGTAACATAAACATACATACATACATTTATACATAAATACATACATACTCTAGATGGCAGCAGATCGTGCTTCATAAATCATGAGCAATCGTTTTGGGCATAGAAAGTCAAAGTAAAATTCCATCACTTAAATGCGTTCAGACATTTATTTGTGTCAAAACATGGTCCGCTAAGCTGCTTCCAACCCTCTAGAAAAGGTACCAGTACCACCGGGGGTCAGTCGGTCGTCTACTCGTATGTATGTATAACTCAATTAAAGGCGGCTGTGCGCTCACGCCGCAGCGGGGTGTCGGCGCATTAGCCACTTTTGTCCTCCTTCATCTTCTGATTTGAGCAGTTGCTGAATGGACGCTTCACTGGGCTTGGGCCTGGGCCTGGCCATGGATTTGGCCAAACAATGACCCTGCTACCTTCGCATCGGAGTCATTGCGGTTTAAGACTGGCGGGTACGAAGTCGACATAAATATCATTAGAAATTTGGGCTGGCTGGCTATTGTCAATGTGACTGTGAATGAAAACATCCTTACTGCACTTTTGCCAGTTTTCTTTGTTCTTTATGTGAGGGGCTCAAGACCGATCTCTGTGTGGCCCGCATGCGCAATTGAATTCTACATTTTGCTAAGCGCTGCCCACGACCGACCTCCACTTCCAAGGGCAAGCGAAGACAACATGATTTTTGTATAACGAGAACAATGTTCTCGCAATCTTGGTCCATGGCCACACTGCAGTTGCGTCGTTGGCGATCATTCAGCTCATGGACTTGAGAAGAGGAGGTGGTGATCAAGCTCAATGCAACTACACGACCGGCCCCGTCGGATCGTGCAAAACTACAGCGACAGACTGACAGGTGGCGCCGGCGCCAATTTGAATATGAGAACTGCGACGGGGAATGGGAATGGTCCGAGTCCGACCCACTTATCAACTTGAATCCGATTGTTTCATGCCGCACACTGAAAACTGTCCTTTAAGGCAAAGAACACACCATGGAGGTGCATATACAATTGCGGTGAACAGGATAAGTAATTGATGATAATTGTATTGCAATGACGATCTTAAGTGTAATCCTGAAGTGTAATACTGAGATCCTGATAGAGCCACACGTATTCCTACCTTCCTCTGCTAAAGTTATATTAAAACTTTAAAAATAATCTTTACTTAAAACAAGCAATTAAAACGGGTAAGTAATATACGTTCTAGATCAGATAATATCAGTCCTTCAGTTTTATGTTTACCCTGTTAGCTGAGTTTTTCTCTCACGACAGATATGATCATAGGCATATACCTCTAACATGATCGCCTGAATAATTAACTTAAAATTTTATTTGGTTTTATCTCACACATCATTAACAATCTGTTTCATACTCAATGTGTGCATGTTATTTTTTTGTTTTTTTTTTTGTTTTAAATTTCTATATTTAATGAAAGCAAGTTTTCTGCTACCTTTAGTGGCAACTTGCTCACAGGTAATACTTATATAGAAAATATGTTACATATATGGGCAAATGTATATTACTTATAAACGAAGAGACTGTTTGGAACATTAATGAAGGAACCTGGTAAGGAGATCCAATGGATGACACCTTTTGAATTGTGTGCATGTAGTTTTGGAAGGATTTAGACAGTAAGGCGGTCGCCATATCAAACCAAGTTTGCAGCTGGCTAAGCTTGATCAACAATACATTAATAAGCATAAGTATATATATTTCCTTTATACTTATCTACTTGTGAATTAACCCTGTACATATTTGTAACGATTTGGCATTAACTAATACTCTGGCAAGACTTCAATGATTTACTTCGAAAGTATGCTTCATTTTTGTGACTATAAAATATGATGCATACTTTTAGGCTGGAGTTGCATACTCTTGTTAAATATATAGTACATGTATACGTAATTGATTTGAGATATAAGGATCTAAAGATGAAGTTGATAAACCCTTTCCAGAAAGTATTATTTTGTTATGATATTTGTAACGCATAGAGGGAAGCATGGTAAGCCCAGTAAATATAGCCATATTTGTCTGTCTGTCCGTCTGTCTCCATGCGAACTACTTCCTCATTTTTAAAGCTATTCAAAATTACCAGAAGCTTCTTTTTGTTGTCAAACCGATTCGGAATAAGCCTATTATATTGAAAACTTGTTTGTTTTATTTTGAAATTGAATCAATATTGGTATGTATATGCTTTGCTCTGTACGTTCGATAGCTAAACTATTATATTTTCCTTCTATTTTTATTCTATTTTGTTATGAATATTACAAATCTCAGAAGAATGGGTTTCCCACTATACAGGGTGTATTTATTCTTGATTAACATCACGATATTTCGTCTGCTATTCTATCTGTTTTTTGTTTAAAGACAACAGGCTAAAATTTTACCAGATGTTTCTTATGGTTTATTATGATTTTATCTACGTTATCATTTATTTGCCATAGAACCGACTTTTTCAGACTGAGTTTCTGGATATTTATAAGAGCTCATCAAAATTCGGCTAATATGGCTTTTAGAAGCGTTTAGAAGTGAACGATAATCTAATATGATCCGGATCGGACAATCACGACTATACAATAGTAGATTGACATAATTATTTCTCTCTTCACATTCATGATAAAATACCGAAGCTTTCTTCCTGTTTTGTTATTTTCTGGTTGTTGGTTCTGCATTCTATGGCGTCTTTTGATGTCCCACATTATATATTTCAATTTGTCAGTTAACATCCAGCACTTCAATTATGCTCAATGCTTAAAAAGATATACATATTATACTAAAAAAAATACAGTACAAAAATCTATATTTAATGGCAATTGTATGGCTATGCGAAGTACATACTTGTTGATTTAACAAAATATTAAATATGTAAGTAGGAAGAACATAGATCCTATATATTGTTGTCATTGGAATATAAGAATGATTGGGAAACTCCTATTAGGAATCCGTAAGTCACACAGCAAATTCTTATAAGACATTTCCTAATTAGATTTCTTCAAAATGGCTGATTTTCCCCAGTTCTTCTCTCTAGATCGACTTTGAGTAAATTCAGCCCAACAACTAAGGCTAAGGGAAGAAAGATGCCCTTTGAGTTGGTCTGCATATACATTGTCACGTTGACCCTATTTGGAAATGGACGTTTTCTTGAACTGATGTACCGCACAGCATCCTAAAATATTTTTTTTTCGATTATTTGGTAATGTGGGCGTTAGTTCGAACCTTCCCTTATGACACATTTAAGCTCTTCGCTAACGACTTCACTGTTACAACGTTTATCTATTCAGGTTGATGTAGCCCTGTGGGCCTGTTCATCCGTGAGCCAGAATATGGAAATGTACACTTGATTTCACTAGTATACTTTCAATAACTGATTGAATTGCATCGCATAATAAGAGGCGATGGTAAATGAAAATATCGCGTGGAATAGTGAGAACAGAGAAAGGAGTTATAAACAAAAATTTAACTGATCAGATATTCCTTCAAACAACTGCTAAAAAGCAAACCCAGAGACTTTTAAGGAAATTAAGATAAACATTAACTGAGTACCTTATCGTCGCGGAATTTAATTTATAAAATATTTTAAAGTCACGGTTATTAAAAATATAGTAAGTATTGACCATCTTGATCAATTATGAATGAGGATCACTTTCAGAGGATAGCTTGGTGATTCACAGTTTGGTTTTCCTTGAGTTGATAAAAATAACAATAATAATAACAATAATAATGGAGACACGTTGCTCCTTTTCATGCACTTGCCAATTAATATAGAGGATTGCCTTCAAGTCATTTATGTCGAGTGGTCATATATCACTTTGACTAATGACCCCCTACTTGACAGCAGGTCAAATTGGGCTAATTAACTCATAAACTATTCTTAATTTAACTTTATGTTATGCATTTTATTCACCAAAAAATATTTAAAATGATTAATTAAAAACATACTTTTTGTTTTGTGTAATTTTTAATAGTAATTATCACAACGCCTCTTTTTCAAAATATGCAAAGCAAGTTGTTTGAGAGACATATTATCTGAGTGACATCAATGGATCTCTACAGTTCATAGTCCCTTTTCTGCCATATTTATATTTACATATAGGATTTTCTTTTTATCAAACTGATTCAGAGTGTTCCACACAATCATATTATATTTTATTCTGTATTGGTTGATTTTCTTCAAATTTTTCTTTACTTTCAATTTGATCAGTGGAAAATTAAGCGTTCACTATGGTTGATAGTGCAGTTTTAACAATAAATTCGTTTATTTTGTTAGCATTTTTCAATACTATTTTTTAACAAATATTTGGAAACTGCTGTGTACAAATAATAGTGTTAAATGTATGTAGGGCTGAAATGTTTACCAGTCGCCTCTTGTATCATATAGCTCTCGTATAATCGGTTGTTGCAGATTGAACATCAAATTTCGTAGAGTTCAGACAGTTCGTCTAGCTTCCATATAGCCGATTTTCCCAGAGTGAACACTTTGTATGAGAACTTTGCGGTTTTTCAAACATACATCCAAATTTGGAATGTATCCATTTAAGGATACATCGGATATATAAATTCGAACCCTATCTAAAAACTATAATATTTTACTACCATGGAATCGGTTATATATTTGCAATGTGAATGTTATATAAGTTTCGGCAAAACCGCAACTAGATTTTCTCTTTTGTTTACCATGAGAAAATGTAAAATTATAATAATATTGTCATAGAAGGAAGCATTTCCGAGCATATAAGCTTATATATTCTAGATCAGCATGGCGAAGGGATTTGATATAGCTAAGTCCGTCCGCCTAATCGGCTGTCTCAATACCAAGATTTCAGAAGTCTTAAGAGCTACACAGCTGCAGGCTGGTTATGTTCAAGATTCATTCAGATTCATTAGCTCCCATATAACCGATCAAATCAAATCAAAGTAAATTCATCTTATATCCCTTATATCCGCTGTAGCTCCACGCCCACCGATTAGATTTGTTCTAGATCGGATATATATTTATAATGTGTTCTCTCGTTTATTATTGGTTTTTTATTAATGTGAGGATAAATAGCAAATTTACTTCAAACTTTCAGTTTTCGAATAACATTATCAGAGTTATATGTATGATAACATCGCGAGACATTTAGTAACACCCATACACTAATGGGGTATCAAACACTACTTAGCGAAGACCACTTTTGTGATGAGGATAACGAACTAAAACAATTAGTTCTCGATCATTTTCATTCATTAGAAACATGTGTACTATAAAATGATGGTTGGCGAATTACTTTATTATTAAGGGATCCAAATATTCCGATGTCATTTGTCTGGACTAAGACTATATGTTAGAATTAATTGTTTATACCAACTAAAAATGTTTTACTCTGATAGATATTTGATCATAACTTCGTCACAGTTAAAATGTTTTCCTATCAATACAAGATACAAGATACACATACAATACAAAATGTTCATTAAATGCTATGAAGTGTTTTTTTTAAGTGAGATTTTTCAGGTATACTGATAGTTCTAAGCATTCAACATAATAGGGAAGAAAAACAATGTAAGAAAGACAATCTCTGTATAGCCTTTACTATTTCCAATTTGTGCCACATTCAGGTACTAAATACAATTTGGAATTATTGGTCTCACCAGCATTAACAATAAATTTACATTTAAATATCGGATTTATTACATTACAAAATTTAATTATCAATAATAAAGGTGGCGCTCTAATCGCATGCTTTAACTTCAGTTGCTAGTTCAGCTCGCTGGTTCTCTGTAAAGAAAAAGACTTTAATATTTTATTTACTTATAATAAGATTCTCAAAATATATTAATGCACAAACCGTATTTTAAGCAATAAACTCGATGATGCTGCTTTGTTGTCGAATAACTGGAAAAAACGTTTGTTTATAATTTTTGTAAGTAAATAAGTTTGTTGAAGACCAAAAGTACACGTACCTTAGCAGATCTAAGGAAGGTTAATGTTCAAAGCATTCGCATCAGACTTAATAGCCATTTATTTTCAATATTAGCACGCATTACCAGATGTATATATACGTATTTCTCTGCAAGAGTATGTAAAGCTTAACTTTCTTTGTATTTTATTTTAGATTAAATTTCCTCATTTGTATATTAAACTATTCCAATCCAAAAATTCCCTTTTACCTTCTTCAACACGGCGAATACACACACACATGGATGCCAGTTGGAGCGGAGACAGTTTGTCTGGTTGGACTACCTGTTGTGCAGAGCGCATTCCGTTTTCATCATATTGGAAGAGGGGCGACCATCGGATAAGAATCTTTCTCAACGGATTTGTAAATGAATGAATCAATTTCATACCAAAATTCAGGCTTTTGTTTTTTTATTCGAAGGCATCTCGCATCGCTATTTGTGCTTCACCAAATCTGAAATATCAAAAGATCAGCTGTAAGATAACGAGTTTCCGGTCAAACAAAATAAATGACACTAAATGTTGGTTACACTGATGGAACGAAATAAAAGTGCCACCTCGAGCTTTCCACAATGTATCGATATTGTGTGTAGTTGACTTAAGTTAAATATCTAAGGCAAAACCTTTATAATAATAAATATATAGTTTTCTTTTATAAAATGATATATTTAAATATGTGAATTGGAAAAAGTACATATTATCGGTTATGATTAGAAGCAATTTCTCTGCAAGTTTATATACAATTTTTAACAAAATAAGCTTGTGAGCATATTTCTGCCAGAAAATTTATTTATATCCCTTTTCAATTTTTCGGGAGTGGAATTGTGTATATTATAAAGTATAAAGTAACTTCATTTTGAGAAATCAAAAATTCATCTTCATTCTTTAATCGTTATAGTTGAAAGAAAGTATTCGAAAGGAAACCTATCTGATTATATTGGTCACGTCTGTGGTCAAGGTTGCGGCAAGAGTACCAAAAACAAAAGAACTCGTAAATGATGCCCCAATACATTTAAGACGTTGGACGGCCGTACAAACCAAATAAATATGTCGGTTGCCATCCGTGCCCCACACTTCAAGACCGGCTAATTAATGATGGCCAGCCAGTTCGTTCCCGACTCAGATCAGTCTAAGTTGAAATTGAAGTTGAGGCCGCGCAGAGTCAACGCGTCGCAGAGTTCTCCAACTACAGCTTCAGCTTCAGCTCCGGCTTCGACTTCAGAGCCCTGCCATTTCTGTTGACTTTGGTGACGGTGTCGTAAGTGAAGTGCCAATAAACACGTGATTTACTTCGGCTAACCAAGGCCAAGAGGTAAAGGGACGAGTGGTCGGCTATGTGTGTGCGTGCATGTGTTTGGGTGCGCATGTGTGCGAGAGTGAGTGGCTGTGAGTGTGTGACAACCAAAATCATGAGGCTTATCGCTTCCATCGGCCATCAAGATGCCGCTCATTAATTTTAAAATTAGGCGGGTTTTCAAGAAGAGCAAAGCCAAGAAAAGATGTCCACCGAACGCCCGAAGCAGACTCGTCCAAGTCCCGGTCCCAGTTCCAGTCCCAGTCCCGGTACCGATCCCGGTGCATTATACATAGTACGACCGGCCATGAGTGCATAAATTAATTAAGTCGGTCGGAATGTAAATGTGTATGTGCCGACCTTTTGTCTGGCATTGTAGCAAAGGCAGTGGTAGCGACGTCAGCGAGCGGGCACGCGGTTGCGGCTCTTACTCAGCCTCAGCCTCAGCCCCAGTCTCACTTTAAGTTTCAGTTGGGTTTAAAGATGGGGCATGGGCATATTCAGATGCATGTGTTGGTGCCCAACTGGCTCGTGGGATATTGTAAATTAAGAGCCGCGGCCGGTCCTTTGTGCAGCTCGGGCTGAGGCTGAGTCATTTGCATTTTGTCTACGGCTGGTCTGATTATGAAAGATGCTGCGTGGGTGATAAATGGCCGTGCCGGGCTCTTCCGGCCCACCCCATTGCTTGCGATTGTTGCATTTTCAAATCCAACCAAAATATACGAAATTCAACCCCAGCGCAGGCACAAGTGCCAGCTCGTTAACCCCTTGCTGTGCCGGCGGTAAGAGATTAGCCTGACATCCTCCGAAATTTTTGTGTGTTTGTGTTGGTGTTCATCCCTCTGGCTCTGGCTCGGGCTAATGCTGATGCTGATGTTGATGCTGATGCCAGAGCGCTGACAAGGGCCACGGGCTTTGGCTCATTGCCAAAGCCAAAGCCAAAGCCAACATCAACATCAACGCAAATCTAATAGATTCCGATTGAGATTTAATTATTTCACTTAATTTTCTAGCTGACTTCATGCGGCCGACTTTGCGCTTAACTTTCATGTCGACGTCCTTTAACAAGTTAATGAAGCGAATAAATTTCTTGGCAATTATTTTGTGGATTGGTTTAATTGACCTCAAGATGTTAATGCTTCTGCTGCTGTTGATGTTGGCCGGCATTGCATTAATATCGAAGTGTGTGTGAATGGAATGGCTAAATGGATATTTATCCAATTGGCCAGATGGTTGGGGAGTTGGGGATACACACATACTCGCACACAAAAATGTAGATGAATGGCTGCGAGAACCGCAGCTTGAGATGTTAAATTTTACTAATTGCCAAGTCATTAAATCATGAAATAAATGCGTTTCCTCATTTGTATTCCCACTGTCTGACACTGTGACAACATATCAGTCCGGAATTCAAGCAAGAGTTATTTACATACATGTGTGTGTGTACGAGGGCGGATCATCAAGTCGATGGTTTTGCTAATTCAGAACAAATATTAAAGACTTCGTTTCATTTTGGCGTTAGTCAACGAATTGCAAATTCGTTATATCAGTCTTAAGGAAAACCGGAAATCCAAC
Organism: Hirtodrosophila duncani; assembly: GCA_037043425.1. NCBI lineage: Eukaryota > Metazoa > Arthropoda > Insecta > Diptera > Drosophilidae > Hirtodrosophila > Hirtodrosophila duncani. The sequence continues at coordinate 1,312,203 of JBAMBM010000656.1, read as the reverse complement.
TCTCAAATAATCTGAATTTCAATACGAGTATATTTATATATCCATTACAATGTTGACCCCTTTGTCAGACCACTTGCAGTTGGAGTTTTTCAAAATGATGCTATATAATTTATCTCATGCGATAGAGACAAACTCCTGGCTCTTATAGTTTGAGCGTCACGACTCACTTAATAGTGTCTACGAGTACATATATCCATCTCTTTGATTTCCGTCCAAATTTGATTTTGTTATTACATGAAGTGTTAACTCCATTGTTGGTTTACATCAACATATTGATTCGCTCTCGTTCATATATACTTACGGAATATGGTTATTCATATTACATATTCGAGTGTTGATATTATTTATGTCCATCACAATTATTTACATATTTCCAAAGAGCAACACCAAAGCAAGTACATAATACCAACAACCATTGGCCAACATCCAACATCCAATATACAGTATCCATTCCCGTTCCCCTTCCCTCTACCTATCCTGCTCCCATCCACATCATCACGGCCATCAGCATCATCGTCCTGGTCCTGGTTCTGGCTGTGTGTCAAGCTGTCGACTTGAGGCCGGACGCTTTGTTTATGATGAGTGATTGTTATGAGTTGTCAAAAAGGCATGCGACCCAGCAATGTGGATGTTTGCCCGGGCAGTGGTGGTGGCGGTGTCGATGTCGGTGGCGTGGCTGTTGAGCAGGAAATCCAGCAGGATTTGTTAGAATATGCCGCCAACATATGCAAATATGTTTGTCTACACGATCTGAGGCAGCCGCCGGTCCAGAGGCTGCAGCCGAGAAGCAGTTAGAGAGCAACGAGTAGACGAGCACCACGTGACGCAGGCATAACAGTATTTCCACCCTCGCCTCAAGTACTCGCAGAAACTTGGCAAAGTACATCGCAGTCACAGTCGCTGTTGTTACTGTTGTTGTTGCTGTCGTCGCCGCCCCTCGATAGCAATCAACCCTGCTTGGTGCTTCAGTCTCGCCGAGAGTTTACTTTAATGTTATGACAGTAAAATAAACATATCCAAGTACTCCTCTTGCCAGCCACATCAGTGGGGTGTGCTCATACTTGCATGTGTGTACATATTTATGCTGGGCATGTTGGGCAGGCCTTGGGTTCGAGTACGAGTACGAGTATGTGCTCTTAAGAGTGAGCGAATGCACATAGATGTCAAATATAATTCATCATCCATAGAGGCATCAAAGTCTGGCATCCCAAAGAGCATGGGATTCCCTGGAGCGGTATTGGCAGCTCACCCAGGAGACAGGGATAAAGGCCAAGGCCAAAAGCAGCACTGGCATGAAGTCAAGTCGCCGGCAGCATCATTATCAGCACGGCGAGTGTTTTGGTTGCATTGCCTGGCTTTGGTGTCTGTCTCTTCTGGGGATGATGACTCCGGACAGTGTGAGTGGCAGCCCAAGAACCACATCGCAGGTACCATCACGCTGGAATTAACTGAGTCCTTTGTACATACGAGTGAGTACACTATGTAAATGGGCACATAAGCGGACATTTGCTCAACACTTCAGTTTTAGTTTATCAAATGATGAAAATGGTAAATCTCTACTATGGACTCAGGTCACAACACTGGGGAAATGGCAAGTAAAACACTTTCGTCGAAAGATTTGTATGATGTCCTTTTAAATAATTAATGTCAATTAGAGCAAAAGTTAACTTTAGCCAGCTGTCTGATAGAAAGACAGAGGCAGATGCCGACTCAAACGGTAAAAAAGGTATTCCTTCTGCCACCCCATTGTTTCGGGTTGGCTTGCTCCTTCATGAACTACAGGTAAAGGTAGCGAACTGTAAGGGCAGCGGGCACGACCGTCCTGTCTGTCATAAATATTTTATAACATCAATTACAAAGCACTTAACTTTCATGAATTTAATACGAAGACGCCACAGTTGCCGCTGTTGTCGCTGAGAGACTCATTTATCCATTGTATCCTGCCCGTATGCCAAACAATCAACACTCAACAGGAGAGCAGTCCGTCTTTTTTTTTGTTTCGTTTTTTTGCCAACCGCTTTATTCGCAACGACAAGTGTAAGCCGGCAAGTACACACACAAACACACACACACACACACACATATGTAGTTGCACACATATGAGAAGGTATAGCAAGAGCATTGACTATGCCGTAAGTCCATCAGGATCAGCCAGCGGCAATCTATAAGCAGCTGGCACTCTCAGCCCCAGCCACCCCGAAAGGAAACCATCGGCAATGTCCTAGTACTAGTGCTTTGGGATTGGGACTGCGATTGAGACTGAGCCTCTTGCCCGATTCCGATACGGGTTCGGTCAATATTGAAAGTGTAGTTGTAGTGATTTACTTCCCTTGGATGCTGCAGCAAAGAAAAATCCTAAATAAAATAAAATAAAATTAAATTCGCATCAGGGGCACAAGTGCCCGTGTTCTTGTCCGTGTCCTCAGGCCCAAGGCTGCAGACGTTGATAAAAACAATATCAATAGAAACCCTGGGTCCCAGTGAGGATGAGGGGCTGGGGCGGCAACACTTAGCCACATCGCCATCGCACAATCGGTATCAGTGTCGATGGACTTGGGCGCGTGCCGCTGCCGCACAATCCCCCATTGATATTCATAGTCGATTTGGGCGTGGGACAACGTTAAAGAAAGCGCAAAACAAAACGTACCATACGATACATACACTCTTACAGAAGAGCATATACATATTTATATATATATATATATATATATATATATATATACGCACAAGTAAATAAATAAAATTTATGGCAGCTTGCCTGCCTCGATGTGGTGGCGCCATCTCAATTGTGTCGTGTACTACTGGGATTTCAGATATCAGATGTCGGATTACGTTTGCTTGGAATGGTGGTCGATTATTGTTTACTACCATCAAAAGTATATCAATCTTTCTTTGATACTTAGGTACATTCCACGAATTGCCACTAAAGGATTTGTGTATACATTCAACATGTATGCATTCACTTATCTTCCAAAGAATTTATGAATGTCGCTTAACTTGTTGGGCTTGTTAATTGGATTTGACCGACTTTTATTGTTTAGAATGTTTTTTACTTTTTAAGGAAACTGTCGATTGTAGATCGGTAACCAAAATATCGGAATGTAAACATTGTTATCGACCGATGTTAACAAAGCCTTTTGCATCGTGAGTTCACAATGGATCACCATGGATGATCGCTTTTAGCTATTCAGCATATGATAGAAGTGAGCAGAGACGTATATAATTAATTCACATCTACATTGATATTAATTCGATTATTATAGATTATTTATACATTGTCCTAACCTACAAGATCTAATATTTATTCTTCTTCCGATATCCTCATACTGCAAATCATTAAAAATGTGAGTTTTCAGCCGCTTTTATTTCGAATTATCTAATGATAAGCGGTAATGTGGTGATTGTCTACTTAGACACATTCCATTGTTTCTGAACCAGGCTTAAATATACTATCGCAAACTTGAGTGTGAATGTTAAACACAGTCCATATAATGTGCGATCGGCATAATAACGAATAAGCCTGAAAGTTGCATATGTGGCCCCATGCTCTTTTCGGAAATATTTAAAAGCAATGCATAAAAAGTGCCGGATTATTCGAAACTTCCACCCTGTATATAACATTGAACGAAGGGATTACCTACGATTCCATTGTCCCCAATGTGTGTATGTAAGTCAGAAGCACACTTATTCCGTGTTTATCTAAACACTGCATTGTATTTCTAAAATGTCCCTGGAGATGTTTTTGAGGCGTTGAAGCGTGTTACCCCCAATTCGGACCAACAAAATGCAGTGGTTTCCGGCTTGGCAACGCCCACGATCCGGCAGCGACATGGCAGGGGCAGGGCAGGGAAAACGGAGACCCGGTGAGTGGGAGTTAATTCGCCAAAGTCAGTAACCTCATCAAAGAAGAGCTAGCCGTCCGTGCGCCGGAGGGGTGTCGTCTGCGTCTACCACCGACACATTAAATTTACTCCAAACGACGTGAGGCGCATATGTTTATGAGTCTCGTCGAGATTGAGTAGTCAGAAGTCGGCAGACGGAAGGGCAAGTGCGGCGGGACGGGCATGCCCATGGTTAACCAAAAACGAAGCAGGACGCGTTGCGCATAAAAACCCCGCCTCACGCCGCTGGCGCTGGCCATACCCGTCACCGTTTCTGCCGCACGCTGTCTGCTAATGGATTTCAGAGCTGGAGCTGCAAGTTGAAGGGTTGCGCGAACGAGCGCTTTGGTAGCCGTTGTCGTAGCCCTAGCACTAGCCCGCCCGGCAGCATGCTTTCAATTTACTTCCACTTCCTCCACCGAACGCCCTTCAGCATTATTGTTGTTGCTATTGCCGCTGCTGCTGCTGCTGCTGCTGCTGTTGCTGTGACTTACGCACCGTGAATGAATGCGATGTTAGCAAGGAGAGCTTGCCCGTACCCGTGCCTGTGGCACTAGCAGCATCGAGCCTGAGGGTCGCCCTCAGTCATTCGCTTGTTCCCTGCGTTGCCATTTCTGGGGTCTTTGGTTTTGGGTTTTTGGGTTTGGCGCACGCGACTTTCACACTAACGTAATAAAGAGCTCAACGACACTCAAATTGAATACATCTCATGGTGCGAACGCCGTAATGATTTTCTATGTGGAACTCGATGCAGATAATGGTGCGACACCCACACCCCCACATCCCACACTCACACTCACATCCTCCCAGTCACAGCTACCCCACGCAGCGTCTGCAGCCTGGGCGGTTTTGTTTTTGTTTGCGTGGTGATAGAAATTAACCCCTCAATTGAGGTTGAATTTAATTTGGCGCAAAATGGCAGAGGGTGTGTGCCTGGACCCGGGCCCGGACCCGTGCTCGTGTTCGTGCCCGTATCTGGGCGGGTGACTGCTCACTTCGCTGCTCAGTTTCCACAGTCGAAAATGATATCGCTGTTAACGCTAAAGGGCCATTGTCAAATTGTCTCTTATTAATTATGATGATGCGTGTGCCGCTATCATCAGAAGGGGTTGGAATTGGGATTGGAGTCGGAATGGCCTGGCATGCAAATTTGCCTGAAGTTGGCGTCTTTAACGTAATTTATTGCGTGATGCTCACTCCGGGCTTAGAGTGAAAAGTTAATACCGTAAGAGCATTGCTTTACTCGTGTGAGAAATTTAAAGCCTCTTGCTCGATTGGAGTGGGAACAGGTATATGTATGGCAATGGCAATAGGAATAGGCAGAAGGCGTATAGAAAGGATGCAGCGCATGTTTGAGACGAGGTGGAATTGATTTGCGTATAAAACTATGCATGGCACCCATGCAAAGTTTGCTTAATTTACATCAGACAATAGCAGGCGGGCGAACAAAGCACACAATGGCCACTGAAGAAATGGAGCCATTCAGGTGGCCATAAAGGATTGCTCTCTAGCCTTGCAGAGAATACCCTCCCCCAATCTCAATAGCTTGTCCTAAGCATTCGGTAGATTAAGTTTGAAAGCCTCTCGGCTTAAAGTCAATTTCACTTAGATTTTCAATTGATTTTTGATTTGGACTTGAATAATTTATCGCGATTTTTCAATAACTTATTATACGATGAAAAATCTGCACATAATATGCTTATTATGGTATAACTTGAAGGTAGGCATTGTATTTACTCTCTTATCGTAATGCTCCCCTTGTTTTTTCACTGCGAAAATAGTTAATCGTCCCATTGTTCATTGTATATTGGCACGAGAGGCGCCACAATTTACAGAATCGCAGCAAAGCATCTAGCGCCAGCCCTTGCCATTGCGTTCCATTCGCTGGCGATATTTCATTGCTTTATTAAGTTAATGTCATATTTCGCGACTTCAGGCGTCGGTATCGCAGTGTGCTTCACAGCGTTGTGCTCTTAAGTGGATATAAAGGCGAATGCTGTGATACCAAGATACTCGCTCCAAAATCTGCTGTGGTGCGCAGCTGGAGCTTGTTACTTTGATGTATTTGACCCGCTTTGGGCAGGGAACGGGGTCGTCAGAGATTATTTGTGGACGCTCATGGACAACGACGGGGTGTCATTTGAAATGTGCTCCATTTCTTACTTCTACTAAATGGCTTTCAGAATTTCATACAACAAAATTAATAAGGATCATTGTATTGTAAGTCTATGATAACTACAAATTTGCTGATTTCAACAAAATTGTTCTCAGCTTTGAAATCCTTCTTTACCTTTGTAACAAATTATATGTTATATGTTATAATGTTGTGTCCGATTAAAAGATTCGGCAACAACGCACAGCTCAAACTGTAAGAAATATGAGTTCGATTTTATAGACAATGTGACCTCTAAAACACCATTTTGGAAAATTAAAATTGCATTGTGTTAAAGTTTGTATAGGATGAATATTCGTTATATCTTAATGCTTTTATATGTAGGACAATATTCGTTGGATACTTTTGACCGGGAAAAGAATAATCTATTAAACTCAATTTTTAGGAGAAAAGAAATTCGTTGCGTATATCCGGGGGAACTCTGTTACAACAAGACATCCTCCATAAATATCGAAGTTTTATATTAGCTTCAGTCACTTCAGTCAAATTCCGTTTTATGGGAACTGCTTATCAAATCGGGATTTGTATTTCGCTTAAACAAAAACTAAATTGATAGCATTAGTCAAACGCCTTTCAACGTCTTCAAAAGCCTTCAAAATTTGTTTTCCAAGCTATTGGATTGCCACGATGACGATGTCTGTGGTGGCAGTAGAAACCGCCCATTAGCGACGTGCGCGCCTGCGTGACATATCGACATCAATCAAAGTTTCACCCGTTCCCATTGCCTTTGCGAACGTGTATGTGTGCACGAATCTATGTAGGAGTTGTATGTGGAACGGACTTAGCCTGGGCGTGTATTGTTATTGTATTTGCTATATCGGCCTCACCGCGTAAAAGACATTTTGACAAATTCAAGTAGCGCCATCTACACTTGACTTTAATAGCTTTTTTACTGACTGTCACGATATTTCATCAGTCACAAGCCCGTGGGTTTTGGGCCGTGGCTCTGGCTCTGGCTCTGTTTCGACCACGACCAGCGTCAACAGAAACAAATACACTGACACACATGGCACCCAAGGCCGGAAGAGGGGAGGACGGCGGCCATACACAACAGCGCAAATTTTATTTGATGTTATTCCCATTTGAAAATGAGTTATTGGCGCTTGTATCAACCCCCAAAAGCAGCACCCAACGACCCCTTCTAACTAGCACGCCAACGAGAGACAGAACCAGAAGCCAGATGGGAGCGAGGAAGCGGCGTGGGCGTGGGTGCGGCCGGGCATAGAGCGCGCATAAATTTTGGGTGCCAAACACTGCGCTTTCCCTTCTTTGTTTCGAGCCCCCATTATCCTGTCCCCCTCTCTTACACACATGCGTTCACTCGGATTGCGATTTCGTTTCATTCGCTTCTCCGATTTGATTTATTTTATTTGTTTTGTATGACACCCGCAAGTGCCTTGCTGATGGTATATTAATTATGTAGGCGTAGCAGTGGCAAGTGTTTATATGGAGGATTGGATCGCAATCCGAAGTCAGCTCATTCTCACGCCACGGTTAATAGGGAGTGGTTAATAAAATAAATATATTTGTGCGGTTGGGAAAATGAATTTGGCTCGATGTCTGTGATTTAACTGAACGACATGTATGTATTTTGCAAGCCTTCCCGCCTGTATAGATTGTTGTATTATTATGTATATGCATTGAGTTAGCTCCTTTAACTGTTTTAATTGTTTCTTATATTTGCTTGTATTGTATTCTCCAGGGACTAGTTGTGTCCATTCGACCATCAAGCAGTTTGTTACTTCCTATGCAAACTAAAGACTCTGTCTATTGTCTATTCTATTGAATCTTTTGCGAGGTATATATCAACATTGCCTGTCCTTGGAATAATACAAGTATGCTTCTCACGAATCTGTGTTCTTATTTCGACTTGTTAGCGGACTGGATTCGAACTATATCCCTCCAGTAAACAGTATAAAACTCGAGTAGCAACTAATAAAGCAACCCCAGTTCATATATTATCATTGCCTTCGATTCTAAATGAAGTATAAACGAGAAAGGAAGGCTAGCCTCGGCTTGCCGAAGCTTATATACCATTCACATTGTAAATATATAACCGATTTAGATCAAATCTGGTCGGTGGGCGTGTGGGTACAGTGGATACAAGGGATACAAGACGATTTGTTTTTTATTAATTCGAATGAGAAACCGAAAAGTTATGCTAATAAGTGTTCATTCCGGAACAATCGGGTATATGATATAGGCATCCTATCTTGATCAGATCAGACAAACAGACGGACAGACACACGGACATGGTTATATCGATTCCCCTTCTCTTCTATGCGATGCAAACTTTCTGACAAAATTAATATACCATTTTGCGAATGGTATAATTACTCTATGAGTATGATTATTTCGGAAATCTAAAGAGTGAATCTTGGGAGTGGAGGGTATGTAAGCTTTAATATTTACTTTCAATATGCTCAATAAGATCCGCATTGTAATAAATTATTCTAATGTGTCATGAACACATGTAAACTGTTTAATAGCTCTGACAAAGCTGGTATGAATTCATTTCTTGAGTTTGAATAAGGTTTTTTTTAATTTTTAAAGTTTTTTGATACTTGCATGCATTTGGTGCTTACTGTCGATATTTCCTTTACAATTGAGACCTTAACTTCCATGCGAGAGTAGACAAAATGCCAGGCATAAAAAATAATGATGCAAAAGTAAATGAGATTCAAATGCTGAGGGGTGGCTTCATATTATGGCATATATACATGCGAGGGCAGGTTCACCTGTCCGCTTCCCTTACGTAGCTCTTAAGACCCTATGAAGTTTTGCTTAGAACTATATTTTGCAACCTTTGCATAAATATATTATTAGCAGACTTATATATATATCAGAACTGACTTTGTCATGAAGCCAGCAGCGCACTGAAGTAATAACTTCTGCCAGAAAGTGCGTTTATATGACGAGTAATAATAAACATATCCCCGTCTAAATTTCTGAGCCAAATTTTGAATGTTTCTTTAAAGCTTTTAATTTCAAATCGTCTACAATTTATATATGAGTTATTTATTGGTTGGTGAATAAATTGAAATTCAATGGCTTATTGATCTGCCCTCGTTAAATGCACATCAGAATTACAAATATCCAGATATATGTATATACTGTCCGTGAGTAAGTAACGTTTTAAGAATGTATGTACATTGTACATATGTATGCTTGCGTTGGCTTTATATACAATACGAACATGTGCATGTTATTGTACATATGTAGAAAGATGTAAATATTTCAGAGTGTACGAGTAGCGTACATGGATAGCTGCCTCACATATGCAGCATCGACGTCGACTCGCTGGTCGTCGCTGCCGCAAGTCATTCGTCAGTCAGTCCGTCGACGTAGACATCCTAGCATGGACCTGTTCCCGTTCTCATTCCCGGCTCTGGGCCCGGCTGCGCTACGAGCGCACATTCGTCAGAATTTGCATTTCAATTCGAATGTCAGGATGACGGAGCGTCGAATTTGGGTGGCGGTGGCATCGGAATGAAAATAAATCACATTGCGTACCCGCACTGGCAGCCCGACGCACCACGCAGCACAAAACACAGGCACCATTAAGCCAAGCAGCGCCTGGGGCGTGGGCTGCGTCGCTCAGCCTCAGACTCGACTCCAGTCTCAGTCCCAGACCATCCCCATGCCCATCCACAGCCCCGATCTGAACTCATTTATTCGAATTTTTTGCGAAAACGAATGTGAAAACTTTTCCGCCATCATTTTGAGTGATGTCAATTAGATTGATTTGATCAGCGAAAATATGTGATTTATCAGAAAGTAACAGTGAGTGGGCGGCACCGAGGAATTCGTTGGATCCACCCTATGGAGCGCATGAACTGAGCTGCGTATCCCCTAAAAGCTCAATTCGGATGCGTATGAATATCTAATGTGGCATACGCATTCGCTTCATCAGACTTTTTCGTTTATCTACGTCATCAATCAGTCATCTAGTTGTGAACTTTACGCCCAGGGTTCCACGTTGAATGTGCCATCAGCTGCATAGGACAAATTCATGCATACATCTATATGTATGTAGTACTCGTACTACTATATGTAACCGACCTCTGTGGACCTCATTTGGCTATGCCAAGCGATGGGGGTGAGGGCGAGGTAGGTGGTAACGGGCCATTTGGAACGTGGGAACGACGTATCTTACTCTTACTACACTGTCTGTCCCTCCGATTCGACATTTTTAACCATTTTGGTGGTCACGAAAAGAAACATACAAAAAACCGCGACGGAGCCTAAAAACACATTAACATGCTTTAAAATTGTACAATACATATAAACGTTAAAATCACTTGATACCTGCATTATTGAAGTATAAATCGAATTAAAGCAAATAAGAAAAGCTAGATTTGGCATTGCCGAAGCTCATCATCATTGCCGAAACTCACCATTCATCATTGAAAATATATAACAAAGAGATGGTCTAGCCTGTGAGGGGCTTCTGCGTCCTGTTGCCGTTCACAGTCACGACATCTCAGGCTGCTCAGACGCTAGGTTTGGTTTTCTGTGCATTGTGAAACAGTTGGTTCTAGGGTATAATACCACAGCATTTATTCTATTATTAATATATGTGTATTTGTAAGTAAATACTTTTATTGAACAGTCTTAAGGTCGGAGTGAGTGAAAATCGAAATCGAAATTAGCTTACTTAATGGCAGTATGGTTATGTTATTTGAAGTATTTAAGGAAATGTTGACTTCAACGCAAACCATTTCATACTGTGAAATGTACGCATATTTTAGAATTGGGTATGTATTAGCACCTAATCTACCGATCTGCCCAATTTCATTAAGATCGGATAACAATTGAAGACATAATCGTAAAAAAAAATATTTTGAGTTTATGTTGCGTACGAGTATCTTATAGTCGGAATATCGAATATAGCGTTCTTACTTGGGTTATTTTTCGACTTCAAAAATTTAATGAAAATTAGAAATAAATTAGTATCTATTTCCAAATGAGAGCAAATCTACTAAATGCTTTATTTTCAAATTGAGTCATCAAATTCATGGGTTTGTATTCAATTTGCCTGTGACTTGGTGTCACAGCAACACCTCAATTTTGACAAAACGTTGTCTAGTTTGAAAAGGCTATTATTTTGTTTAAAAACAAGAAAAGAAGGCTACCTTCGGGTAACCGAAGCTTACATACCCTTGCAGATTCGGTTGACACTGACACGTTCCAAACTTAATTTGATTCGGTTAAAAAACGAACAAAAATCCGGTATACTAAGAGTTCAGTCCGATATGTGATCCGATATGGATAAACTTTGGTCAGCAGACAAAGAGGCTTCCAAAACCAATTTTGCTGTACTAAGAGTTCATTCAGAATCGGTTGGTTAAGTGGGAGCTAGATGATATAGTGGTCTGATCGTGACAAAATTGTAATACCCTCTGCAAGTGTATAAAAAGTCTCGCCATAGAAATATTTTTTCTTTCTTTTTTGATTATTTCTCATCAGGGCCCCCACATAAATAAAAAAAAGAAGTGACTGAGGACCAGATGTTATAGAATAGGAAGAATGTTGAAAAAATATATTTTAGTACTCACTTGCTTGTTTTCAGATTTAGTAGATCAGCGCCCATATGTACTTTAAGCCCGCATATGTAGTCGTATATTATCTGAACCTTGTATTTAAAGGAGACGGCTGTAACATTACCATCTGCATAAAAACATAAGGAGGTAAATGTCTACATAGGCATGTACTCTGTAAAAACATACTTACATACATATGTAGACTGGTATAACAATCGCTCTAGTTACCAGAGTGCGGGTGCGCCTACTTCAGGCCTCCTGGCCCTGGCTGACTGACCATCAGCATCACCATCATCACCAGCACCAGCACCATGCCCAGCATCAACATCAACCGCATGAGCTTCTTCATCAACCAGAACCAGGACGTTGTTCGTGGTGTCGGCTTGTATGTAAATGCTGCTTACAGACAATATTAACAATTCCCTGCCAGTTGGACGGCTCCAGTGAGTATAAGTGTGCATGTGTGTGATGAAAGGGTACGCTGCGGCGATGCCAAACATTCCTTTATTATACTGGTATGTATGTACACAAAGCACTCCACTCCTGCAACTCTGGCCAAGTGGCCAGCAACAGCCCGTCCTATGTCGCATTCTCGACACTCAGCTGCCATGTTCCTGTTTTTGTCCTCGCCAGCGTCGCGACGCTTCCCGTTGTATATGGTTATGGTAACAACTGTATCCCTTTTGTGTGCTTCACTTTTGGCCTGCGCAAACTGACGGGGGACGCCGACATCGACTTCGTCCATGTGGCATGCCCTGTAGGAAATGCAAGCACATTGAATCCTGAATTCATCCTCAAGGTAGACTATCATATTTTTAAAACGTTAATTAATTTCAAATGTGCAATGGCTCCTACTACCACTATCACTATGGGTAGGTAGGGGATTGCAAATGCATTCGAAAATCTAAGAAAATAAATTTTTACAAATATTCTGAAAAAAGCTGTGGAATGGTGACAACAGGGTCGACCCTTTGCAGTTGTCGGTCATAGTCATAGTCATAGTCATATATGCCAAGACGAATGGTATTCAGCTGTAAATATATATACGAGTATTTATGTTTGTGTGCGTTCCTTGGAGAGTTTCGGCGGGTCTCCGTCTCAGCGGTGGCGGTCCAGGTCCAGCCAGTAGTGCAGGGCAGAAGCAAAATAAGTTGTTCAAGTGGCAGCTTAATTCGCATAAAATGAAAACACGCTGTCTACATTGTTCCTACAACTTTTCGAGTTTTTTATGGCACTTAAAATGGCTGCTAGACAATATACATACGAGTGTATTGTGCTTGATCCGTCTGCTGTGGTATGCCGTACTGTAGTTCCTTTGTATGTGCAATGTACATATGTAAGCATGCATTAGGATATGTAGAGTCGCTCTGTATCTATGAGTATTTCAATGCCAAAGCTCACTACCAGCTTAAATACGGTGTTATTACCATTTGCTTAATTAAAGTGAGCTGAAGTAGAGTTCACAGAATATGTAGCATAAACATGGAGCAGAGGATGGACTCACTGAAATTTTATATGCATATCAGCAGCTATAAAATTGTTTGAGTATTAAGTGAGAGTATTCGGTATCTTCCTATATAATATTTATACTCGTAATCTAGTAGAGTAAACGAGTATATTGTATTCGCGCAAATGTATGGCAGAAGGAAGCGTCTCCGACCCCATAAAGTATATATATTCTTGATCAGCATCAACAGCCGAGTCGATCTAGCCATGTCCGTCTGTCCGTCCGTATGGACACCCAGATCTCGGAGACTATAAGAGCTAGAGAGACGCAATTTGGCATGTCGACTCCCCTTGTGGGGCGTCAGATCAAGTTTGTTTTTAAATTTTTCCACGCCCCTTAAGCTACAAAACTTTATATCTTTAAATATCTTTAACATTTTATATTAAAGCTCCTTGGCTTTTCAATTATAGGTGGACGAAGTCTTTGCTCTTTAAGCCAAGCATCTGGCAATGTCAACTTCTTACGTCATCTTCTTCAGAAAATCGACGAACACCGCTTTGAGCACAATTTCGATATTCGGCACTCGAATGTAGGAAAACTAAAAAAATTAAATGAATTCCACCACTTAACGTATAGGTCGCTCGCTTGCAAACTTTCATAGCTTAAATAAGAGACGAAGGCTAGTTTCGGATGCCAGAAGCTCACATATCCTTGCAAAAACCTTTCAAAGTGCAGACAAACAAGTCTGGTAATCCTTTATTAAGGTTATCTATTGTGGTAACTGTTCATTCGGAATCGGTCTTTTTAATGATTTGAACGATTTCCACATATGAGCATTTTACACCAGAAATAAGAATATGGCGAAAATTTCAAGTCGAACATCTTACTTTAAGACCGCCAAAGTCACAAAATTGAAGCCCGCACAAAATAATGAGACTTATCAAAATAGTCTGAAAACTATCGCAAAAAGAAGCTTACTTATTCTAGTTTTATCTACGACCGTGCTATATGTTGTATGATGCTTTTAATAGGGATTATTTTCAACGCATCCAGATATTGTTCGCAGTATATTTTGCCTCCTATTGAACTCTAGCTTGAGCTCTAGTTGGCTGCAGATTTGTAATACATTGTTTAGGAAGACAGCAATCTAATCAAAATGGCTATAAATGTCTTACTTTAAATGCACTGAGAGTAATTCTAATATATGTAATATATACAAATGAATAATTCAATAAAAAACTAGCACTTGAAATCAGAAAAGTCAACTCTCAAATTATTCTGACAATGCTGGGTTAAGGGGGAAACTGTGTAAGTTGATTGGGCAGAGTAGCAAATAGAGTCATTATTAAAGAATTTTGTGTAAAAAAAAAACCTTTGTTACGTGCGGCAATGGCAGTCTGGTATTTTTTAATAACGCCAACTCTGGCGGCTGTTTCCACAGGGAGCGTGCCAGGCGACTGAGCAAGTTAATCGTGCTGATGGTTTTGGAGCCGTTAACTTGTGCGCAAAACATAAATGTAAATACTCGTATGTTACCTACAACATCGCGGGCTTAAAGCATGTAGGGCAGGTGACAATCATAGCTGCATACATGCATATACCTGTATAGCAATCTGCGTTGCCCCTTAAAAGGGTCATTTGTCCTTTGATTTGGTTTTGGAAATGTTGAATCTGGCCCTGCAATTATTTATTTTTTTATTTATTACAATCAATGCGCAAAATGTTGATCTGAATATCCAAAGAATTTTCGGAATTGTCAAAGTATTTTTAAAAATTTTATTTTTCGTGCAAATTGTAAAGCCATATTTAGTCAGTCTTCGAGTTTGTATGTTGTTTATAAGATTGGTTCATCAGGCTCAGATATAGAGCCGAATTTTTAAGAACAGAACAGTGGACTATTGCAAAATGGTTCCTTAATGCGGGTCTAGTCAATGATCCATACCTTGTCTAATTTCTCCCGTTTGATCTGTCATTCGATCAGTCATTCAGCCAGTTGGAACAAAGAGTTTCATAACTTTTCTACCCCCTTAATTATTTACTCTTCAAATATGTGGTTTCAAAAATTTGCAATATTTCGAAATAATATACACACTTAACATGATTTCACAGAGAAATGTGCGTGTGTGGTTCTGTTGCTTAAAAATATGCATTTCGCTGAAGAAATAATAAATACATTTCTCATCCAGCATAACAATGCTGGAGTAGAGGCCTGAACAGGCTGGTATAAATTTGATAAAAATAAGCATAATGCCAGCGAATCACGAGTTGTTGCATGTTGCAAGAGTGCGCTAAGTGCGAAGCCAGTCAAATATGAGCATGAATATTCAATTTGCGCCTTTTCGCAATCACTCATATTTTAATCAATTCGAAGTTTTGCAGAAACAGCAATAAATAACGTGATGAAAAGTCAATGGAATTATGAATCGCGATAAGTTGCAACTACATGATCGCAGTAGTTTCTTCCAGTGTGAAGAGGTAAACTGCTTCACATGACATAAGTATACACTAGAAAGTCAACATATATGTTCTTTTTCCAGCTGTACATCATTCAAATTATGTAAAGCTAAGCAAAACTGTAGTGTAATTTTTATGAACTGCACATTGTGTCGATTTCATCAATGCTCATTGAAAGCTGACCTACAGAAGGCTTGGGGCCACAACTATCGAATCTTTGTTCACATTATATTGGCCTTAAAGTAATTACAATGCTTTCGGCGGCAACCCTTCATGTAGGACCAACTTCTCACTTCACTGCATTTCCAGCTCTGGCGTTTTCCGCTTGCACGAAACCAACTGCAGCCCGCTGTCGATCTACGCTACAGCAATTTAGCGGTTACATTCTGCATAAATGAATATTTTATGTATTTTATTATGGTGCAAATTGTGAATTGAATTGTTTTTAATTATTCCATACTTCGGCGGCGACCGCCAATTTTACTTCACCGCAAACCCAGGCTAGCCGAGTAAGTAGCCATCCATCAGTCCACTTATGTGCATATTTTCATGCCAATCCGGTATAAAAACAATATAATGAGCCTCATCTAACTGCCACTGATGCTAACCAGAAGTAAGCTCATTTTGCTTCAAGATATATCTGTGTACTCCACTGTATGCTTTCAGCTCACTGATATCCAGTCATTAAAAAATACAAGTAGTTGTAACAGGGCGCAAGTCATGAAGTCAAAGCCAAGCAGTAAAGTTCTCATTCAAATAATAAAATAAAAAATTATCATAACTTCTGACTGTTTTTGACAAATTATGAAAGCCCCTTAAACAAAGGCCCTAAGCTGACAGTAATATGAGACCCTTCGCATCGTCGCATTCGTAGGCAAGGAAGTCGTAAACTTAATAAACTTGTTACATACCGCCAAAGGGCCGCTCTGTCCAAGTTGTCAAGTAAATTTGGAGAGGGAATGCTCTGCCTTTCCTCGCCTAGCAGAAGCATCTTTATGCCACAGTGATAACAATAAATTACCTCAGACACTGTTATATTAGTTGAAAACAAATACGAACACAGACCAATTTATGCCTGAGTTAAACGCCTTTTCCATGTGCTCGAATAAAGTGAGAAAGTCCGTACATAACAGAAAGTGGGTGCAAAGAAAACGACTGCACGAATTCCCAACTATTTGTAGTGATGTGCGTGTGTCTGTCTGACTACTGAAGCGTCTAAATATCATACAGGCACTGGCCCTCTACGAGTACTTATGTAAGGGGCATCTTTATAGACTGATTAGTAAGTAAACAAAAAGAGGAAACTACCTCGGCTCAGTCAAATCTTAAATATCTTAAATATCATCGCAGCTCGAGTTTGCTTGCTTCTATGCTTTACAAATATTTTTCAACGATATCAAAAGAAAGATAAGCTATGCTTATGTGCATCAGAAAGTTATTACATTTGTATACCATTATTTTTTTGTGAGGAAGCTTTCAACTCATAGAAGGAAGCCTTTCTGACTATATAAAGTATATATATTCTTAATCAGCATGACAAGATGAATCGATATAACCATGTCCGTCTGTTTCAACACAAAAAATCTAAGTCTTGAAGTCTTGGTTTAATCCAAATCGCACAACTATATCATATAGCTACCATTTAAGCGATTGTTCCTGAATGAACACTTAGGAGCATAACTTTTCTGTTTCCTCATCCAAATCAAAGCAACTTCGGTTTAAATCCATTTGAGGGGATCCCACGTCTGCTGGTCTGATATGATCAAGTTCCGGAATGAACATAACTTTTTTGTTTTTCATCCAAATTAAAACAAAGTCGTCTTGTACCCCTTGTATCCCCTGTTGCCATGCCCACCGACCAGGTTTGATCTAGATCAATTATATATCTACAATGTGAAACGTATATACGCCTTCCGTCCTTGTTTTATACATATACTTATATATATTCACGACATCATTTCCGAGCGATTGTAATGTATTTATAGTAAGAATTTACTTGTTCGCACACACCTACGAGGGTCGTTTGATGAGTCCGCGACATTTTGTAACATCTGAGTAGTGTAGTTAAGACAGTGAAATTTGACGAATTATGGGGAAATTTTAATTTTGTGGGCTAAGTTTTTGCTTACAAAAACATCACCAACGAAAGACTTGATAAATACATACTAAGGGGACTCTATACCATACATTTCAATAGAAAAAAGTTGAGAAAATTGCTCATTCACCGAAATTAATTTCATTTATGCAAACATTTTCAGACTTATCAAACGACCATGGTAAATAAGAAATTAAATAAAGAAACAAGATTTAGTAAGTATATCGATCCGTATATGGAACATGTGAAAGTAATTTTACACTGACTTAGGTGCCTATTAGCTGCCTTAGGGGGCCTACAGAAATGTTTCTTTTAGAAATGTGTTGCTCCTAGTTGTGTAAAAATTTGACATTTACGCAAGGATTGCCAGAAGTCATAATCTTCTCTGGCATCAAATGAGGGATGCTATGTGCTCTATTTATTTGTATAAGTTTGAATTTAGATTTATCAAGAAGCTTATATAGGCCAGAAGATTTTAAGCGTTTCCAAGTATAGGAATTCATTGAGTACATTATGCCTGAATATCCGAGTTGAAACCAGACTTTCATTGGTTTTAATAGGGTGACTGGAAATAAGTTACAATAACTCAAACAAGTTCACCAGTCTACATAACAACAGGGAGGTACAAAGCTCATCAAACATTTCTGCGCTACATTTTTCGTGTATGTTTCAGCGTGTACATAGTCCAGACCTGATATGTGATTTGAAGGCAGTCCACATCTGTGAAGTGTACATTGCTCTATGACATCTAAATTGTATGATCCACGACCCAGAAAACTGATATTTTAGGTTCAGAAGGCAAGTGTCATCATACTTTCTTCCTATACCTATAGTCTTCATCTCTACTTGGTCTGAGCCATTTAGGGCTTACAAGAGAACATATCAGATGCCATAAATTTATATATATCCGACTGTTTCTATGTGGTCATGGGTTTATTTCAGGAGCTTTCATCGTAGCATATTAATAACATTTCGGAATCGAACTTATCTCACCACATTCATCATGTACACATTGCAGCAACATAACTTGTATTACTTTTATTGCGATCAAAACCCGAAACAAATATTGACAACAAAGCATGTGGCACGACACTTAACACGTACTTAAGTTTTATACTAAGGGCTAAAGGACTCGTGAGATATTCATAAGAGTGCATCGCATGCACTGAGAAATGGAGTAAAAAACGACCTCGACGACTCGACTGTGGCCTGGAAGCAATAATTAAAAATTCCTGTGCTGCAATTGCAAAATTGGTTTCTTATCGCTTTTATCATCGACGCCACGAACGCTTCAACATGATGCACTACTGATGGATAGCTGCCCAAGCTTAGCTGCGGCTGTGGCTGTGGCTGTGGCTGCGGAAGGACGCAGTCGTCGCCGCAGCCGTCAGGAAAGGGCAACTGATGTGGAAAACTGCATTTATGAATATGATTATTTTGTGCATGATAATTTTTTGTTTCACTTATCGCTACTTGCGGTAGGTTTTCACAATGTGGTGGCCGGTGCCTGTGCTCGCCAAAGCCAAAGCCAAAGCGACGGAGGCGTTTTGTGAAACATTTTTTGTTTATGGTCCGAGTCACGCGAATTACATACAAACATGCGTGCTCCGTGCTCTTTCACCAGCTCAAAATATGAAATTTGCAATGGGAACAAGACGAATATATTAATAAGCAAGTAATACGACTTTAAGACTTTAAGGGAACCTTTCTTCTATAGCTGATACATAAACAATGACTTATTGCTTCTAGTGCATTAATATCTATTTCAGCTTTCATTACTATTCCCTAACTGCTAATCGAGATGCTCGTTGCTCGAAATATTATCTCTTACCATTATGGTAATAAATTCTTTCCAAATTTTTATAATAATTACTGATTTTAAAAATTGTTCTAATAAGAACAAGACGGAAAGGCCAGTCAGCTTCAGCAACAACTTCTACTTCAATCGAATCCTCCGGTTAAAACATACCTAAGACGTGCAGACTGGAGACATGTGGTAAGTCAGGTCATAGACCTTAAGACGTCTGAGAAGTCTTGGATAATTCAGACAGACAGACGGACAGACGGATGAACAGCCAGACAGAGAGAGAGAGAGAGAGTTGGCTACATCGATAGTTTTGGTCATGCTGTTGCAAATTCCATAAAATGTTCGTTGGTTTTTTGTCGTTTTTGAGCACTTAGCAGACAAACCACATGCAAGTTGGTGAAAATCGTGGTCAAAATTTGTATGGAAACGCATTTGCTTGCTGCAAAGTTTTACACTGACACAAGCAGATGGTGATTTTCAGACTTTATTAGCTGCTAAATGTCTACCAAAGGCAAAAACCATGGGCGCATAGATCTGTATGCGGCCTTATTATAAGTATGTGGAGTTTTGGTTGAGTAGTCGGGTTGGCTTACCAAAGCTTAAAAATTTGCATACGCATCATATCTGCGTGTTGTGGGATTTCTCAAAATGAAAACCAGTGCGACTCCGTGTGAAAATGCTAGTTCATTATAAACGGTTCTTGTCTTTTGATTATCAAGTAGAAGATTTATATATGTTATATACCAATTTAAATCAAATTTTGTTATGCCACCTATATATAGATATACGATAATTCGAATAGAATGAGAGTAATCACAAATGTACACTTCAAGAAAATGTTGTTATTATAGTTAAACGAACATTTTCAATCCGGTTTAACCAAGTTTAATCAACATTTTCATATAACTTTTTGCAGTGTATAAAAAACAAGACTAGAAAAGAATTGTCTTAAGTCGTTAACATACCTTGACAGTCGCGTATGTTGCATTTTTCGCACGCATGCCGCAGATATGATGTTGTCTTGGCTCCAAAACCGTTGCAAAGTCGACGCTGGCGAGGCACTTGTAAAGCTTCAAAGTCTACGGGGTCAAGGCATTAGAAATCGCCACTAGGTTGGACGGCACGTGACATATGTGCGACCTTGGAAGTTCAGGTTTTGTTTGAACATCTCTGCATGAGGAAACCTAAGGTGGCTACGCCTGACTGCTAAAGACAGCCTTGCAAATAGGATTCTCGCCAGTTGCGGGATCACTTGCGTTATCTCCCGTCGACGTGACACTTCAGGAAGCCGATAACACAGGCACAGTGACAGCACCACCTTCACCTTCCCCTCCGAACCGATACGACAGCCACCCTTTGGGGCACGCTCGTTGACTGTGACTACGGCGGGCACAGGGCCAGGGCTCGTGGACGAGGTGCATGAGCGTACGGAGTACTTCGACTGTGTTTTTCGCGCCCACTCTCGCCCATGATGTGCGCATTGCCGTGTTCGAGCGCATACTAGTTGCGTTGCAAGTCGTGCTTAATGCCGCCGCCGGTTGCGAAACTGAGCAGGGTTGCGCACTGGGCGCATGAGCAGTCAGCGGAAGGCACTCGCAGTGGAAACTGGTTTCCCCTGAAGTGCGAACGAGACATGCAGACTCGACCGTAACCGTACTGTTCTTTCCAGCTGCAGCAGGCGTGGTGGGGCTACAGCTATGGCCCTCATTGGAACCAGAACCGGCGGAGAAGGGAACTCGCTCCGCCTCCTGCTTCTCTAGACCGACCAGTGTAAGTACCGTCATTGTGCTTTTAAGTTCATAACTCGACCTACGTACAAGTTTTTAATTATACATATGTACATATGCCCTGAAGGGAAAGATGGTAAGCAAATGCACATACACATTTATATAAACATGCACAGAATACATATGTACGTATATATGTACACAGTAATTGTGTAATACATATTGAGTGTCCTCATTAACCTGTAGCCAGCAGGAAATGATATCCTTGACCAGCCAAGTGCCAAGTCATATCTATTTACAGTTTAGAAGGATCTCTTTGGGTGACGAAGTGACAGGTTTGGAGTTTGTAATAGGATATATGGCCCACACTTTATATATACCGCGGATTCACATTAAAGCTGTGATATTTGACAAGGAAAAAGTCGAAAAAGTCTTCTTCAAACGGAGATTGAAGCTCTGAGTACATTAATGCAAACAATTTCCCTGCCCCCACGCACCAACAAGCCCATGCCTTTGTCCTTGTGCGAGTATGCCTGTAGCTGAATGTATGTGTGTATGTGTGCATGTGTGTTCGAGTATTTGGGGCGGTCAGACGGTCTGGACATGGGTCTGTAGATGCGCAGAACATGAGCTAATCAGCAGAGCTCAAGCTGGGGATTCGCCAGCCTGTCCTTCTGCTTGTCGAAAATTGCATCCATGTCATGCATGCGCATCCATTCATTACCTAAAGGCTGAGCGGCTGGGCAGCGGCGTTTGGCGTTTTGTTCCCTGCAAATATGCCGTGTTTGCATGTTATCCCAAATGTCCTGGGTCTTCAACGCCACCCGCTGCATCCTATGCACCCCAGCCTAAAGTAGACATTGTGTACTTTATTTTGCCGAACGAACAAACATCTTGTCGAACTAGCAAGCAAATGGCTTTCCTGGTTTTAACTTTCAACTCGTTGTCCTTTTTGGCATGCTCGTGTGTTTTTTCATAGCTATCTACCATGGACATTAGGAACGCTTGGCTTCGCCAACAAAGTGCAGTACATACTGCAAATCCTTATGGATAGTGTAGCTGTGATGTAGGATATGTATATGTACATATTGATGGACTCGTATATTGGGTTTGACATTGGCCTTTTTTTATACCCTTGCAGAGGGTATTATAATTTTGTCTCGATATTTGAAATGCATAGAAAGAAGCGTCTCCGACCAAATGATCAGCATGCTAAGCAGTGTCGATAAAGCTATGTCCGTTTGTCTGTCTGTATGAAGACATTCATTTAAAAATCGATTTAGATATGTCTAATCCACCGATTTGCCAAATTTCATTACGATCGGAGTTGGAGAATTGTAGAAAAAAAAGATTTTAAAAAAACATTTTGTATGAGAACACACCAGAACCCACATAAAAAAAAGTAAAACCAGTATGAGCGCTATAGTCGATATTCGTGGGGGGCGTGGCAAAATTTAAAACAAACTTGATCTGACGCCCCACAAGGTTAGTCTACATACCAAATTGACATCCTCTAGCTCTCACAGTCTCCGAGATCTAGGTGTTCATACGGACGGATGGACATGGCTAGATCGACTCGGCTGTTGATGCTGATCAATTATATACTTTATGGGGTCTTAGAAGCTTCCTTCTGCCTGTTACATACATTTGCACAAATACAATATACCCGTTTACTCTACTAGAGTGCGAGTTTAAAAAGATTTGTTATACTTCATATGAAAATGTTACATATTAGAAATTAATAGCAACAAATTTAAAAGAAGTCTTAATGTTAATGTTAAGCAACTAATAGAAGTGTACAGTTCAAAACGCTTACGCGTTACCGGCTGCGTGGCGAAATCGGAAGAGCGTTATTCACACGCACAATTCTTACCCGCGAGGTAACTTCATACTTACAGAATTGCAGTTTTACTAACAATAAAAAATGTAATAATAAATATAAATAATACAAAGTATATTATTATTATATTATATAAAACTATAAATAAAAACCATTTCATTAATTATAAGTGTGTTGTGTATAGTAAAAGTAAGTATGCAACGTAATGCCTTTCAATACACTACGTAGTGAATTTTAATACAAATAATAATAACAATAAAATAATACAAATTTATATTTATTTTACAAATAGGAATACTCACAAACCATGGACGAAAAACTGTAAAATTTACCACGAAATAATAAGAATCCGGGTTTCTTCGTGTTCAATGTTATCCGTTCATAAGTTCATCTTTAATTTTAACGCTAAGGGGAATCTTTCCATTTTCCGATTTTAGGCCAGACCTTATTACTTGAAATTGCAATACTTGATGCCAGACCAACAATATATTGTTGCAATAGAAATTTAACATTTTAATAATACAAAATTTATTTTTTCGAAAAAAAAAAGAAGATCGGAATCTATAAGCAAGAGGAGAAGGCTAATCTTAGGTAGCCGACATATATAATAAACTATTGATGACATAAATATTTACTGAATTAGCTAGTGAATATTATGAGAGAACCTACAGAGAAATTTCGCTTATACATATAATATAATATTTTTATAAATCTCAAGCTTCATTAGTTAGATTTGATATAGTAGCCCGATTCGTGCCTGCTAACTTTGATGATTCTTAAGAACAAGACGGGTTTCCAAATTTGGCTGACTCACCCGATCTGAATAATATGTAAAGTAAAGGATATTTAATGGTTGGGAAAATGTTGAGACAAGCTGATTTGTGTGTATACTACGGGAGTATTGATAGTCAATTTCAATATTTACACTTAGATCTTGATATTTTTAGCAAACATGGTCTTAGTAGATTTGAAGTGTGAGCACTTAAAGTTCATTTTTAATAAGCCCATAGTTGATATAAGGTTTTGGGCTATTGAACCGAAAATTTTCTCAATATTCCGACTATAAGATACTCGTACTCACCATTTATTCAATATTCGGCTTGTGTTCTTATACGAAATGCTTATTACGCTTTTGTCTACAATTCCGATCTAAACAAAACTCGGCAGATCTGTAGATTATGTGCACATACGACCGTGGGCGGGAGGGGGTGTGACAAAATTGAAAAACAAACTTGATCTGACGCCCCACAAGGGGAGTCTACCTACCAGTTGGGTATCTCTACAGGCTCCGAGATCGTCTCTGATGAAGAATATATATACTTTATGGGGGCTTAGACTCTTCCTTCTGCCTGTTATGTGCATTTGCACGAATACAATATACTCGTTTACTCTGCTAAAGTACAAGTATAAACATAAAAATCACTAATTTCCACTTTGATTTAAATTCATTTTGTAATAAACTATCTGAATAGGAATTTAACTGTCTCATATTCAATTTAAATATGAAAATAGCTCCTTTAATCTCTGAGATATAACTGTTCATATAGACGTGCAGACGGAAGAGCAGACAGACGCATACGGCTAGATCGGCTCGACTCTTAATCGCCATATAAAATATATACTTTATCGTTACAATGTTCAAAACGTGTCCTTTTGACTGTAACTTAATATCTGCAGGAAACAATATACTTTCTAATCTATGAGTACAGATATAATGCGCTATTGATTTGATATTGTGGTGCACTCATTCTCGTCCTCTTAACGACGGTCTCTAAATCCGCTTTCGACATGTCAACGATGACAAAGTCAAGTAAATGGAACGACTCCAAGGCTGAGAAAAATAAATGATGGAATCATTTTGAAAATAAAAATGAAAATATTGCCACACTCCTCGTTAATGTCGTCATTGATGATATACTTTCCCAACTAGCTTATACATATTCATTTCTAAGAAAGATTTGTTGTATTATTTAAATAAAAGTTATAAATCTTATATCTGATACATTGTATAGCAATAAAGGAAAGCTGACTTGTGAAGCTACAAATCGATTGTGGTGGGTTCATTTGGATGAAAATAGGAGGTTATGCTACTACGCGTCCATTTCGATAAATTTTTTGTAAATTATTTGACTGATCTGAAAAAATTTTGTAAGCAGACATCGGGCTTCCTCAAATGGATGGAACTTAACCATCTTGAGATGCATTTGGTAAAAATTTCAGGACTGTAGGTATTTAGACTTCTGAGATCTTGGTGCTGACGGACAGACTGATGGGCATGGCTATATCGATTCCACTTGTCATGCCGATCAATAATATATATACTTTATATAGTCAGAAACACGTCTTGCGAATGATCTCATAGTGCGAATCTAAGCGCACTATGGGCTATCCACCACCCGTCTTAATGCATCTGCATAGCCATAAGCGATTGGCAGCGGACATAAAAATGACTGCTAGGTTAACTGGATAGTTGGATAATGCACGCGGATAGTGTGCTTATGCACTTACTTACATTCGTAAAGGTTTGCGCTTAAAGTCAGTATTAATACTATGCGTCGCCAGGTTTGGTGGATGGATCCTATCGCGGTCAGAGTCATAGTCATCCCAGGTAGACAGCCAACATTCGCTGGTGAAACGTAAAGACAAACATCGCTGAAAGAAACATGAGCCAAATAAAAAGCCCATTTGCACACAAATTTACTCTCAAAAGGGCCAAGATGCGCATCATTCAAACTGAGTGGCGCGCAAGGAAGGGCCGTGGTAACTGGACACCGGATGCAGATAAATCTTGGGCTGCCGCCGACTACACAAGTCAGGCTTAAACTCTTAGCCAGCAAGTGCGAGTGCGTCAGCATTAGCATACCCAGCAGCAGCCGAACAGTCGAAGCCATCGTCCAACTTGAAGCTCGATCAGAATCACGAGATAAGTGCGCTTGCGAAAATCCCTGTCCTGTCCGCACTGGGCCTGAGCCAGGGCCTGGGCCTTGGCATGTGACAAACTTAATTGCGCCTATCCCAGCATTAATTGTACACACACGCGCGAAACGGCTCTTGCGATTGAGCGCACGATTTGCATGGCGTCTGTGGAGTTGCTGGCGGAGCTAGCTGGAGCTCCAGTACGGAGACTGGGCCACTCTCCTCGTCGTCGTCGGGGGAATGTGTTAATTAAATATTTAAATTATTCCCACACCCATAGTGTCCTTCATCAGTCGAGGATCGGGCCTGGGCCTGGGCTGCTACAAGCCACGCACTAGTCGTCCATATCCGACTGACTCTTCCTTTCAGGATACACTTTTTGTCTAGACTGTTTGCGGTTGCTGCATCGGCATCAGCTACGACAACATCAGCTGGAGCAGGAACAAGGCCCACCATTATTGTAACCATGACCATGTCCCCAGCCGGACCCGGACCCTTACCGGTGAAACACGCCTCGCTCATTCGATCTGTATATGTTTTTTATTTAACATTCAAGTTTTTACATTTGGTGCCGGCAGCGCGAAATGAAAAACTGCGACACGCGTCCTTTGGGCAAAAACCACAAAACAATTTCATTTTGTTTCAACAAAAACCACTTTTGGCATTTAATTTAACGGTCGCGCCTGGCCATGGCGCCTCTCGACCATTGCATGTGCATCCATTGAGTTGCTTCCTTGCGCCAGGACAAATGAATTTAAATGAATTAATGAAATTTGTTTTCCGATGGCACATAGCCAGCAGCCCTCCTAGCAAATTGCCCAGTTTAAATGTCAAATTTACCAATTCTATTTTTTTAGGAGTACCCAGCCTCGTTCACCCGCAATAGTATGTAGTGCAACTGTGACTCTCCAACAAAAACAAGGACAACAATGACCAATAACGACAGTCAAGCTAACCTAAACTTTCCACACACGAGGGCGGATCAATATGTCAGTGACTTTTGGAAAGTGCCACAAACTTTTTCACCAAGACTACGCCATGAGGAAGATGAACGAACCTTAGTCAACGATAGCACAGAGCGTCAGAATTGTAAAAGGTAATTTAATATCATATAAAGAAAGCAAGGCAATAACCAAGACTATGAATGCTTCATATTCAAATTGAGCAAACAGAAGAACAACGTGCAGATAGATGAACACTAATGTCACGTTTTGCAGCTTAAGAAAGTGAACAGGGGAATAGAAAGAGAGAGAAAGAAGACATAAAATGGAGTGAAGAAGACAGAGGATCCAGGATACAAGCCGCTGGCAACGTAAAGCAAAAACTCCATGATCGGGATCAATATTAATCGTTCGTGTAAGCTGCTAAGCGCATCGCAAGTAATAATTTCGGGGGCAACCCATCTTGAAAGAAGTCGAACTGCAGAAACATGCAAATCATAAGGCTTGCCTTATTATCTGGCCTTTTAGTGGCCTGCTGCAAAGTCGGGTACATCTATTTCTAAAACTCTTGGTCCTGACTGACTGAATGATTGAACATTGAACAGGTGAAACCGAAATTGGTAGGCTGTTGAAACTCTTACACTATACCATGGCCTAGGAGCACTAAGTAGCCATTTGCAAGTAGTTGTATATAGTTTGTGCCTAAACTACCAATCGCTATGCAATTTGTACAGCAATAGCTGCCAGAAGAAGATCACAAGCTATATATCGGTAAAGAAACATCGATATATCGATAATTATTGATATAAACAGTTTTTTAAAAATGTTTAAAATGCACTAATAATGCCTAACAGAAGGCGAAGAGCTTTTATATATGTTAATTTATAAGCCGACATGTCAATATATATCGCTTGAAGAGAAAATTAATCGATTTGCAAATCGATAGTCTATTTGGAATCATTTTTAGCATGCTAATATTGGCCAGAGATCAATGTAGTTTTTGAAAATATCCGATTTATCGATAAGTACCGATTTATATCGGTGGGGATTAAATTGTACAATGTAGTAATCAAGAGCTATATATCCGGATGGAAAATTGAAAGTTATCGATATATATCGTTCTTAGATTGTTATCAGCTGATAGACGCTGTTTCAAGAAAAAGAACAGCAACAAAATGACAACCGCTGGAGGCTACTACATACGAATAGTTTGCTGCCACACACATACACACAAATATGTATATACACACTTATTGCGTCTCCGTTTTGCCGCTGCCTTTATCTAAATTTATATATATATTTGTTCGTCTGTTCTGAATCTTGGACATTTATACGCGCCTAAGCATTCATACGATGCTATTGATGCTGATCAAAAGTATATTGAAGTTCAATTAGGTCCTTTTGCATACATCTACACAAATAAAATATACACTCTACTTTACATTTCCTCCTCCGAAACTGCGTCAACATTTCCATCACCAATTAAAAAATTACTCTATCAAAACAATGATCTCTTTTTATATTCAATTCGGAATAGAAGTGAGACAGGTAACACATAAAGAAATAAATGGTTATAACTTTAATGGAATTAGTTGCACCATCCCCAGTAAGAACAGGTTATCATAGATATAAGGATTGCTACGTATAATTATAAACCATTAAATATATAGAAACTGATGATTTGTGTTCAAATTAAGGCTACTCCACTTTAATATAAGATCATATCGGATACTCACTTCTTGATACTTTCTTGTATTGCCCTCGTTGTACCATCAATGAATATAGCATACATATAGTTTTGCTTAGATAAATTCAAAAACGCTTACGCGTACTGGCATTGGATATACAAATTAGAGCCGCTGGCGGAAAACTGGTGGTCTCCGGGCTCTATCATCGAAATCGAAAACCATTCAGCCGCCTAAAAGCCAACCGCACACACATACTTATGCATGTGTGCGTGTCCGCGGATGTACATGGACGTGTATACAAAACATACCCGTCCAGGTTTCCCGTGTAAGTTTAACCAGCGACGTGGTGGCGGCTACCGCTGCCGCCCTGGAACGCCACAGCTCTAGAATGAGTTATAGCGCTTGTTGGCGATTTTATTGCCACAGCGCAGCCATAAAATATGGTAAATTATAGCGGTTTGCTGTTTTGGCCATTTTGTAGTCGAAAATGTACTACGTGTGCGTCCGCAGGCCCCAATGGACCTGTTCTTCTTTGGAGCCGGGCTCACAACCCACGCCCACAAAACAGATGCGGTTATGTTAAATGAAAACGGCGGAAAGTGTCACTGTTTGAACAAACAATAATACAATCTATGTTACACAACAATACAAATCATTTAGAATAATTCCATATCAGAACTCCAATTACTTTACTCATCTGCTGAACAATCGTTATTGATTGACGTCCATCTCTATGATTACAGTCTTTTCCTTGCATTTACACTCAAAGTCACCCAAAATAATGTGAAATTAACTTCTCTATATCTGTTTTCTATAATTGAATGATTTGAATTAATGAATTGAAGTGTCTGCAAATGGAGTCACCAAGTGCGGAGAAATGACTTGCCTAATACTCCCACTTCACGGCCAATAGTGATGTTTCTTTTAGTGGGTTTACGCTTTTGGTACTCCCAATCTGATTAAGATTCACCGATCCCATACAGTTTGCCATTGCGAACGACGAATTTGAGACAGAGCCTTCTTCCAAGGACCATGAGGAAGTTGATTATGCAAACAATGGCTCATTTAACTTTGTTTTTGCGCAGGCTTCACCTAGTCTACACAGCTGGTCAACGCCTTTTGTATTAGTATTTAGAATTGACAGTAGGGTTCCTACTATTGGGACAGGATCGGCACTTATCGGCATATCATGGCTGATGCTTTGACATGACAAGAAGTAAGGGTCTATACAGAGGCCAATGTTTAAATTGATAATTATGAAACATTTTTAAGTTAATTGTCAAAGGGAAGACATCCTTCTTCAAGGACACAATCTTGACACAATCTGTCGAGAGAGTCTAGAAGTAAAGGAGCTTACTGTCGGAACTAGAAATAGCACACTAATTAGACTGTCTGCTACTGCTCAATCTACCCATTCAAACACTGATCCAATGAACTAATAAATTGTATTTTTTTATTACAAAAATGTAAAAGGCCTGAGTATCGTCATCATTAAGGCTAAATTAATTTATTTTTCCACCTTCTTGAAATGTCATTATCGCCAATTAACTTTATAACAAACTCGTTTATCGGCTACTTGGCCTGGTTGGTTCTAATCCTTCTATTACAATTATTATTATAGTCTGAATAGCTTTATTTTATTTATTTATTTATTTATCTCTACACGTGCCTATGAATGGATATTGCTATACCACTGCTAACTTGTGGTTGGATATTGTCGGCCTCAAATTAAGTCCTTCAAATTGACCTGT
Source organism: Hirtodrosophila duncani (assembly GCA_037043425.1). NCBI lineage: Eukaryota > Metazoa > Arthropoda > Insecta > Diptera > Drosophilidae > Hirtodrosophila > Hirtodrosophila duncani. The sequence continues at coordinate 1,281,940 of JBAMBM010000656.1, read as the reverse complement.
CATATCTATGTGGTTGTAGGTATAGGGACTCAATTAAGCCAACTATATTCCTAGCGATTTATCTGGCTGCAGATTTAGATACTGTTCTGAGGCTATATGTAAGCCAATATTGAAGCTTTTTTATATATTTCTTAATTCTTGGATAAAATGTAAACTGACGTAATTTATAACGAACTCAACAAGGCTATGGCTATAAGTAAAGTTTAACTGTTTACTTCTCTAAGTAATATTGCTATATGTCGAGATGTCTCTATCGCAGCTTAGATGCTGCATGAAATCCAGCTATGTCATATCGAAATATACCTAAAATTAAAGCCACTTAGTAGCAGACTTAATAATCTAAGAACCCACAAATTAAACGGATTTCAACTGCACACAATGTGATTCATTCAGATTAAAACATATCTAAATATGTAAGAGTATGCATTCATATAAGCACATACCCATCTGTATCTGTGTGCTTGTGCACGTTTTATGGAACCTGGGCTATGGCTACCCTATTAACAAAGAACAACCCCAAAGTGCAAAGTCAGGTGGTGCCATACACCCTGCAACATTTTGTACAACCTTGTACACCACATTGCACCGATGAGGCAATTGTGCGGAAAACCCCTAAACATGTTTTGGGTTAATTTAAAATGTGGCTCAGCACGATTCGCACAAACAAAACAGAAAATTAATGTTGACATTTTCCACTCTGCGGATAAAATAGCAAAAGCCAACGCTCAGACAAAAGCCAACGCACCAAGCAGAAACAGAGCTTTCCACTGTCCAAATGCAATGGTCAGGGTCAGAAAATTGCAATCAGTGGCTGCTGTTCGTGGTAGTTACAGACCAAGCCCGCACTCCTGTGCCATGTTCCCCTGCAGCTGCAGCCCCCTCCAGTCCGCACAGCAAACACTTTGTAGAAGAGTGCAATTCAAAGCAGATGCTGCAGTAATTCAGGCTGCTAATTTGAACATTTCGAAATTTATCTAACGATTGTCGACTGGCGCCGGTGCCGGTACGCGTTGCACTCTTAATGAGTTTCGATTTTTAAAAGTGAATAGTACTAAAAACATGTTTCCGAAGAATGTATGGGTTGTGCTCCATTTTCATGCACATTGAGACACATAGTTTAAATTTAACCTGAGAGTTTCTTAATTCACTTGCTTTTTATTAACCGATTTTCATTCGAAACAAATTAGTACTTTAATAAGCTAACTTGTAAAATTATATTAAGAGGTCCAGATTCTGTCTAGATTCCCTTGTTCATATATCTCCAGGCACCATCAACAGATTTTCTTTTCTTGTTAATAGAGCGATTCACCGTAAACCTTTCCAATAAAGCCTTACTTTCCCCGCTTTACTTTATTATGCAGCATAGAAATGTTAATGGTTTGTTTTAGACTGTGTTTTGCTTCCTTTTCAGTCAGGGCAAGCTAGCTATATATGTAAATTTTGATCTGAATTGAAGGAATAAAACGTTAAATTGGTCATATGAAATTGCACAAAATTCCACCACCAATTCAAATTAAAATTTGCAGTTGGAAACCAAAGCTGCAAGAAAAGTTAGCGCACCGAAATTTGACGTTCCCTTTACCATAATAGAAAAGGACCTTCTCAACTACTCCTCTCTAATACTTACCAGTGTTTAACGTTTTATGACCAATACCACTTCTCAACCCGATAATTAAGAACTCAACAATTAAGCTATGAAGTAGCAATTGGTTGCTTACGAGTATTATACGAACGCAATGTTATTTTATCCATTTTTCATTGTTCTAATCATATCATTTGAACTTCTAATCGATGGTATCAACTCTTGAAAGATATTAAGTTATCTAAATCCAAACCAAAATACAGAGCTAGACTCAGCATTAAAGAGCAAGTACATGCAGTGCAGTTTTCTGGGTCTGGCAATTGGGATCAAGTTTATGTTATACAAACAAATAAGAACGCTATAGTCGATATTCCGAATATATTCCGATCATAATGAAATTTGTCAGCTCTGTAGATAATGTGCTTATACTAAACTTTTACTTAAACTAAATGCCATATGTCAAATTTGAGGGAGATACAAATTTTAAAACAAACGATCTGACGCCACACTGAGGGAGTCTGCATACCAAATATGGTGAGTCTAACTCTTATAGTCTCCGAGATCTAGGTGTTCATACGAACGGACAGACAGACGGACGTACGGACGGACAGACGGACAGATGGACAGGCAGACAGGGCTAGATCGACTCGGTTGTTGATGCTGATCAATAACGCTTCCTTTTCTCTGTACCATGCATTTGCACCTACTCCATATAGAGTACGAATATAATTAAATGCATAATAGTTCGAGACGAAAAACATCCAATTTCGAAGATCAGTCGCAGAGTATCTATATGTGTCATTATCCTATGTGTCATTTTACTACATTTTTTTGGTCACAATACTTGAAACGCATTCTCCATCTTCTCACTACTCACTATATTATGTGTTGCCTATTAATAGCAATAGCTGGCTAGAAACTCAGGTAACAATGATGTAAACTGTGATTATTGATGACAATGAAAATCTCTAGAGAACTCTAACGCTATCGAGTGGATATTTTCAATTAGGCTTGTTTCTTTAGTAAGCTGGCAAAAAAATATATCAAAATCGAAGAAATAAAAGAAAAAAATTTAGCGTCTTGGGAGCTACAAAGCTGAAATTTGAACCAGAAGTGTTTTATATCTTCACTCTGATTGAGTTTTGATATCCTCTTGATCAGAAAAAATATCATATAGCAGCCATAGAATCAACTGCTTCAGAATGCCGACTTGGTAGCATAAACTGGAATCGCATGTATCATGGCATTTCACATGATTTTATTATTTCGAAATATGTAAGAAATATATTATGTATGAAAAATTATTTAAAACGGAGACATGTGCATCACACACTGGAGTGACATAGGAACAACGCGATCTTCTTCAAAGAAACCAATATCATATCGTGCCATTTCATATCGTGCCATATCATATCATATCATGCCATATCGTGCTATGGTTTTCTATTATACATTCTTATACATATTTCTAAAGGGTGTGCAATATTCGGGTACCTTAAGCTAGCCTTCCTGTTTGCCTTGTTATATATTGTTCTCTTTACCAGATAGAAATATTTTTAAATTAATGGCTTTGAGTTTGGGAGCGGCATCATCGAGATTGACAGAATTTCTCTGGCTAACATTTCTAAGGTATTTCAATATTTGGAGATGTGTCGCGCGTCAGACTTTAACAAAAACTAATTAATCATTGGAAACAACATGTAATTGAATGATGAAAAGTGTAGTACTACATATGCCTTTCCCATTATGGTGTAATTTATCCGCAAGTACACATTGTTGCCCATATGTGACGATATTTGATCAAAAACGAATTTGCATTGGTGATACTCTTATTTCGCCATGATTGAACAAAATTCGCACATCGCTAAATTCTGATTCACAAATTCCATCGCAGTCAAATAAAATTCACCTGTGGCGCAAGTATTTGACATCGAAATACTAGCAGTTATGAATTAATATTTGGCTAATTTCTTACACATTCGTCGATTTTTTTTAACAAAACATTCGATGATTCTGCTTAATAAATTGTATTGAATTATTGTATGCTTTTGGCTATGGTAAGCTAGGGGCAGTTTTTATACCATTCCGAAATTGTATATTCATTTTGTCAGGAAATTTTCAACGTATAGAATGAAGCCTTTCTGACTATATAAAGTGTATATATATTCTAGATCAGCAAGGGAAGTCGTCTGTCCCTACATTTTATTCTGCTTGGATATCATCTAGCTCCCATATAACATGAAAATTTAGTAGCATAAGTTTTCTGTTTTTCATCCAAATCAAACCAAATTCGGATTGTATCCATTTGAGTACTCTTCACGCCCACTTTCCTGATTTGATCCAGATCGAAAAACTATATCTTGTAGCCCCCATATAATCGTTTTTTTTAAGAATAAACACTTAGTAACTTTTCTGTTTTTCATCCAAATCTTAACAAATTCGTCTTGTATTGAAGCTAGCCTTCTTGTTTATCATTGTTGCCGTCCTAAACGTCCCCTATTAGACCTCCGTAAGGCGCCGTGAAAACAGTTCCTAAGCTCTACATGTACCAGCACTTACTGAAGCTATCCTATATAAGAAGATTCGTCCCTCTAATCTCAGAATTAACAGTAGCATAGTAATAATCTTCAATGATTCATTTTGATTTTACTCTTACTAGTACTAGTAGAATAAACGAGTATATTATATTCGAGCAAATGTATGTAACAGGCAAAAGGAAGCGTCTCCGACCCTATAGAGTTACCATCAACACCTGATCTAGCCATGTCCGTCTGTATGAACACCTAGATCTCCGAGAATATAAGAGCTAGAGAGACCCAATTGGGTCTGTAGACTTCCTTTAAAATTTTGCCTCGCCTCCTCCCGCCCCCGCAAATCGATAAAACCTTATGTCTTCCACAAATTTAAACGCATTTAGATGAAACTCGGTTTGTATATAATCTAAAAATTTGTTAAAATCGGATAATAATTGTAGACCAAATCGTCAGAAAACCTTTTGTTTGAGAAAACCCCACCCAAGTAATAAAAAAGTTGTTCATTTTTTGATTGTGTCGTATTTTGAATATATGCGGGGTACGAGTATCTTTTAGTCGGAATATCCACCATAGCGTTTCTACTTGTACTGTTTATGAGATTCTGGAAACCTTTCAAACACTTACAACATATTATATTTATATTTATACATATATTGATGCATTTCTCACAGCATGCTCGAGATCATTTATAATTTCAAATTTTAAGAATTCATCTGCAAAGCCAAATGATAGTAGCGTTTTATTGAATACAACGTAGAGATATATATATCATCATTATCTCACAGTGGCGGTGGAGATGATCATTTATTTCCGAAATACTAGGGGATCGCTAGAACAGACGCATTCATCCTCTGCTACTGAGATTTTGATTCAAACCTAATATCTAATATCATTAATTTGCCAACAAAAAGTTGAATATATTTAATACTCAGGAGAATGCTGTGGGTATGATTTGCGTTGCGAGCACGTCAAGCCAACCAGCCAACCGACTCAGCTGGCATGCTCCCTCCCCTTTCCCCGACCCCTCCCCTACACAGACCGGCCGATATATAACAAGCCTGTTTACAAAGCAAATGACGTTGTAAAACGTTATAATAAAATAAATATGAGCTACTTGGTAAGTGGATTTAATTTATTTGAATTCCATTTGCAATATGACATATTTATTTACACTAATAATATTAGTATGTATAATTTTAAAGTTAGCGATTAATTTCTCAAACTTCTAGAATGTATTGTAAGTAGTCTATGCAGATTTTGTATATGTAATTCCAGGGCGAAATAAATGGTTCTTTAAGTGTTATTTAAATATGTATTTACATACATAACTTTATCACAGATAACACTGGCAAAGCTTATGATTTTTAGAAATTTATAATACTCGTTAGTTAGCGCGCTGCAATTAAATATTTGTAGGAGACATCAACAAAAGATACATAGAAGTTAAAACATATGTAGATTAAGGTACATTTCAGCAGGTAAATTTTGAGTCAAATGTTAGCCTTGTTTTAAAATATATCATTTAATTTTGTCAATTTTTACTTTCAGACAACAATTAAGAATTGATTATTCTAGGCTTTCAATCTAGCTTGAAGATTTATAAAACAAAATATATCAATGTAACCCAAGGGTCGACATATGCATCAGAAGTAAACTTCAATGCACTGTGAACGACCAAAGAAATGGCATGTTCTGACATAAATGACATGTCGGAGCTGGAACTGAAATTTAAAATGAAAGTAGTCAAAGCCAAGGGAGTTCTGCGTTAAAAACTGTGCTACCTGTAGAACAGCGATCCTTTAAATATTCCAACACTACACGAATATTCACAGAATGTCCAAAGCTTACAATACAGTATCATCGGCTGCTCTTCAACAACAAAACTTATTTTTTCAATTCTGGTTTTCACTTTGGAGACAAGTTTTTCAACAGGACAAATTTCATAAATTAATATAATGAAGGTAAGTCCGAAGCTACATAAAGACAATCGTCTGTGCACTCCCAGGCTAAACGCATGCTGTGTAGCTCATGAAAACGTCAGTCGCTAGGCAACTCTTCGAAATTATTGAATCGTGTGGGGATTGAATAGGAAAACAAAAATTCGCTTAAAATTTTTCGAAATAATCTGTATTACGAAATATTCAAATTCCTCATGAAATTTATAATCTGTTGATGAAGAGCTCTCTGGTGAAGTATTTGGAAAAGTTTAAAAAATTAAGAGATCTGTAGTCGATATTAGATATTAGAAATTGAATAAGCCATAATTATACAATTTTTTCTTGAAAATCTGTGAATAAATGGCTGAGAGTTTTGGAACTCACTGTTTGCAGTCGTGTTGTTGCTGTGCTTCTAAAAGTCTCGCTTATTGTTTTAAACAAAGACTACGAAAGGAGCCTGTTTGAAGTGATTCAATTGATAATAAAAATAATATAAAGAAAACTTCCTGTTAGTTTCTGATTTAAGCTTCTAAGTGCTTTCATATTATATTCATGAGACAAAATTAGTTCTGATAATTAATTGCGTGATTTTAAAGATAAATGAAAATGGCGCTACTTATTACCTTGATAGACTACATATCTATATTTGTTTGTTTATATGTGTTTTGTTTACATATGTTTGGGTTGGAAAGAAGTATGTGGCCGCCTTTGGATGCTCAGAGCATAACACCATCATCATTGTCATCATTACACAAAAGATGAATGAAATTCAAAATGTTCATTGTGTTCGCGCTGCTTCCTTGGTGTGATGTGTAGCGTGTGTTGTCTTTACGAGCATTGTATATATATATATATATATGTGTGTGTGTGTGTGTGTTGTGTTAATTTCAAGTCATTAAACTCGAAGCCAAATGAGTAAAACCCCACACAGCATGACGAACACTGTCATGTCTTAAGCACTTTGCTCCATTTGAGTGACTGTCGCGGAGTTGGAGCCAGGCGTGCGGTTGGCATTGCCTCGTAGCCCCTACACCCTAACGCTACCCCTATGGCGGCGGGTACTTGCAGTGGTAGTGTGTGTTTGTGTGCGGCTGAAAGTTTCAGTTTCACTTGAAGAGTGTAAATATGCTAATTAAAGTTATAAAGCGAAATAATTTACGATATTGTAGGAAATAAAGTTTTATTGCCGTACTTAAGCTACATTTATTGCAAAATAATTAGTGTGGTTATCGTTATCGCTATAGCTATCGTTCTCGTTCTAGTTCTCGTTCTCGTTCTCGTTGGCACCTCTGAGCGATGCCTGCTAACTTTGCACTTGTCCGCTTGGGCCTGTTTCTCTTTCTGTTAAGTGAATTACATATGGGTTGTTAGAAGTTTTACACACGTATATTTGGTATCGGTATCTGTTTCAAGGCCACTTGCGCCGCGTATTATGAGCCGGAACGACTACCTCCTCCGCCGGCTGCTCCAGCTAAGTAGCTGCCACCGTTTGTATTCGCAAAAGCTCCGCTCGCTCCGTTATTACTGTAGAAAATACTGCCCATAGAGGTTGCCGGTACCGGTGGCGCCGCCCCGGGTCCGGAATGCATCAAAGTGTTGGTACTGGTGTTGGTGCTGTTGCCGTTGGTGTGGTGGCTGTGGTTGTGGTTGTGGCTGCTCAGTTTCATATTTGGCGGTGTCTGTGGCGGTGTATCCGGCTGGATCTCTGAAAACCCCACTCCCACTCTCTGCTGGTGCGCCGGGTGTGGATGCGTTGGCTGGTTGGCCTGCAGCTGCGACAGATCGCGGTGTACATTGATAGTGGTAGGGGTAGGAGTAGGGGCCTTGATATGCATGCCCATGGCCTCTGTGTACACTGTAGGTATCCGCGAATAGGGCGATGCGGCGGCGTAGCTGCTCATCATACTCAGCGGCGAACTTAGCTCTGCTTGCTGCTGCTGATGCTGCTGATGATGCTGCTGCCCCATCGCCATTGCCATTGTCATGCTGTTCGACTGCATCTGCATCAAGCCCAGAGCATGCTGAGTCGTCGCCTCTGCCGAGGCCGATGCTTGTGGATAGAAATTCTGGCCGAGGTATGCCGTAGGCGGTGGTGTCTTGCAGGCGACTGTGTCGGCCACACTCCAGATTTTGGGCTTGCTCGCCGGCACCGGTATGCCACAGTCTCTGCTCAGCGGGTTTTTTTGAACGGCGTAATCACTGCCATCGTCTGGTCCATAGCCAGAGCCAGGATGCGGATGGGGTTGGGCATGGGGATGAGGATGATAATAACCGGCTGCCGCCACCTGCTGCTGTTGCTCCTGCTGTTGGTGCGGCTGCTGCTGGGCGTGGTGCTGGAAAGCATTGTAGGCGGCATGGGCCGGGTGAGGATTGAAGTTCCCATTGCCATAGCCAGCCAGTCCCCGCATCGCCACTAAGTTATGCGGCTCGCGCTCAAGCTTTTGCTCAATATCCGGATCCTTTTCGGGCTTCCCAAGCTCGGATTTAATCAGTTGATTACTGGGATCTGTTGGTTACAATTGAAAGTGTGCAACAAACATTAGTTTACTCCAAGTTAACATATTAATTATTATTTCCTTAAGTTAAGTGTTTCATTGCCAAGTCACTCTTTCCCTCTTGTGTGGAATGACTTTGAGCCAGCCAAAACATAATCTTATAAATTTAATTAATTGAAATTTGAAGTCAAAAGCGGAAGTCGACAACTTCTTAGAGTAGTACTCGTACAAACTTGGCACTTGGCGCTAGCAGCAGCAGCTAGCAGTAAACAGTAAACAGTTAACAGCTGGCAGTTGGCAGTTGGCAGTTGGCGGCAAAAACCCTTGAAATTGTTGGTGGGCGTTGATGCGTGCAACCCTCGCGCAGTGGCGATGGAGAAAGCTTTCAGTAACAAAATGCTCGAGTTTCCGCCAACTCCCATTTTCTATAAGAACGACCGACAAGTCGCCAACTCGAGCAAGGCCACTTGTGTCGAGCGGACGGGGCGCAGAAGGCGGGCTGCGGAGGCCACTTTGCCAAACAATGTGCTGCTGTCGACTTCCGGGGAGGATGTCGTCTAAGCAGTCAGACAAATAAACGGACGGCGACGGCCGAGCAGACGAAGATTGCATAACATTCGTTTCGCCACATAAATTGTACTTAAAAGGCCACTGCCACAAATCTGAAGTGAGGGGGGCGGGAACGGTGAGCGACACGAGCTAGGCGCTTAGAAAACAATATGCCGACCCCAAAAACCCCATAAGCCTCAGTACATTTTATGGCGGACCAAGGATGGCCGAGCTCAAGGAGTTGGTCAGGTCAGTGACAGCTGCGGGCTCCAAGTTAAATACATAGGTGACCACTTACCAAATGTGTCGGTTGGCAACTTGGAGTTTTCGTTAGACTCCTTCTCCTTGTCGTCTTCGGACATTAGATCGTCATCATCTTCGGTCTTGTTCTTTGGTTCCCAAGTCATTTTGTTTTCCTTTTTCAAGCGCCGCCTCGCGTTAGCAAACCATGTTGATACTTGCGTGAGCGTCATCTTTGTGATGATGGCCAACATTATTTTCTCGCCCTTGGTGGGATATGGATTCTTCTTGTGCTCACTCAGCCAAGCCTTCAGAGTAGCCGTTGACTCACGCGTTGCGTTTTTGCGCCGCGCGGCAAGATCATAGTTGGCTCCGTACCTGTGATTAACGAAAAGTGCTATCAATACAGATCCTACACTTTAGTAGCAAGCCGACAAGGCACGAGTCCCATGGGCACTAATTGGTTTACTTTAAGCTCGGCAAAACCGACTATCCGACGATCATTTACTGTGCCAACACCCTCTTCCGGTTGAACACTCGTAGTGTTGCCTGTGTCTTTTGCTTATCAGCGTGTAAACAAAGCCACAGTATTTGGGGCCGCACCTGTCGGCTTGAATATTTTCTTCGCAAACGAAAAATGAAAATGCAAAATCAAAGCAAGCCCGAATAGTCTGCTTGAAAGTTAAGTGATGAATTGAGTGCAAAATTGAATTTATTGATTTTATAATAACAAATACTAAAGTTTTTCTCAGCTTGCAAATATGTATGTTGCGACCTTTCAACATGCTTAAATTTGAGCCACTTTCTTCCCTTGAGCTAAGGCTAAGTATACGAGTAGGGCGTACAATAGGGACGCCGCAACAACAGGAACGCTTTGAGAATTTTAATCCAAGCATTTGTAACTTCCTTCCGTCCAGCCCGGCGCACAATCAACCCACACAGCTTTCTTGCCACCCATAAACTTATTGAGTTTGGTATTATTTTTAAAAGCGTCGCGTCTCGTTGTGCCGCTTACTAGAGAGAATGCGAATGGAATGTAACTCTTGCACAGGCAGAAAAATGCAGAAAATGTTGAAAATAAAGTCACAATTGGATATCCAATTGATTATGTAACACAATGGAATTACCTACACGTATAGTTATGTATGTCCGATTAGAATTAGTTCAATTAAACGAGTCAGTCAAACGGACGACTGAACTAAGTCAGTGTTTAAGTAACGAAACTGTTCCCTTAGGTCAAATGTTCTCGTTTGGATATCTAGTTGTTCGTTCAGAGCAGTAGTTTTCCTGCGCTTGGCGTTTTACATAATAAAATAATAATAAAAGAGCAGCTTATTCATTTTTGGAACGTAGTAGATCAAAATTATATAAACATTCCCCAGATGGATTTAAAATGCACTTCAATGAAAGCGACTATCAGTTTGATTCCGAGGCCAGTTACATGCATGCGTTCTATGTCATAGTTTCCGAGTTCTTGATTTTCGTACATTCAGACAGATAGAAGAACAACAATGATTCTGCTCGTTTTCTCGATCAACAACGCAGATACATTAAGGCTTAGAGATAACAATTCAATCTTTTCCATGTCAAGGAATTCTCAATTCTTTAACTTATATAAATTTCAATTCTCATGACTCTAACAAAAGTACGTTGCTATTGTTTATATTCTAAGCAAAATTATATATTATATTATAAATTATATTATAAAAACACGAGTCTTTCAATATAAGCAATAAAAAAATATGAATATGAATAATATGAATATTATAATTCACCTAAAAAGCAAGCTTTAATTCAAGCTGCATTATTTAATTATGAAATATGAGATATGAGATATCGTAATTCATTCACTTATTTCCAGATTTACTCCCCTTCAGTTCTATAAATATCTTGACTTGAAATTAGTCTTTTTTAAATTTTGTTCTGAGTGTAATATCCACTAGCAGCTGTAGCTTGGGGTCTTGGGCTTGGGCTTGTCTCTTGGTTAAGCCGCACGCCGCCTCCTATGCTTACTTGCACTTGGCACTGCCACTTACACTTGCCACTTGGGCTGGGCAAACCCTTTGTGGCGATAAAAACTCGGCAGACAGCGCCAGAAACTTTTTGTCCCATGAAAACGTTTTAAACTCGCTTAACTTTCTTATTGGGGGCATTTGCTAGTTGCTTGTGTTTGCTCGCTGCTTTGTACGCAAATGTCTCAATTCAAAATTAGACAACTTACCCGTAAGCGGCCAACGCGGGATCGTAGGAATAGTAACCGGTGGTTGACTGCAGGCCAGCCGAGGTCCACGCATTCATGTCGCCACTGGCACTGCCCTCCTTCATGCCGTAGGGATTGCTCTGAAATGGGTAGTCGACATGCGTAAGTGATTAGACTGCTTCCTGACAAAGGGTAGTCAGGTAGGCTAAGCCGATAACAAGCTTGTAAGCCTCGCTAATTGCCCACTGGAGTACACTGGCGCTGCACAAACGCAAGCACAGGCCCAGATGCAGCATATGCAGATGCAGATTCTTTAACTGCAGAATGCCGTTAAGAACTCGATTGTCCAACACAAGCAAGATGTCAACGGCTACATGGCAATATCTGCTCAACCTGTCGACTTGCATTTGCGCGGACTTCTGCCCGCTGCACTAATCCAATTGCACTTACCAGCGGCGCATAAAATGCTGAGTTGTCGACACCAATGCTTGGGTATGGGTTCTGCTCATTAGAAGGATACGGGCCGCCATACACTCCCGCCGCTGCAGAGGGAAGAGTCATCCGGGGGTAGCTGCCCACGCCGACGCCCACACCGAGAGTGAGACGTGCCGGGTCATATTGGCACGAGCAGACGCTCTGCCCCGACACTGGGTCCGTGATGATCGGCCGCCCGTTCTCGCAGCAGGACATGCTGTCGGAGCCATGAGGCTGAGCCTCAAGAGCACCAACAGCGCCATCTGATGCTCGAGCTGCGGCACCCGCTGCATCGCTGCCATCTGCGTCTGCATCTGTCGGTGATGCGACAGCCGCTGGCGGGCCCGCATTGTTGGATGATTGCGAAATAGCACCTGGACTCAGCTGGTCAGTGGTGATGCCAGTCGTCGTTGAGCCAGCCGAGGGACTCAGCGAGGCCTCGTTCGTTCCGGAGAGCGGCGAGGGTACCGAGCCTGGGCCCCCGCCATGACCGCTACGGCTATCCGTAGTCGCCACTGTCGGGCCCGGGCCGCCAAGCAACTATAAAAAGGAGACAAGAAAAATAAATTTGAGCGAAACTTAAAAGCAATGACGCAAACATGTTTTGCAAAGAAAAGACTTCGGGAACAGGTGACGAGCTAGGGTCGTCGACGAATAGGACCAAAAGACGATGAAAACCACATGGAGATGTAGGAGAGCTAGGGGCATGGAGCAGACCAGCACAGGCACAGGCACAGCGGCCGGCACAGGCACAGAGAGAGGGAATGGGACAGGATCGAGCCTTTAAGTAAAAATCAACAAAGCAGATTAAGATGATAACTTCAAATGTCAAAATATTTTATTGGCTTGGCGCATTTTGCGATCCGTTCCATCTATTTTCACTTCATTAATTTTCAATTTATCACAGTCAGATTTAAGATACTGATGTGGCCACGGCTGCATCGCTGCGAGAGCTCGGTCCCAGCCACAGTCGCGGTACCGATCCCGTTTTCGGGCACATCTTTGAAGAGGGTACAAGTATCAGCGCACCGATCGACCGACCGATCTACCTCTCGGTGAGCAAAAAAGGCAAAGGGCAAAAGAAATGAGATGAGGATGAGGGGACACAGCCAGGCAGACGCAGGTATGTGCTCGCACGATAACCGCAACGAATCGCTGAAACCGAATGAAAGGTCGTACCGTAACAGTCATATGAAACAACAACAGCAATGACGGTGGAGCGAGATGATGTAGACGCGAACGCGGCGGCGGGCTAGGGCTAGAAGGAGAGTAAGTTGACACAGAGACAGACGCAGCCGTTCTACCAAAACTCAGATCCAGATACATATTGACCGACGCTCGAAAAGTCAATGAGCGTAAGGTAAGCCTTTGTGTATGGTGATGGTGTGCGTGTGTCCATGTATGCATAGATTATAATGATTTGAGTAATCAAATAATCAAATACAAATGAAGTCAACTTGACTGCCTGTCAAGCCGTAACGACAACAAATTTTGGCCGGCTTCACGCGCAGCGAATTGGGCTTAAGACAATATCAGGGTAGGTCAGAGTAGATCACTTTCAGCCTTGGCTCTGCCTCAATACGGATTGCCAATGATTGATAATACCTTCCGCCAAGCCATGCCATGCCATGTATGTACACATAAGCTTATAAAAAAAAGAAGCGGTGTAACTGAGCTCCAGGCCAATTCGGTTGATTATGTAAATGCTCATAAGTTGTTCACGCTTCTAAATATAAAATTGGCACTTAATTCCTTTTCCATTTTCCTCCCTCTATACACAGAATTCACATATTCAAATTATCTGCCAAAAATCATTGAAACTCCTTTCAATATAAACATTATCCGCTTTTAACAAGCCAAAAGCTTTTATGCTAATATTTATCCATAATTCGCTCGCAATTTTCGCCTTCGCATGGCTACCGTGGCCATTACCGCTGGGCAACCCATTACGACGACTACTGCTAATCCGGGACGACGACTTGGCCAAATATATGCTTTAAATAATAATGGTAATTCACTGTTGAACGAGCAGATTTTCAACACCTCCTGCAAGCTCTATCTAATCACAAAGCAATTTCGTGCAGACGCCAGGCTCGAGGCCGGCCCGGAGTCCATCGGAACAGGCACAACTTGAAGTTATTGCATAATGAAGGCGTTTCATGAATGAAATCTAATGAATTCTGAATGAATGACCACTGGCCAGGCTTCCAGGCCGGCGACCAACTGTAACGACAACGACGACGGTGACGACGACAAGCAGCGAATCCAAAAAAAGGCAAGAAACAACAAGTGGCCCAGGCGGACGTTCCCCGTATCCGAGCCTGAGCTTGAGCCCGAACCAGAGCCAGAGCCAGAGTCAGAGTCAGAGCCTCTTCTCCTACCATTGTACAAAACGTTGCGCGCGCTCATTTCTTATTATTCTTTATTTTTATATGCGATTCGGACATCAATTTCTGTTTTTGTGGCCGCCCATAAAAAACACATATCGGCGACGATGACGACGACGAAGACAACAACGACACAGACACAGCGGGCGCGGATGGCCGGTTGGTTGTTTGGTTGCTTGGTTGGGTCCGAGTCCCATGAAGCAGCCACCGTCCAGGGCTTATTATCGGCACGCAAGTCAGTTTATTTTTAATGGTTCTCACTCACCCACTGTGGAGTGCATTTCAGGTTGCAGGAAGCGCGGCGACTTAATCGGGAGGTGCAGGCGGAGGTGTGCACAGATAGGATAAAATGACCCACAGGACTGGGCTCTTCTGGTTCGGCTCCAAGACAGTTTCAGTTTCCACATTGCGGAAATGTTGCAAAGTGTTGGCAACTATTAAATATGGCTATAGAGTTTCCCTGTTTTATGACTTTCGAAAATGGCGATGAACAAGCTATGTGAACTCAGTCTATGATTGTTCACACCTTCGCTTGGTTTACTTTCAATTCACTGATTTACGCAATCAAAGCACAGGAGAATAATATTCATGTTAAATGAAAAGCTATTACATACGTTGGGAACATTGTAAGGAAGTAATTTATATTCGCTTTCTGCTAATGAAAGCAAATAATGAACAAGAAGTAGATAACCAAATACTCTATATAGCATTGGTAAAGTTTTCCAAGCGCAAAACCAATATATCAAATTATACTCATTTTAGCAATGAAGTTTAATGTTGGAAAATCGTTCTATTGATAGTTGTACGATAAGGTAGTCTAATACGGTTGAATCAAACATGCATTAAAAACATATAGTGAAAGTATCTTTTAAGCTATGCAGTCAGGCCTGTATCAACCTATATATGTATGCATCGCAGTATATATCTGCGTATTGATTTAAAACGTCATGATTTTTGAAGAAGTGCTACGATGGGACTTCAGTCCGGAGGATTCTTTACTCTACCCTTACCGCTAAGAAGCTAATGAATATATAGTAAGTATCACGAGGATTCCAAATTATGCCAAATTGACAATATACGGCAGTATATTATATAAAAGTTGCACCTCCATTATGAGACAACTCACAGGCAAACAGGCTTAGTATTTGGAGAGTAATTAGAAATACGAATTTCACCTAAGCGATCAATCCGATCATGGTTATACAATATTTTGTTAAAAATTATGGTTCAGTTCATAAACCCATAATCGGATTCGATTTCGAACATGTTAACAAACAATTGAATAGATTGCCTTGTTCAAATCTTATTCAATTCAAATTTTTGAATACAAATTTTTGCACTTACCATTTTTCAACAGTACTCAAAGTTTCAAATATTTATAATGATACGTCAATGGCAAAAATATTTGGCAACTGTTCATACAAAATTTGTATGCCAAAATGAATGCTATGGTTGTCCATTGCATTACAATTATATGTTCGGTTTGCTCTATTAATTGAATGTTCTGAGTTCAAAGTAAGGCATGCCACACTTGGCAGCACCCCCTGCCCCTTGTTCGAACAAGCATACCTATTAGGTACACTGCATACAAATATGAAAATCAACACATGTTCATGTAGCTTTTGAAAATAGCAAAACGAGCGGAGCTAAAGCCTAAGGCAAAGATCAATACATCAAACAGAATATTTAAATATTCGGCAACTATTCGTATTATCTTTTATGCTTGGCTGGAGAAACAACCAATTTCAGACAAATAATGTGTTTTTCCTTCAAAACGTTTCCCACTAAATCAGACTAGTTGCCAGAAACAAAGAACCACAAAGCAAGTCGAAATGGAAATTTGAAAATAAAAATCCAATACAAATGAAATGAAAAAACTACGATGTTCGATCTGCTCTATTATTTTAATGATCTCAGTTCAAAGCAACAAATGCCACACTTGCAAATTACCGTGCATCTCTCCAGATGCAACAGACATATGGATGGATACATGTAGTTGAAACAGCAAAACAAAACATCGAATCGCAAAACAAGCGAAACGAAAGTGCAAGGCGCAAATCAATAGACATCAGCCATAATTCCAATTCCACGCGTGCTTTGCAGGCACGTTTGCAATCTCAGTCTATGGGCATGGCTATGTCTATGCCTTTGAAGTACTACAGGATGCCCACACATATGTGCACATTCTACAGATGCTGCTGCTGCCTCTGCGGCCACCCGTTCCAGCACCCGCACCCGCGCCAGAGCTGTAGATGGCTCTGGCCAAGATGTTGGAAAAACTGGTGCCGTCACTTTACGGTTATTAATTTTATGATTTATGTTAAAGCTCACGAAACCGCCTCCCGCCCCACCTGGCCAATTGCTCATTGCGTGCCTGTGTAACAAAGGAGAACTGGGAAGGCGGGTGGCGACGATGTTTGAGATTGCGTCTGGGACTGGCAGTGGCTTGGAGCTCTTGTTGTCTTCAATGGTCGCTGTAGCTGTGGTTATTGTTATTGGAGCTGCCGTTTGCTGTGCTTGCTCCTGCCCCCACTGCGGGAACGAGGATGCATTTATGGACAGCGAAACAAAAGAGTTTGCTCTAAAGGCGATACCCAGGCTGCTGACGCCAGTCGAATTCGAATTACTATTGCATCGGCAACGGCGCCAGCAGTACTAACCGGCTACAACAACAACAGCAGCAGCATCAGCATCAGCAATGGCAAAACAATAAGCAAGATTCCTATATATGTATAAGGATACACAGATTCAGCTCCTTGAGGTGTAGACTATCTATACAGAGTGGAAAAAGTACACTAGTTCATAAGACCTCTTACTTAAATCAGAGATGGTGATATAGTAGTCCAAGAGCAACCTTTAAACAATTTGAGAATTAAACACTGAAAAAAATGCAGACAATTTTAGAAATTATAAATTGAAATTCTTATAAACTGAAAATTGATAAAGTTCTTCTTATGTAAAGAGTTTCTTTTGCAGTCCGCTGTATTTCTCATTTGTCAAAATATATAAAATTAACTGAAGGATGAACTTACAGTTTCTTGAAATTAATTACAATATTCTATAGTTTACTACTAAAAAATAAATGTTTCCTTACATAATTTGTTTTTCATTTTCTTTTGTTTTTCAAAGCATTTCCTTATACATGTATGTAATTGATTTTCGTTTAAAGCAAGATCCATAATCTAATAGCGATCGTCTTGATAAAACAGGGACGAGAGAATATGATCAATCACCTTTCCTTATCAGATCTTCGCAGCTTTCAACATTTCAACATTTTGTGAATATATGAGCAAAGCTGTTTGAAAATGCACCTCAGAATGGTTGGCAACGCGGACTGAATTGGTGGCGCTGGCAACAAAGTCAAGTGAGTTTAGTTAGTGTGCGAAGAAGGCCAGAAGCACGTTCTTGGGAATAAGAAGTCTAACGCGGTAATGAGAAAGCAGAAAGTGACAGAAAAATGTTTCATTGATCTATAAGGAGCCTAATAACTCATTTGGTGGTTCTACCTCGTCCATAATGATTGTATATGAACTGTCCATTATTATTTAAATCGTTAAGACTGCGAAGTTCTGCCAGATGTTAAAGATGTTTTACTGGATTGAAAATTTAATTATCGTGCAAATGAACATCTCAATGACTTACACATGAGCAAGTGCTACCTTTAACTTGTAAAACGGAATTGGCTGATAGATAAAGTAGTGCTTAGCTGTGAAACATGCCTAAATATCATTTGTATAAGTACGTTATCGTAAAATATTTAAAATTCAAACCAAATATTCATGTGATCACACAATACATTTCGAAATTTGTGCCAATAACAGAGATATGTGGAATAGCTAGATTTTAACCATGAAGTACTCTTTAGAAGTTTACTTTTATGTGTAGTTAGAAACAGCCTATTACAACTGCTGTCAGTGACCTAACAAGTCGATCAAAAAATTTAACCTTGCTAGAGGTCTGCCAGGAGGTGCTGTCGAGCTTTGAATGTTGTATTGCTTTTTGTTCAGTGTATATACTTATACGGATTTCTGTGTCTGAGGACTCTGTAGATATGCCGACTCGAGGCATACATTTTCTCACATCCATTCGCATACACATACATAAATATACACTCGTACATACCCATTCCAGCAACAATAATAACACCAATACCAACACGGAGCTCGATGTGTGTTGTGTTTTTTTTTTCTGCTAATGCGAATAAGTTGCTTTATGCTTCTTACGTATGTGCTCATTTTATTGAATTAACTACAGCCTCAGCCTCTGCTTCAGCCTCTTCCTCAGATTCGGTAGTTCTTGCTTTTTGTCCTGTTGTCTTTGGAGCTCCTGCGCCTACATCTGCCGCTGGCCCTGGCCCAACTCTTGTCTCCGCTGCAGTGGTTTCCAATGTTTGCATTAAAAATTCATAAATCAATTATGGAATGCACACTGAAAAATATTAGTTTTTTCTCGCATACACATCCCCATCCCCGGCAGGTCCAGGCCAAGGCCTACGCAATGGGGCCACAAAGGACACACTGCCACTGGTCGAACGACGATGCGCCGCGTCGCGACGGTTTGAATTCTCTGCAGCCTGAGAATTTGAGTTATTTTGCCATGAAATGCGTGAACTGCTCGCATGGGAAGTTGAGAATTCTGTCCATAGCCGTAGCCCTTGCTATTGCCTGTCATACTCTCATACATAACTGTGGCAGTGGAAGAGGCAGTGGCAGTGGCAGTGGAAGACTCAGCCGTTGATTAAATTCATATATTGCATGCGTTTGCGTTTTTGCCTCATATTTGGAATGCCGTCTTGGCGTTGAAATTAAAATTAAATTAATGAATTCGAATTCGAATTGGTAATATATATATGTGCAGTGTACACTTCTTCATATGTATTTACAAATCGAAGTTGTATAAGAAATACATATCTGAATACTCCCAACATTTTGATCGATTCAAATGAATGAAACACTAAAAGACTACTTAAAACCTATTTTATGGAATTACACTAAGAAACAAGAAAGGAAGACTAGCTTCGGCTTGCCGAAGCTTATATACCATTAACATTGTAAGTATATAACCGATCTAGATCAAATCCGGTCGGTGGGCGTGAGCCTGCAGTGGATACAAGAAATACAATTGAGATAATTTGGATGAAACCCAGAAAAGTTATGCTACTAAGTGTTCATTCCGGAACAATCGGTTATATGGGAGCTATATGATATAGTTGTCCGATCTTAATAGCTCGAACTTGACCAGCATTCTGACAGAAGAAGCATCTGGTAAAAATTTTAGCTCTGTAGCTTTTAAGAATTCTGAGAACTTTGTGTTGAAACAGACGGACATGGTTATTTTGATTTCCCTTGTCATGCTGATCAAGAATATGTATACCTTATGCAGTCGGAAACGCTTCCTTCAATTACGAATGACAAAATTATTATACCATTTTATGAATGGTATAAAAATATGGACAAATATGGAGGATATTATAGGTTTGTAAAGTATATATATTCTTGATCAGCATGACAATCCGATTCGATATCTGCTTGTATTTTTCTGTAAACTGTAAGCTGCTTAAGTAAAATTCATAAAGGTCGAACCACTGTAACACATAGCCATATGCTCTGTCTCTCTCACTCACAAACAGATTTCTTGGAATGTGAATGTGTTGTATGTATGTACGTGTCCCTTAGTAGCCTTCTATATTCAAAAAATTACTTCTAAAAAAAAAAATGCTGTTAGAGCTGAACTGACTCAAACTACGAAATGATCATCATAATATTTGATTATTTTTTTATTTTTCTATAACAATTTTAGTCATAATACTACATATATTTGATCAGATACGTAATGTAATGCATACATCTCTGAAACTCAAATACTTCTGCATTTATGGTTTCCATAAATCCTATTATAGCAGCAAAGCCAACAATAGTTTTATCAAAGTTAATATTCCGGCTAATCCATTCATCTCTCTTGACCCAATGTACTTCGCAAGGAGTTTTTGATCACATTTAGTTTTGAAAATAATCCTTCGGCTGTCGCGACTGCCACTGGAATGGTCAAGTTCATGAGACACGCAGTATAAACGTCAGGGTGCTTTCAAGTTAAAGTACTTTGTTCGATGATTCAAAAATGGTGAATCTGCTGCTCGCGGGATCAATGAAAGGTTGAGACAGATGAGATGTTAGCTGTCCGTGCTGCACTGGGAATCGCCTATTCGTGAAATTAAAACATCTTTTTTAATGGAATTTTTTTGTTATAACCGCTACGGCCCTGTGACAGTTTGTGTGTTTGTATACCAGAACGCATGCACAAAATATTTGAAGGAAGTTAATGAAGATGTGTCGCTGCCTATTGTTGCAGCTAAAGGAAATACGTTTTAGACTCTTGCTTTCAACTTTTAGGAATAAAATGGATATAGTTCAAATAATAAAGGAAGGCAAGCCGAAGCTTTTCTACCATTCACATTAACAATACACAGCCGATCTAGATGAAATCTGTTCGGCGTTCGTGGGGCTACAGTATATACAAGATGAATTGTTTTGATTGGATGAAAAATATAAAAAATATTCTACTAAGTGTTCATTCTTTAACAATCATTATATATTGTAGCTACATAATATAATTGTCAGATCTAGATGAAATTCGAACTTAATTAGCGTGCAGACAAGAGAAGCACCCTTAAAGCTTTTAATACTTCTGAGACCTTTGTTTTGAAACAGATCGACGGACGGACGGACGAACAGACGGACAGACAGACATGGTTATATCGACTCCATGCTGTCATGCTGATCATCCATATATATGCTTTATACAGTCGGAAACGGTTTCTTCTGTACATTGCAAACTTTGTGACAAAATTAATATACCATTTTGTGAATGGTATAAAAATGAGGCAGTATCACTACTTGCGAAACATTTCTACATGAACAGTACGTTCTCTTCGTTAGGCCCTAAAAAATGCTTACTGCAATAATTGTCATTTATGTATTTAAAACTAGCTGTTTGCCTTTACAGCACGGATTTCTTGCAACTTCTTCTCGATCTGTATGTTCTGTTCTGTACATCCAGTTTTATCTTTCTCTTCTTTTCGTACTTTTTTTCTGTCTCATCTCTTCACATACTTGAACTACTTCCTTTTCTCTCCTCTCCTTTCTCTTCTCTCTTTCTTTTTTTTGTTCTCCTCTTTGCACTTCTCCAAGTCTTCTTTCTGTCTCATCTATTACACATTGCTCTGCTGTTTGCTCAACAACGCACTTTTTCACCATTCCTTGCCTGCGTTTTTGATCGTTTTCTATAGCAAGTGAGGTTTCATTAGATGGTTAGCTTAGGTTGGATCATCTACGTAAATTCAAATGCAATATAAATATTTGGCCCCAAAAATCTAAGCCAAATCAGTTTCATTCCTCCACGGGGAAAACCTGAAAGAACTTTTTATGACATGAATAGTATACCACGTACTTCTGGTAATCGATATTACAATACTGTTAAATTTTTGGTCAAGCAGTTTAGGCGTCCATAAAAGCCAACCACTTAGAAAACCATCAATTTCACAAAATATACATAGATAAGATCTAAGAGTAACCCAATACCTATAACGAGAACTCATACCGATAAAGTGATCCTACTTTTTTTAAATGGGATAGACTTGCTCTTTAGACCCAATTGTTCTCAATGCAGTTTGTATCAGCTACAAACAAATTTTAAGTATTTATTTTTGTCGGAGATATATGCTGCTGGGCTACACTGCCATTGTTTATCTGTTGATTTGTTAAGACGTAAACACGTATTTGTGCACTTATCTTATGCCGAAAGTATTAAACATTCATCAAAGTGATCGATTACCTAAATAAATAGCTTTTAATATGCTTGTATTGGACCATATACAAATAGCAAAATAAATATACTAAGTTGGATAACTTTAACATGAAATCATTTATGGCCACAATCCTTTAATGAGGCTTAGTTCAATATTTAACATGTTTATATTCTTGTCATCCTCTGAAACAAGACCAAAAACAAACAATAACAATGCCGACAACAAACAATAGCTGAATCAGACTCAGACATGAGAAGCATCAGTGTCTGAGCCAACACCAACAGCAGCAGTAACAACAAAAATGGCAACAACAGCAAAAACAACCACAACAACGACGACAACACCGACAAAATCAGCATAGCTGACACTAGTACTACGCAGCACTTTGCACATTTCTGCAGCCATAATTATAGTCGATAATCTGAGCGTTCATTATTTTAATTATTGTAATTTACCAAGTTTGCATATTATAACAAATGGACCTCCATTCCGGTCATTTTAGCATTAATTTATGTATGTGCACATACACACTCGTACACACACAAGCACAGAATGAGGACAGACAGCCATGCGGCAATGGCCAGGACTTGAATTGAAGATAAACGGAGCAGAGCACAAATACACGGGTTAAACTCTGACGCATTAGACCACAAACCACACACAGTTGGAGGACTCTGAGAAGGATGTTGTTGTTAGACAGTGGTGGCTTAGCTAATTTAAGAGCGATATCAAAGGATTATGTTATATTTAGCTATTGTGTAAGGCCGTCAAATAGACACCTAAACTATTGAAGCGATTTTTATTTTATTGGTCCGACACTTAAAAATGGAGGGGATATTTTAATGGAAAAGCAGTTCGAACAAATTAAGCCTATTGCGATGATAACCTTGTTTATAAAACTATCTGTTGTGGAATATAATATGTAGGTGTAATAAGATATCCAGGTTATGAGAAAACGAACCCCCCCTAAGCAACTTAGAAGGTAACATGTAATGATGTAAAATTTAAAACACCAATTATAATCTATATTTGGCTTTTTGTTTATACTAAGCAGGATGCATCTATATGTTGAGAAAACCCAAAAATATACACGAAATTTCTGCAGTCGTAAACATTTAAATTGATTTAAAGGCAAATAAAGTGGTATCTATGCAAATCAATCTTGTTTACGTTACAAATAACTCAACCACCACAAATTTAGCCTTTACAACTCTTATTTCATCAATAAAATG
Organism: Hirtodrosophila duncani; assembly: GCA_037043425.1. NCBI lineage: Eukaryota > Metazoa > Arthropoda > Insecta > Diptera > Drosophilidae > Hirtodrosophila > Hirtodrosophila duncani. The sequence goes on along the minus strand of JBAMBM010000656.1, from coordinate 1,258,506 downwards.
TCTGATTATATATAAACTGCTTCGTTTTATTTAGCTCTTTTATTGCAAGTCTTGGCTGGTTTTTCTGTTGGATATTTTGCCAGCACTGATTATAGCACGCCAAACTCCAGCCAAACCTCGGCCAACTAATTTGAATTACTGAGCTTCACATTATGCCCCGTCGCCGTCGCTATTCCCCCCACAAGAACAAGGGTAATTATGACCAGAACTCGGACGCTACGATGCACCATCATAAAGGAAAACGGACCAAAACAGCTGAAGGCTAAAACTGATGTTCGGCCGTTGGCCATGCCGAGAATGAAGGGTGTGAGTAAAGGCAACGGCTGTGGCTGCGGCTGCACAATGTCCTAAATTGTGCAACATTTCCTTGCGGCGGCCATTATGAGGCAGCGGCAGCGGCAGCCGCTACAAAAGTGCTTGAATATTCATGTTATACTGTCTTGCATTTTCCATAATATAAAATATAAATTTATGTTTATTTAAAATACTGGAACGTCGCCGTCTTTCCTACAGATAATTATCGGATTATGATCTGTGACTCTAATTACGGGTGTAAGGCTCCTTGCTTGCATAAACTGGCTGATGGAAATGGAGCAAACCCAGTCTTTATATATGGAGAAAATGCAATAATATAGATATACATAGACAAATCTTTGAATATGCACATATAAGTTGCAGAAAAGAGACTTGAAAAACTGAAACTGGTCTATATGTTTAGTATTTCTTCTGCCTGCCAGCGTCAAAGTCATTCAAAAGTTAAAACAATTAGTAAAACTAGTAAAAGCGTAGTGGCACTTTCTATCCTTAAACAGAGACCAGCTGTTAAGTGAAGTATAAGTAATTGCATATACATTTCAGATAAGAAATTCTCTTACTGTCCAATGATTTTTATATTAAGAAATTTCTCCCATCATCAAAGTTGGTCTTTTCTCTAAATTCAATTGGCCACTTCAATACCTGAATAAAATACGTTTACAAATAGGTGACTTATGTTAGCCTATATCCTAATATGTATTGAAATTGACAAAATTTAATTATATATCAGATCATTCGAATTACCAACTATATATATTGCATTATAGTTTTATTTGAAATTGCCAAAAACATTTTTGGAATACAGAATTTTGTATAGATAGGCAGATATCTGGCAGCCCAAAATATAATTTTTAATTCGTCAACAGAAATTTATTCAAAATTAAATGGAGAATACCTTATGAAAAACTTTATTGAGTGAAAAGTTGATTGTTGATCTGTGGATTTATTAAAATTTCTTTGATAAGAAAAAGTAAATCATCGTCGAATCAATGACTCAGTTATTGAAGCAACAGATTTTGATATATTTTGTTTTTAATTTAACTTAATAAATATTTTCTTTCATATAAGTGATAATTAAGCTCTGCTAATATTTGTTTATGCCAAATAGGTTACCATCGTCCAGAGCTTGTGCTTGAATTGTAGAAAATTTTTTTAAATGTCGGTAATATTTGGGGTTTAATTTATAAGTAGGAAAAGGAATTCATGAAAATTGCAAAATAAATCTTTCCCAACCCCATGAAGTACATATATTCCTGTTCAAGATCAATATCTGAGGCGAACTTTTCATGACCTTTTGCCTATCCGTATGGACACAAAGATCCTGTAACACTTAGAATAACATATTAACACATTATCTACCGATCTGGGAAAAATCACAATGACAATACCAACATGTTTATGTATATTTCTGATCTGTTCGATTGCTATTTGAAACAAATTGTGACTCCCATTTATTAGTATTGATATCGTCTGATTGTCCAAATAGTTGCACAAGCAATTTGTCTGTCTGACTCCTCTTCGATTTGCGTAATAAAACATATATTAAATAAATAAAGTACTTGAAAACGGCTTACCTGATTTGCCGACGGGTAACCATATCCAAACTGCGCATATGCAGCCATCGTCGCTTGCGCCTTCGACTCGCTGATGTCGCAGCGCAACAACGACAACAACAATCACACGCGATTGCGAATGCGAGCTCGACCTGTGGTAAGGGTCCGGGTCGAGTGTGAGTGCTCGCAGTGGGGCGTCCGCGCCCTGCAAGGATGCTGCCGGGATGCTGATGCTAGTCAAGTGTTTGACAAGGGGTTGGGCAGGGTACGGGAGCGGGTACGTGGTGTGGTGGGGCAGAGCCGGGTGGGGGTGGCGTGCGTGCTTGGCGGTGAGCGCAGCTAAGCACTCTGGGCGCTTTTGTTGTTTGTTGGTTTGTTGAATGTTGCCCTATTGTTGTTGCTGTTGTCGTTGTTGTTGCTGTTGGCCTTGTTGAAAATTGATAAAACAAATTGTCGATGTCGAGCAGTTCTGTTAATGTCGCCGGAGCCGGAAAATGTGTTGTTTGTTTTGTATGACTTTGCTTTTATTCGTTTGCGTTCACGTTTACTTCAGTTTTATTGACTTTCGGCTCTTTTGCCATCCGCGTCGGTCACTCCGAGTCAGCCGGTCATGCCAATGGCAGCCCTCCAACTATCCCTATCCCCATCCAGCTATCCAGCCTGCAAACAGCAGCCGCGAGGCGACAAATCGGATTGCGATTGAGGTGTTTGCGCTACAATACGTATCGCATAGTGATGTTTACATATGTATGTATGTCAATGGGTCGCATGCACATCCATAATCCCCGGTTCTATTGTTTGCACAAGGGTTAATTCAAATTGTACGTATGTTTGTTTGTTTGTTTTTATGAACATTTATAGTATTTTATAAATTGAATCACTTTGAACAGAAAATGATAATTCTCTTCTCAAATATATTGCACACACTTTTCAAATGCACGGCGGCGATCAACATTTACTGACTGAAACGAGTTTCAGCTTCAGCTTCAGCTTCACAACCTGTCAGTGAATGGCCTCTGAGCGTTACGTATAAGTCGCTATTTCGAGTTCGAGTTCGTCGCCAGCACAGGCACTGCCGAGATGTGCACCTAATCGCGTTTCAAACTGGTCTGTCGGTGTCGGCAGCAGAGTCACCAGCACGGCCTGGCACACGAGGCCGTCCCCGTCTTGGGAGCGCGAGTGAGATGGCCAACCGCCCTGCGGACTCGCTGTACATGCCAGAGAGAGCAAGCGACTGTTCTGGTTGGCAGTCGTTCCAACCAGAGAGCGCAACACGGGCACATCTGCCGTTTTGTACGAGCCATTTTGTCATGGGTGTAAGCGAGATGGAATGCTAGCAATTATATGAGAGTTGTTACCAAGGGATTTTGTTGTTGCCGTAGACTACGCCCACCTCCGACTGGAAATCGAATTGTTCACTCTCGTCGCCTTTCCCCTTCTGATGCACTGGAAGCAATTTTATGGCGGCCTGAAGGCGATCGAGCCTCGTCAGCCACCAATATTTATGTTAGCGGTGTAGGTCCTTACCAATGTCCAATACACATATAATACAGCTGATATTGAGAATACGCCATTAAAGGGTCCCAAAAAACGAGATATGTAGAGACAACGATTACTATTTATAGAAATGTCTATTTCTAAATATTAGATTTAATGTTGAGACACGACAGCTGTGTTAAGTAAATAATGCTGTGGCACGTCATAATTGTGTCACTCAATTTATTTGTATTTTATTTAAAATAATTTATTTAAATAAGGGAATAAATGATTCTTTTTTTTAAGTTAGATCAATTACTCGGAAATAGTACGCTTTAGAAAACCTAACTTGACTTGACTAACTTTGACTTCCGATTAAATTTCCTTCTTTGGCGGTAACGGACTTTCTTCCAAATGCGGCTTGACTCAATATATTTCAAATTTTCTTAGATTGCATCAAATTCACAAAAATGCCTTTGGTATAAAGGCTTAAATTTAAATCATTAAAGCTATATTTGATTAATCTTGCTGCTGGAAGTTTTCAGTTGGATCTTGATTGCTGTGAATACGCAAGATAAGAAAAATGCTATTGGATCAAATTATTGCAGAACTTTCGAGCTGGCGATCATCATTTGAGAATGCATCAGCTTACACTGCTCTCTGGAACCCAGATCCCCTAAATGAAATATATAATCTCATAGTGATTAAGTTTATTAAATTTTATAGAACAGATATAACAAAAATAAAGAAAAGACAACTCTTCGGAATTGCCGAATCTTCTATACCATTCAGCTTGAATTTATGTAACAAACGTTTTACTTAACTCAAATTAATTATCTTCTTTTGCGAGCACTTAAGTAAAAGCTTTTCATTGTTTTCTAATAAATTTATTTGTTCTGAAACAGTTAGTTCTTTGCCTGCTATATGATAAAGTTGTCCGATCCGGATGGATCAAAACTCAGCCAGCAGCATATGTAGGAAGCTGCTGTTATTCCTATTATTGTTAATAATATATTAAATTATTTAAATCTTTTCAGATAATCATTATTCATTATTTTACACACACTTAGTTCACATTTAACTAAATCGAATATTATTTATTATGTTGATCTTTTTTTACAATTTTCTTCAAAGTTGAGTTTTACAACGAAAAATCATATTTTCTAATTCAATTTTCATTTAATGATAAGTGTAGTAATGCTACAAAGGAAAATAGGAAAAACGTTCAATAAAACATTTACATTTACAACTTATGGCTATAACTAGGGGACTACTATTATAGATCTTTGCCTAATTAGCCTAATATAGTAAAATCTCACGAACATGGTGAGATATTCTAGTTGCGTTTGCTAAAGTTGTCTGTCTATTTGTGGATACGAGAGGTGGAATAGTAAAGTAAAAGATTGAGTACAATTTTTGTATTTTTTAGCAGCTTGCAGCCTTACCCAGTGGATAGGTGATTATTATCCTAATCTAATATAAAACTTCCAGTCTGTAAAGCATTTAAGTTATAAGGACATATATCGATTTAAATATGGTAAGCATATATTATATATAAAAATTTATCTAAACTTATATCAACTGCGATAATAATCTCTCCAATCATAATGATCTTTCTTTCAATTGAATTCAATTTAATAAAACTTAAAATTAAGCAAACTTTCATGTTATTATAAGTGTGAAAGGAATATCTCTAACTTGCAAGTTATGTTTCTTCAAATTTGTCAAACCAAAAACAGCAAATTCAAAGTGTAAATCTATCATGAGAAACTGTTATTTGAAGTTGGAAGTGAAATGTAATATGAATTCAAAAATATTTTCTTTTAGGTATTATTTCCTGTATTTTATTTACAATTAGTGATTCGTTTTTAATCATTATATCGAACTCTTGTTAGGTGAGCTGTTTGCGAGGGCTTAGACCCTACGCTGCTTTTGTTGTCTTCAATTCGATAGACTACAGATAATGATCAAAGAGTTGAAAACTTATTGAGTAATTTGTGCAAGTCGAATACCCTTGTAGGCGTTTATATCCTGAATAAATTTTACCTTTCTAAGTTAAGAGCTTCAACAACTGTATTTAAATTTACTTTGAGCTGTTCATCGGAACCTTCTTAAACTAATTAACTTATTCAACTTTTATTACACATATTAGAACCATCTTACAACACTTGAAATTCTATAATCCACTCATTCTTTGTTAGGACTAATTTTATTTAATATAAAATTCGCTCTGATTACAATTATACAAGCAATGTAAATGCAATGTTATCTGCTGGGTTAATAGGAACAAATTTCACACTCATCCCTGCTTATTGGTCAATTGCCATAGTAAATCGAAATGCTCCGAGCTCTAAAAAACAACAAACAATTATATTTAAAACTTAAGACAGGCCACTTAAAGGGGCAACACTTGAATGCCTTCTTATTTATGGAAGATAGGGTCATCGAGATGACGGATGCGACAGTTTTGGAGGAATTCTTGTAAAACGAAACTTCTCTCAATGTTTTGGGGTGTTAACGCGCCGTCATTTATTAGAAGTGCACTGCGTGTCCTGCCTCAGATGAAAGAGCAGCACATGTTTTTCTTTTGTATTTTTTCGGTGTCGTCTTAGCATTAGATTAGGGCTCTATAAGCAATGACTGTACACGCATGAGCCCAAAGAGACCAGGCCAGCAGCTCAAGATCATTTGAATTTGTGTGGTTTCGAATGCTGCGTGCACTTGGTGGCGCCAAGAAATCGATATATAACGCTCTCTCAGTGGGCACATGGCTAGGACCCGACCCAGGCTCAATGCAGTCGTCATGGACACATATCAGCACACATCCGTACATATATACTCATATAGATATACATACATTTGTATATAAATTTCATTGCATTATAACTACCCGTGTGTCGTAGGGGGATATTACGAAAACCAAAACTGCCAATCGACTTTAAATACCAACACAGGATTTCTCTGCTTGAAAACTTTAGTTGTTTATGAGAACTGTGACAGATGTTGCATTTCGTTTAAGGAACATACACACGTACACCTTCTTCACACTCGCACACACAAAAGCAGAACAGTCCCATTGCCACAGCTTTAACCCTGTTTGCATTTTGTCAAACATAAACTCAACAATTTTCTCTGACTGGACAGGACATGCAGATTATATTGAAAACAATTTAAATGTAGATTTCGGCGTTACGAGATATTATTCTTTGACACCAGGTGCGGAGTCTCTGGACCACACTTGCACATGGATAAGGCTTTGCGTTCCTGCGTGTGCGAGTCAGAGAGTGGGCGGGTGCATGCACGACACCGGCTCCAGCTGCACGGAAGGGAGTTGCAGGCACTCAAAGCCCACCTCCCTCCCATGCTCATCCCCATAGCCATGCCTCATCCCTCATGACGCTTCTTACTTAAGTGTTGTTTCATGTCACCTGGAAAGCATTTGGACATGAAATTGTCGCTTTTCAGTATGTGAAACACATACCTACACACATGTGAAACATAAACGAGGGCCAATCAAAAAGTTGATGAGCCATATAAATTGTGCCTCTTTCTATCTGAGATTCGGAAGGAAAGAAGAGATTCTTAACTAATGAAATCAGCGCGTTAGAATTCACAATAGATTAAAGAGTCGAAGTGGTAGGACGAATGCAAAACGCCTTGAATGAAGAGATGGTTGTGGATCTCAAGTTTGCTGTCTCAAACAGTAATTCCGATGAACTGTTTATATATTGCGGAGAGGCTTAAAACGATTACAGTCTTTATTCAGTCAATATTCAGTTTATTAATAAAAGTCAAGCAAATAAACGTTAATTATCACTGTGGTAAATATATTTTTGTTTATTTTGTCTGATGTTCATTTTGTGTGATTTCAAAGGAAGTCAATTAAATGGATTATGTTCTTCCAACATCAAGTGAGCCGTTAATCTGCCCTCGTACAAACAATCAGTTAGATATTTTAAATGTGCTTCCGCTCAAAGGACAATGGTGGAAAATCTGCTTAAATTGAAGTCTTCGTATTTCGTGAGTCGATATGTTAGTTATGAATGTGTGCTTATGTATGCTTGCATATACATACACACATGGGTAAATATGTTTATTTAAATAGTATATTTGTATAGCTGTAATAAAGTTCTTTGGCACAGGATAAACGATAAAGTCACCGGAACACGCACACAAAGGACTCTATGCAAATTGCTTTAGATAAAGTTATCTGTGTTTGTGTCATTTATTCTTGGTCCAGGGGGAGCCATGTTTTGTGTTCTTACAGTAAAGATTTTGTGGCAAATTGCAGAAATCCTCGTGCATGTGACAATTTTAATTGTATCAAAGTAAGCCGCTTCCCATCCAAGTGGGGGAATGCTTCCATTTTTGAGCACCAAAAGCAGACACCTTGGAATCTATGTCGGTCGATTGGTGGGTTGATGTATCAACATCAAACATCAGGTTTGGTTGCCTATTCAGTTCATTGTTCAGCGCTGAGAGAGACGCAAGCGTGCGAGGCGTGCCACCAATCAGTGTTGGCTGTTATCAGCGGCAGTGATATCGTTAGCCGTATCAGCACCTGGCATCTTATCGACCACTTGAAAATGAAATTGCTGCTCAAACAAAACAAAAGCCCACACAACATTTTCTAAACATTCATAAATGGAAACATATTTACTCACTTTTCAAAACAAATCAACAAATCGGTACTCTTTGTGATTCAAGTGCCGTTGGCGCGCCCGAAACTGAGCCCGAGAAGTCGAAGCTAGACGTACAGCTAGAGCGTGGTGGTGCCCTTCCTTCCCTATCCTTACTCTCCGCTCCTCTCCCTCTCACCGTTCCCTCTTCCCTGCGCGTACGTTCGCTTTTGTCGGCATTTCGACTACAACGACAGTCACGATTGATTGTCGCACCGATTGACGGTGATTTCTAATTTCCAATTGGTTTCTGAAACACACACTTGTACTCATATTATCGGTGCCGAGCCTCACACTCGTACAGTCGCATTGACACACTCGCACGTGATAAGTGGCCGCCGGTGCTCGGGCTTGAGCTCTGGAGCATGGTAATTATAAGTAGATGATTTGTATGTATGGACAGCTGCCTTTGGCATGCACCAAAGCCACGACTGTGTCTAGATATACCTAGGGTAAGACCCCCATACGAAGACGATCAATTGCATTTTCACGAATCCAGGTTGTTCCCGATTTGAAATGGGTGAAGTACTTATCAATATATTTAGAATTCCTACACGTAGCAATGTCATTAGTCGAACTTTAAAGATTTCATTGATATTCAAATTTAAATACTTATTCCAGATAATTATTAATGGAAAGTAAAATTGTAAAATCTTTTAAGTGCTCTCCGGTAGAAGGGGCTATTTCAATGTTCAAAGCCAGTTCAGATTAAACCAATCGCAGCTACACGGTCTATATATTTAGAGCTAAAATATTTAAACTTTGATATTAAACTTTGGTATGATTTGAACATTTTCATGCTCAAACTCTAATTTAAACCCATTGTTTGTGTCATTTATAAAATGTACTCGTAGATATCGTAGATCTAGGGTTCTTTAATAGATTAAAGCAAAAGTTTGTAAGATGCTGCCGAAATCATGGAATTTGACGGCCTCCTGAAAGTATTTCTATGGTAGCTGAAAAAACAAGACAGCAGATCCTTTCGCTCTCTCACGCCACGACCCGCTAATCCAAACAGTGAGAATACTACACGTGGATAAAACTAAATGTCAAAGCCTTTGTCCTGACTGGAAATGGGATCGGGATCGGGACAATCGGGAATCCGACGGGTCTCGTGCATTCTCATCGTAATCAGGAATAAAGGAAAATACCATGAAATGTGCAGACGAGGCCGGCCGAGATTCTGAAATGCTCGCGCCTTCAGGGATTTTTGGACGTCTTACAACATTTAAAAGCGAAATGTAACTCTGTTTTTATCATGCTTGATAATATTTATGAATCGTTTTCAGAACTTCAGATACTTTTAGTGGAAAGAAATTTTAAAAAGAGACGGTCAAACATTGACTATAACTTTTTAAAAGAAATTGTTAACTTTTCGTACATTATCAAAGAGTGCTCTGAGTGTTGGAATTCTGTTATAGAACTGACCGACCATAAACAGCACTTCAACAACAGCTTTAATAAACCGTCGTGAGTCAACCACTTGGCATTATGTTGCATTGTTTTTAAATCCTCCTTTCAAAGAGCTAAGTTTCTTGTCTGTAGAAACGAAAAAGCAAGTTCACGCAACAAAAATATCAATAAAAGTTGCGAGGTTCAAATAAGTACAAAAAAAGAAGAGCTTTTATGAACAACGTATTACTTATAAGAATAAGGTACCACTTTCATCGTTTTGGAAATATTTTAACAAGCTTCAACTAATGCAATCATTTGCTAGACAGGTATTAAATGTGCTCACCTCATCCGCTCATGAGATAGGGCATTTTCCACTTCCAGTAGAATACTGGAAGAAAGGAGAATTTTTGGAAAAATCTTATTTTTTAACCAAAAAATAATTAAATTTGATCAAAAAAGTGCTGGCGAAATTATAATTTTGACACGCAATTTTTTTGTTTTCTTTATTTTAATAATACTAAAAATTAAATGTTAACGCATTTATAATAGCAGAGTTTTTGAATTGAAAAGTTCGGACCCATCGGAAAAATTTTAAAATATCCGGGATCGGACGAGATTGCAAGCAACATTTTTCTTTTCTTGACGCCTAAAGTATTGGACCGATGCCCTTGCAATTTTTAAAGAATACTAATAGCTACTAGGTTAAGATCAACAGCTATATATCGGTATAGAAACACGAGATATCGATAATGTACTAGTATCTCCCAACAGAAGGTATAGAGCTTTTATATCAATATATGGACAAGCCGGAACATTGCTTGGAAAACAAATTAATCGACTTATGTATCGATAATTGTTTTAGAATCATTTTTAGTATATAAATATTGGAGAGAAAAAGATCAAGAGCTATGTAGTGGTGTAGAAACCCCCATTTATCGATAAGTATCGATGTATATTGGTTTGGAATAATTTGTTCAATGTACTGATAAAGAGCTATTGCGTGGATAACCAAAAATTATTGGTACAAATCTTTATCAGACAGCTATAACACATACGATGGCATTGCCACATACACCCAAATATTGTCGCTTGTATTTGGTAATAGAGAAAATTATCAATGATGTGTATAAACATGTAAGTAAGAAATGTATATGTATATCATGATATGTGTGCGTATGCATGTGTGTGTCTCCGTTTTGCTGCCAGTGCTTTTAGCTATATTTATATATATTTGTTCGTTTACTCTGATCTTTGATCTTAATGCGCGTTTAGCTGTTCATATGGACAGACGAGCGATCAGACAGACAGACGGAGTACGTGGCTTGATGTTGATTGATGCTGGTCAAAAATAACTGTACTTTAAATTATGCCGTGTTGCATAATTCAAAGGAATATATACTTATGTTAAATATATATGTACTTTTAGTTCTACACAAATTCAAATTCACTCTTTAATTTACATTTGGAAAAGAAACAAAAAGTTAGCCCTGGTCAACTGGCTAGATTATATTAATTACTTATGGTATTTTTATATTTCCAATTAAAGAAACTGTCTACTAAATCTATAGAAATTGTGAAATTATTTTGATAGGACTATTCTTGAATTCCTTGGAATTAATAAGCAGCGATTCTATTGAGTCCTATAATTTCTCTCAGTGAACTTGTTTCTGTTCTCTGAGTTTGCCAAGGACTAACTTTTCGGATTTATGCCTTGTACTTATGCGTATCCCAAGAGGAGAAAACTGTAGCCAAAAATAGGCAACGTCAAAGCAATTTCCAAAGTCTGCATATTCGTTTATTTGGATTAATTGAGCGCAGGTACAGAACGTTCGCCAACGACAACCACAAACAGATTTAGCCAGAGCAATATACCTACCTGCATGTTTTCAAAAGTCTCTCCAAAGTCCAACAAGGCTAAGTTGTATACCTCAGAGAATTGCCTTGGCATTATGTTGAGATTGTGCTGTAAAATTTAAGAGATATAAGCAAATGCTTTATATTCTACGTTCTTGCAAATTCTGTTTCAAATGCAAACAAATTCGAGTCAGTTGTGGCCCCTTGGCATCCTGGTCCTACGCCCTAATATATACATAAAATTTAAGGTAATATTCTCTTTGATTATTTCACCTGTACTTTGTAAAATCATATGGCACACATAAGACTGCTCTTTTAAAATCAGTACATATTTTCTTGTCACTAGAAACACTAGCTGCAAAGCTTAAGCCGAGTATAATTCATGACGTCATTAAATATGAGACCTTCGTTCCCATGGTTACTAAAATAAAAACGGAGGAACACTACAGGAGTTATAATGATGTTATAATTTACTGCATATATTGATAAAAGTTCGTATATGCAGGGTTGTAATATGTGATCTTAGATATGTCGTCTTCACGATCAAACCTTTTTAATTATTTGCATGTTAATGCAGACACACATATGTGAAATATTCACACTCGTTCATGCAAATGCATTTGCTTTCTGCCCCAACTTTTTGCCACCCAATCGACTATGATGGCACAATTATAAATTATCTGGTCTTCCCCTGTCCATGGAGTGGGGCAATTTTATGAGTTGTCACATCGCGTACGAGAACTTCGTTCAAGTAAAATGCATGTTTGCCACCCAAAGTGTACATTTTCGAATTTCGAAATTAAATTCCGTGTCTTTCTGTGTAAATCATTTGCAAAATTAAGCGCAGCCCCGCCGCAGCTAGTGGAGCAGAGTCCGTGGCAATTTATCAAAAATAAATCATTTTGACGAGTTGCCAGAGGCTGTGCAGGCTGCAGAGGCCAACTGCAAGTGCAAATGCGGATTCGAATGCGGACTCAGTGGCACCGCAACAGCAACACGGCCGGCCGTCACCCAAGTACATACCTGTCGGCAGGGCTGCCAGGCCCGTGATAAATGGGAGATTAGTTTGCAAATTGTAGAGCGCGGCACTGAAATGTCCATGTCCATGTCCATGCACCTTGACAAGCACCCCAACAAGACGAAGCGACGTCTGCTTATTTATTTGTGCGTAACACAGTAATTAGTGCTTGATTTGATGTACTGCACTCCCAACACTTCCAACACAGCAATAATAGTGAAATCAAAACCAAAAATAAACTCACTTTGGGGCTTCCATGAATCTTAATAGAATGATATACTTTTTTGTTTGCTTGAGGGACTACAGCTGCAAATCAAATCTGAATCATAGAGTCTGAGTTATTGAGCATATAAAATCAAACTTCTAACTTTGAAAATCCTCATCCCATGCTCAAAAAAAATACAGCCCTCATTCTGTATTGGAGTCAATCATAAAACAAAAGTACGAAATGATCCTTAGAAATACAATTTGTATACCCGTACCTATGCATATATTGTATTTGAATTGTGTCATGATATTTGTAAAGCAGAAAAGGAAGCATCTCCGACCCCAAAAAGTGTATATATTCTTGATCAGACTGATAAGCTGATATCCATGTCCCTCTGTCTGCCAGCCTGTTTCTAAGCGAACTACTCTCTCAGTTTCTTTCTGGTAGAAATGCTAATATATAATAATGATTACTCAGAACTCACATTTAATGGCGCTAATGGTTGTCTGTTCTTAAAAAGGTCTCTGCAAATATGTCTAAACTTCGGACATCTTAACTTAAAAGGCATATTTCTCTCTTATTGTTACAACCTTCTCAACTGACAACAAGAAGTTCTATCTAACTTTGGCTAACTATAATTATATATGCCAAATTTATATCAGTATGAAAACGTATACAACATTTCCCTTATTTATGAAATTATTGCAATTGGGAAATTATTGCATACCGTGACTTTAAATATGATATATTTAAATACATAAATATCAGCACACATTTTTGGGCAATTCTTATTTAATATTTGCTTTGCATAGTTAATGAAATTGTTATTAATATTTGTGCACTTTATGTGTAAAGAATACACATATATTACCTTAATTTTGTATAGTAAATTTTGTTACAAAAACGCTGCAGTAACTGAAGTTTCCACTACATAAGACCCTTAGTAGTGTTTACCCTCAAGTATCATTAAAGTACACTTCCACTTCTCTTGCTTTATAAAAAGGAAGAAATAATGATTTTAAAATTAATTCATATCGATTTAAACAAATTGAAACAATGCTCAACAACCCCTGGCTGGCATCAGCATAGTCAACTAATTGTCAGCAAGTGTACATAAGTACATACATTCATTCATACATCTATACTATATGCTTGCTTGAACTGTAAAAAATTGCCTTTCGCTGCTGACAACAGTCGCTGTCGACCGAATTTAAAAGCAATCATTAATTATGTAGGCTTGGTTTTTCGGCAAACATCTGTCGTAAGTAAGAGTAAGAGAATGACGCTAATGCTAACGCTCTATGTATGTGAAATGTGCCCGTGCACACGAGCCTGTGCCAGGAATACACCGTACTTATTCAAGAATATTAAATTTATCAAATGTCTATTCACAAATTTATTTAGTTAGTGCATAAGGTGGATACGAGCATATACATAAATCTCTTTAAATCTCTTAATGACTAACTGGTTAGAAGGCCACGCGCAGCCTAACGAATAAGACTGAAAATTGCACAGCAGTTCGATTTCATGGCGTAGGTAAGCTCTGGAATACCGCTTCAACAAATTTGTACCGCAAGTAAGGCCACAGCGGCCTCCAAGTTGATTTAAGAAAATATTTCATATCTTTGCATATAATCGAGATGCTTGCCACATCTTGCTTGAATCGGAATAAGTGTGATCCATTTACAGCGAACATTTTAGAGTTGCCCACTTACAAGATAGCTTGGAACCCTGGAAATATCTGGAAATCAGCAGTACATCTGCATATGAAACCCTTGCAGAGGTATAACTTTGTCACAACATTTGTAATGCATAGAAAAAAGCATCTCCGACGAAGTATATTTATTCTTGATCAGCATAACAAGCCAAGTCGATAAAGCCATGCCCATTTGTCTCTCTGACTTTCCGTGTTTCTGTCTGTTTCTATGCAAAATAGTGTCTCAGTTTTAGAGCTATCGTATTTACCATAGACTTCTTTCAGCTGTAAGCTGCTCATATGTCAAAATCGTTCAGATACGAACCCATATCTTATAGCTCCCATGTAACCGACCGATTCGGAATGAACTCTTAGTACAGCAAAATTATTGTTTTTATACTCGTACTCTAGTAGAGTAAACGAGTATATTGTATTCGTGCAAATGTATATAACATATTCTTGATCAGCATCAACAGCCTAGTCGATCTAGGCATGTCCGTCTGTCCCTCCGTATGAACACCTAGATCTCGGAGACTGTAAGAGCTAGAGACACCCAATTTGGTATGTAGACTCCCCTTGTGGGGCGTCAGAAACATTTTGTATGAGAATATTCATACGTTTTAGAAGCCTATATGTCTGCTGACCTCGGTAAATCCAGATTGGGTCTTTATATCATATAGCGCCCATATAATTGACCGATTCGGAATGAGCTCTTAGTATACAGGATCTTTTTTGTTATATTCGAATCCAACCAAATTTAGAACATGTCAGTTTTAGAAGCATCCACATATGCTGACCGAATTTCAACCGAATCTGCAAGAGTATGTAAGCTTTGGCAAACCGAAAGTAGTCAAGATTGCATTGCTTTATTATAGTCTATCTGTAAAGACATTACTCAGTTGGCCAAAAAACATGTTGGTTACCCAATCCATGTTTTTCTTCCTTATTACTGCAAAATTATTCTTCCTTCGGAAAAGTATGCTCTACATTTACATATAGATAGAAAATGCTGGAAATTACCTTCCCAGAGGTATTGTAATTGTACTGACCCCTATTTTCATCTTGCTGTTTATTCACTTCTTTACTTTCAGTACTTTACTTATTTTAGGAAGCCACTGAAATGGGCTTTACATTGGAATAAAATGCAATCCAGCCGATGCATTTTGAGAAAAATGCCTAGGGTACGCATATTAGTATGTTATAGTAATGACCAAAGCGACAAATAGATAACAAATCCTTTAGTGTTATTTCTGGTAATGAAAGTTTCGATAATGCATTAATATGAACTGATTATCTCCTGATTATTTTACTAGCATTCTGAAGTCTACATAAAGATACCTTTATAAGGTTATTAATTAACAACAAAAATGGATGCTTCTATAATGTTACATGGATGGAGCATGGATTCTCAAAAAGAAATCATCGAAACTAATTATTTGCGAATAGAAATCGCCATCGAAATTGTACAAAGTTAAGGCCCGCATCTTCAAGTTTCATTGTCATCCGTCTTTTAATGTATACATCATTCAGACGATTCCAATTGGAATGTTTTCATTGTCAATTTGGCATTTCAAATGTCAGATAAACGCAAATTATATGGTCATTCATGCGATCCACCTGAACCCATTCCCATTTGTTTGCCCATCCACCCCGTGGAGGTTTCGATCCGTTTCAAAATCCGATGTTGAAAAACGCTCAAGTCCGTGGAATACAATTAAACAAAAGTCCATAAATTCAATAAATAATTATTGCGACAAGGGCCCATGCCATTCGACAACGACATTATCCGCGGCTACATGAGCCGATGCCACATCTGCTCAGGCCCACGTCCAGAGCCGCGTGGGATGGTGGTGGCTATAATTTGGTCTGCAGTTAATGTACACAGCAAACTGCACTGCAAGTGCAGCTCCACAGACCACTAGGCGTATGCACATTTATTAAATGCACATCGGTCGTCGCATTTCTTGACCAGACCGCCGCGCAGCTCCAATTTGCAGCACAATGCAAATTGTATTGTAGTCGAGTTATTGTATAATTGGTGCAATGTCGGCCGGACAATGCGGCCGGGCATGGGGCAATGCCAGAGTCGGAGCCAGAGCCGGAGCCAGAGCCAGATCCCGGGTAATAGCTGCATCTACCGGGACCGTGCAACGGCGCTTCTGTTTGTGTCAATAAATTAAAATGAGAATTGATTCGCTTACGCCCGATTTAAGCAACAGCGGACCATTTTATGGGCAGACACTCGTACATACACATGCCCAGCCGTGTAAATAGTCCCAACTGGACAAGATAGGATACAAATGCACATGCAGATACAAACGCAGATACAGATACATTGACACTGTGTGCGGATCTCCAACTGGTGTCCCAATGCGTGTGCACACATTTCGAAACTATTAACAAACAAATTAAATGTTGGACCCGCACTTTAAAAATCAATTTCAGCACGCATTACAAGAAAACTCCATTAAACAAAAACAATCGCTGAGTTAAGAGTCCGAGTCCGAGTCTGAGTCTGAATCCGAACCCGAATCAGAACGCCGCGGCGTAGTCCGCCCGTTCGGACTTGCTAGACATAGTGTCACCATCTCGACTACAAACTAAGCAAGTACCGAAACAAGCGGCCGCATTAAGATAAGAGAAATCGTCTAACAAAACGCATAATCTACAGGAGGATTAAAAATCGGTAACACAATTTAAATTTATGTTTATCAAACACTTCGAATACGCCTGCAAGACCGTGGACTAAAACAAATCATGGAATAGCCCAAACATAAGCGAAGTCGCACTGGAACGCCGCGGACCCAGGCTGTCTGCCTCTTTTTCATTGAAAAACGACAACAACACGTACGAGGGCTGATCAAGAATTCGATGGTTTGATGATCATAAAACTGCATATGGGTATTTCTGAGCCCACGCACATGAAGACAAACAATGAACAATGCAAATTTTGTTCTTCGTTTTGATTTTTTGAAAGCTCTTCAGTATCAGTATAGTTAGTGTAAATGGTGGTAACCGTGTTTCTAGATAACAAATTCGTAAGAAAAATTTATAAAATTTATTAATAAGCAGACTTAAGGTGGAAATGAGTGAAAAACGTTAATTTTCTTTCGGCTGCCCACAATAATGTGATCACTTTTCGACTTAACCCACCAACAAACCGACTGCAAACACGTCGATTTACAGGTTTAAAAATCAGAAATTATAGAAATTTACTACTTGTACCGGAACAGCAACCCATAAATGTGGTATAGAAATGTATTTGTACTGCATTTATGAACTGATTTTTCTAACTTTATGGAGAGTTATAAAATCCTTACCCAAGTTTAATCCAAAATATTAGATCTGGCAATGGCACAAAATGTTTTTGTTCATCCAAATTGAACAAAATTTAGTTTTTATCCTTTTAAGAAGGCCCCACATTCACAGACAAAATTTTATTCATATCGGACACTTTATTATATAGCCCCCATATAGCCAAATGTTTGTGTTTCATCGAAATCGAGCCCCCAAATCTGAATTTGTCCGAAGTTTATCAAAAGCAGTTTGGTATATTTTGTAGGGGATTATTATTTACACTTGTTTATTTAGACTTTTTATATTGAACTTAAATATTAGACAGAAACGGACAATAAGACTTTTGGAGAGGCTTACTGCAGTTCTTACTGATCTACCCTCGTGCGCCCTCGTACATATATATTCATAGTAAATGTCAAGCCGAATAATAAAATTAGCTGGTTTAATGACAATGAAATTGTTGCAGTTCTGTGTCTCTGTGTCCGTCGACCGCCTTCACCAGCTTCATTACTAAAATATATGCGGCGAGGAAATCGAATGAGAGACCAATCAAACGGCATCGTAAATATTATCATGGCCATCTGCAACTTTGCAGCCTTAGAGGTCCACAGAGATGTCCCATAAATTAAGTCTGGTGACATTTCTTTGTCATGTTAATAAGGCCGCAAAGTGGATGTCGAAATTTGATAGGACATCTTAGATGCCTGCCTTTTAGAATCACAGACATTCACGCTAATAAAATGCAGGCCACAAAGGGTCACTCTTAAGAACACACTCGCATACTTATGTATTTCTTCCCAGAGTATGTTCCAGCATGCCTGGCCACCTAATCAAATCAAGTTTTCAACGAGTTTAGGTTTGGTTTAGGTATAGCAGACGTTGTGGCGACAGGTAATGATGTTGGCATGAAAACTTATTTGCATTTCCTAAATTAGGGCTTACCTTTATTGACAACCAAATAAAGGAAATGTCGGTGAAAAACAAAACAATATTGATTACACAGGTTGATACAAGTTGAACTTTATCCATTTTATAGATTTTCTCATGTAATTTGATGCTATCTTCGTTTTGCTACGAAGCGAGGATGTGAGTGAATCGACTTCTCCTCCTTTTCTTCTAACTGCTTGAAAAAGGTATAATAATTTTGTCACGATATTTGTAATGCGGAGGAGGAGAAAGGAGAAAGCATATCTCACAGTATATATTGCTATTTGCACTGATGTAACTTACTAATATAAATAAAGTTATTTGCTCGATGAGTGAATGCTCAAAATGAGTTTCGTTATCGTGCTTAAAATATCAATTCACACCACATCGGAGAAAAAGAAAGAAGGAAGTCAGTGACTTTCCCAATAAGGTGGTGGTCACAATGTTTTTGGGAACCTAATTTGGTGAAGATAAGAGTATAGTTTCACCAAGACATTACAAGTGTGCACATCGTTATGTCATCTTGGTAATCGGTTCGTAGCCCTAAACGAGGGACTATTTTTTTGTTTCCAGGACTCAAATTTTACAACTGATTGAGTAAGAGAAATATAAGAATATCCAACGCAGGCGATCATGGTTAAAGGCCGGTGACTTTCCACAAATGAAATCAAAGAATAGACTGACGGCAAATAAGGATTATTTAACAGTTTGGTGGGATTGGAAGGTAATCGTATATTTTGAGCTAGTAAAACTTGGTGAAACGATCAATACGATCCTCTACTGTACACAACTCGACAGTTTCAATGAGCGACCAGAATTGGCCAAGAGAAAGGAAGTTATCTACCAGCATAACAATGCTAGAGCGCACACATTTTTGATGACCCGAAACAAATTGATGGAGCTAGGTTGGGAAGTTTTGGTACATCTACTGTATAGCCCAGACTTGCACTCTCTGAATACCATTTGTTTCGGTCTCTAAAAAACACTCGTTTGATGGTTAAAAAATTGGCCGATCGAAGAGCTACTGAAAATCACTTGGCAAAAAACAAACTATCGATGGAACTTTTATGACCTAATATATGTCGGATATGATTGAGCAGTAGATACATTTCGCGACTCGAGCACCCGTTCATTTTTTTTCAAATAAGTTTTTATTCAGTTTTTTTGCCTTAGTTTTTTGCCTTTCACTGGTGATATGTTACAATTAGTTGCCCTTCTTCGATTCACTCATTTTTCCCAACCAGCATATTTCACTCGATAGCATTCAGAGCTACATTCAGCTAGAGATGCTAAATAGCCATTACTTTCCTTTCATTCTTTGTGTACACCCTATAAATAATTATAATAACTAGCTTGAAAGAATTAAAGAACTAAAAATTTCTAAAAAACTATTAGAAACATAAAAAGTAGGCAATATTTATTAGGACAATTTGCTATGTAAGTCTAATGTTATACCATTCACAAGATGGTATATCAATTTTGTCAGGAAGCTTGCAACGCATAAAAGGAAGCTCTTCCGACTATATAAAGTATATACATTCTTGATCAGCATGACAAATGGAATCGATATAACCATGTACGTCAGTAATTCCGTCTGTTTGAACCCGAAGATCTTAGATGTTTACCAGATGCTTCTTGCCTGCACGGTGGTTAAGTTCGAGTTTTTTCCAGATCGGAACACATCATCATATAGCTCTCATATAACCGATTGTTTCAGAATGAACACTTAGTAGCATAACTTTTCAGTTTTTCATCCGAATCAAACCAAATTCGGTTTGTATCCATTTGATGAGGTCCTACGTCTACAGGCCTGATCTGATCAAGATCAGAGAACTATATCATATGGCTCCGCTATAATCGACTGTACCGGAATGAACACTTAGAGTAGCGCAACATTTCTGTTTTTCATCCAAATTGAAACAAGTTCGTCTTGTATCCCTTGATCTAGATCGGTTATATATTTACAATGTAAATGGTATGTAAGAGGTATATAATAAAATAAGTAAGCCAGATTTTATCCAAAAACTGAGAAAATATGAATTCGGGCATATTCAGATTACAACAATGTTATTCAACACAGCTTAATTGCATCATTCAAACTCCGACACACTATATTCAAATAGTCTGATCATAAAATCAAATATTTCTTATAGTGGTTGCAAAAGATTTTGTAAGAGTATTTCTGTAAAGGTATATACAATTTGGATGGCCGAAAGTGTGTGTTTTTATATCTTATTTCATAAATTTTTCTATATTTTTATACCATTATACATATTGATCATAATCATCAATCATTTCCGACCATATGAAGTAGATGTAATCTTGATCAGCATGACAAAGGGATTCCACATGTCCGTCAGTCTGTCCGTCCGTCTGTTTCAACACAAAGATCTGAGAAGTCTTGAAATTTTTATCAGATGCTTCTAATATCTGCACGCTGGCTCAGTGTACAAATCTTCCGGATTCGTTTCAGGTTCAACAACTGCGTCAGTTAGAAAGAATCTTTTCAGAAGACTAGAAGGACATTCCATGAATACAAAGCTATTTATTTCAAACATTTTACTACATGTTTTAAGCTGCTATATCATATATATGCTATATAAATTCGGTGAACGGACGTAAATAAGAGAGAAAGAAACAGAGTAAAATTATAAAAGGGTATAAATAGAGAGCGTATTGGCACGTTCCATCGGAAACCAAACGATGAAGAATATATAATATATGCGGTTGGATTCAGAATTAAATTTGGGGAACAGCCTTGGGGCCTCCTTAATTTAATAAAAACCAACTTTTGGTTAGAATTGGATGAAACAACAATTGGTTCTATGAGGGCTATATGATATAATTGTCCGAGCTGCATGAAATTTTGTCTGTATAGGGAGTCGCATAAAATAGATAAAAATCAAATATGGTCTGATTTGGATGAAAAACAAACATTCAGAAATATTGGTTATGGGGCCTATAAGATATAGTTGTTTGATCTGAATAAAGTTTTGTCTGTGAATGTAGGGCCTCCTAAATTGGATACATCCCAAATTTGGCTCGATATGGAGAAAAAACAAATATTTTGTGTTCATTTGGAAATAATTTGTTCTATGGGGACTATATGATATAGTTGCCCGATATGAATAAAATTTGGTCAATAGTCCTAAAATGAGTGCGGATTTGGTTTGATTTCGATGAAAAACAAAATGTTTCATTCCACAAAAAGAAAAAGCAATTCTGTGAGGGCCCGATCCGAATCAAATTTGGTCTTTGGTCAGTTGATATAGATGCCTCTAGGACACTCAAGCCCCAAATTTGGTTCAATTCCAATAAAAACAAAAAAGCTATGTAATAAAAACACTAAAGTTGTCGATAGTTTGTATTGGGGCCACCCTAAAAAGTGGGCTGGGCAAAAATAAAACTCTATCTGGGTACATATTTATGGAAAATTAAAATACAAATTTTAAGTTTTTATCTCTTGAAGTTTCCAAGATCATACATACGGACGGACAGACGAACATGGCTTGATTGAGTTGGCTTGTCGTGCTGATCAAGAATACATATGTGGTTTATGTGGTTGGAAACGCTTCTTTCTGCCCGTTACATGCATTTCACAAACTTAATATACCCTTGAACTATATGTACAGCGTATAAAAATTACGAAAAATATCATTAATTTGAAAACCAACTAGTAAGCATATGGAACCATTTTATTTAACGATAGCCAACATGCTAACGACACGATCTTAATATAAAGTAAAGAAATTGCAAAATACTGCTGCCCATTCTTCTCGCCGAATGATCCCTGAATATCATGTCTCTCAGCATGTATGAACGAAATGTGTGCAAGAAATGTTAAGTAAAATTACACTGTTTTTACATATTTACAATATCAGTGGTAGATAAGCTTCGGCAAATCGAAGCTAAGCTTCCTTTCTTGTTTTATATTTACATACTTGTATAATTTATTATATATTGTAAGCAATACTATTACATTAATATACTATTTAAAGCCTGCACTTGAAAAGCCACACCTTTCAGTTTTCATTAAAAGTAATCGAGTCTTTGAAAAACACCTTTCGAATGGTGTTTCAGCTAAAGTGGAGTCTTAAAGTGAGACAAAGGCAAGTGTCTGCCTCTTACTTTAGTATTTAATTTGCATCTCTGTTAATGCTTCCAGCGGTCAAGTACAACAAGCCATAACAATAACCATTCTCTTTCAAACAATTGATGTTAAAAAGAGCCTTACCACACAGCCACTTCTACAACCGCGACCACCCCGATACAGCCACAACCTTCACTGGGCTGGTCGACTAATGGACATAATTATTTAAAATCATGTTATCAACGACAGTTGTCTAAATACTCATTTGTATAGGAGTGTGTGAGGTACCGTTGTCAAAGGAAAATCTGTCGGTTCCGCAAAGGTGGCCATTGATCCCACATCTTGTAGGCATTTTACAAAGTTTTTTGTGTTTGTGTGTGTGTTTTCTCGCCCGGCGTTAAATTGTCTACTTTTAAATTTGAAGTAGACAAGTATGCACGTATGTCATGATTGATGGCCGGCAATGTATGTCCATTAGAGGAAACTTTAAGCCAAGGCGTCTGAGGCGAAAGCGAATAAAGCCACGAAGAACTCCTCATGCTCGTAATTAATGATGCGTCATAGAGCGACAAATAAAAAAACTATATACTTGGCTACATTTAAACTTGTGATAAATATTAATCCATAATTATTTCCCACGTGTCTGACGAATGCATCACTTTTTCGACCTCAGTCATAGTTAATCCAAAAGTAATATAAATGATTACATAAGCTTTAAAGCCGCTAAATACTAAACTTTGTGATTTAAATAGCATAATAATAGATCAAGCATTTCTTGGCTTTTTAATATTTTGTTAGATATAAGTTACGCTAGAAGATTTTATATTCAAAATTCAAAGTTTTTAAAGAACTATAGATACGAGTATATTCATTTCTCGGTGATAGGGCTTCATTCATTATAGATACACAAGCATGGAATGCTCACTGAATTTGCTAATAACTCAAACGCATTCGCCGCAGAGAAAGGCATTGGGGAAATTAGCATACGCCATTACGTATACGCCCATCTGTATACGAACTCAAACATTCACTTCCACAGGCTTTGGCAGCAGCAGACACGCTACACACTCTCAGGCTTATGCTTCTATGCTTCAGCTTCAGCTCCTGCTCTTGCTCATGCTCCTGCTCATGCTGATGTCATGATGCAATTTCAGGATATTAATTGTTATAGTTGCGAGATGTGTCTGCTTGAATTGTTTCTGAGGCTTTGTGCGTTGCAACGAAATTCTAATCTTGTTGAAAACGTATCGCCCTGCCTGACACTGTCAAAGGCAGAGCTAGGCATTTCAGCTACACTGACACAAGGATTTTCCGTACATGACAAGTAGCAGCAATAATTTATAGAGGCTGCGTAAGCAAGCTGCGTGGCTAAGGATGCGGCTGCAACAAGCAAGACCAGGCAGCCAAAGACACCACACACCATACACCACACACCACATACAAACATACTTGAACTCATCGTCGTATACTTACTAAGAAGACGGGATGCGAGGCTCTGGAAGGACCAACTAAAGGCTGACGCTGACGACGACCGGTCCCCGTTCCCGGCCTCCCTGTTGTCCTCGAGGAGCATGAGTCTGCTCTGACGCCGTGTATTTGTTCTCGTCTTGTTTCACTTAAATGACACTTTGCATTCTTGTAGCATCTTGAAACTCCGATTCCAACCACTGGCATCACGGCTGGAGAAATGGCTGGACCGCCCCTTTCGGGCTGAACGACTCTAATTGGAGTGAGCAACGTATGGAAGCAAGGCCAGCCATGCAAAGTGCTGAGGCTTATGCATCTTCAGGAATTTTCCTTTAATTATTTTGTGCAAATTTGTGTCCTTTGGTATTTTATAATTGAGTGTGAATATTTTCAATGAATATGAAAATTTGTGAAAATTTTATAAAATGCTCGTATCATGTGGACTTTTCTCCTACCAATGGCAGTGACAAATTGTCTTAACAGACGCAAATATTTCAACAATTATCAGAGGATTTCAAAAGCACATGGATTATTAAAATATGCTTGGGTGCGGGTGAGGGCATGTCTGTTCAGAGTTTTGCTATTTTAATAATAAAATAAAATAGCTTTAAGAAATACCTAATATTAGTCGTATTTAATATGTGTTATGATTGATAAACGATAAACGTATCTTCTTCTTTTCAGGGGCAGAAACAACAACAAAAGCCACCGTTAGAATATGTCACACACCATGCGTATGCATTTTGTTGTTGCTTAATTTTGTATTCTGCTTTGTGAGCTCGTTCTGCAGCTGAATTTTTGTTTTTTTGCGTCAAAACAGAAGAGCTCTGGGAAGAGCTCCAAAACAGCCACTATCAGCGATCGGCACGACCCAATGGGTTCAAGTTTGAAAATGTTAGCTCCCAAAAATTTGGCTCAGGGTTCTAAACCACTAAAAGTCTTACCCAAAATAGCACCCTCAAATTATAAGTTGAAGTTGACTAGAGCTAGGAAATCATTCCCTTTTCTTCTTTTCTTTACCTTCGCGATGCTTCGTCATGGAATGCATGCCGACAGCGCAGTTTCTATTGTCTTCGGAAGAGCTTCGGACCATATAAAGTATATATTCTGGATCAGCAAAACAATCAGAGTAGATATAGCTATGTCCATTTGTTCGTCTGTCCTTCCATTTGCTTAAGCCCCGACATGCTTCTTAAATCTACGCGCTGGTTGAGTTTAGAATTCGTCTTTTTTTCGTTTTGGCATTTCACGTGATTTTATTGATCCGTGATTAGTAAGCGTAAGTGATTTGCTTCTTGTAAATATTTATTTAAGAGAGTGATACGTGTATCAAGTGTCTGGAGTAACACAGGAACATCTTCATCTTCATGCAGGAAACCAATCCCAGCGTCTGAGCAGCTTGTGATGCAGTAGCCGCTCACAAGCTACACATTACCTTTGTTTATCTTTTTATTGTAAATAGTCCATCCATCCATCTCAACCTATCTATCTATCTGTCTGTCTGTACATTTGTATGTTTGTTTAACTGTGTATCTTTTAAAGGCGCCTAAACTGTTGGACCGATCGGTATGAAATTTTTCCTGTGTACTAATACGGATCAGGGGAAGGCCGAGAGCTGCTTGCTCAGCTTGAATCAGTAATCAATCGGTTGTAGAAAGCGCGTCAAAGTTCTGAAGTTCAAAAGTTACAGTGATATAGTGCTTAAGAAGCCAAGCAATATGCTACCAAAAAAGCGAAAAGCTCTTGCACGATCTACGCCAGAAGCAGGAAATAAAAGGGCTAAGAGAACTTAAGAAACAGCTGAGCAACAAGAGGCCAAACTAGAAGCAAATCGATTACCTACTTCATAAGCTCGGTCATCTAATAATGTTGAGCAACGAGCTGCAATGCTAGAAGCCGACCGTGAGGCTACTTCTTGACGCGTGCATCTGAAACAATTCAGCAACGCGAGGCCAGATTAGATTCAGTTCGAATAGCTACCTCTCAAGATGAGTAGCTTCCACGTATTCCGATGATATCAACAGAAACGTCTCTAGAATTTAAACGGACTCAGTTTTCGGTTTGACTTGCATTTGTCATGACTATAAGCAAGGCAAAAGGGCAATCGCTACAAGTATGTGATCTTCATTTGGAAAATCCGTGTTTCTCACATGTTTCTCAACAGAAGGAAAAACAAAAAAACATTGTATACCAAAAAGCTCTTAATAAGCCAAAAAAAAAAAAACAAATTTTGTTTTCTATAAATGTAAGAAATTATTAGATATTATTTGTCTAATTGTCCTCTGTAGCGAAAGCTACAAAATACTTAGAATTTATATGTGTTTAATGATCACAATAAGGTGACAGAATATAGAACACAAACGTACACATGGACAGCTTAGCGATATATAATATAATTAGTATACCTTTCCTTAATTAGGATATATTTTTAGGGCTACTACAGAAATATTTAAGGATGTGTAGAAATTAATAGGCAAACTAACATATCTTGACATTTATGTGCGTGGATAAAAGATGATGTCTTTTATGAGCATGTCTTACCGCTTATTCGACGGTTCTCACCAAAGCTAGAGGAACTAGTTTTCCTTGCCCAAGACCAGACCTACAAAGAACCGTTTAGAGAGAATGAAGTCTGTGTACTTTTTTAGTACTTTACGGACTTCTTGACGAACTTATAAGACACTTTCCCCAAATATGTAAAGTGGATCTAAATACATAATGCCCAAAACTGTCAATAATAAATTACAACGATTTTCTCATAGTGTTGAAGGATTGCCCACACACGATTGACCGCAATCTCGTTGTCTCTTGTTGTATTCACATATATACAAAGAGACAGAAACTATATATATATATACACTTACCTAGAAACGAGTTACATACTGTACGAGTATATCGTAGCTGGAAAGCTAATGCGACAAGTTTCCAAATGGGTAACAATTTCTAAAGTGATTAATTCGCCTGCTGGCTGCCAACGAGCGTTTGGCCATTGGATTGATTTATTGCCGCGAGACGTTAAGTGGATGCAAGATAAGTTAACTGTCGTATATCCTCGCTGCTGGTGACCGATCAGAAACAATACTGAATCTGAGCCTCTGAGTCTCCGTCTGAGTCTGAGACTGGGTCTGGTCTGTCGACCGAATGCCAGCGGTTCCGACAGCAGCAGCAGCGGCAGCGGCAGCTCCCATGGTTTATGGCCCATAAATGAGATCGCTACACAAACTCAGACGCAACGCGAAGGATCTTGAGTGGCCGCTGTTGATGCCGATGCCGAAGCCATGTGATGCGATTAATTTACCCGGCTTACTGATTGGCCGCCGTCTGTTCGTATATATGTAATGGGAAATTTTATGCCCACTGCAAGTCGTTTAGTATTGTAAAACAGCTCGTAAAGCGAATAAGGCACTGGCACTGGCACTGGTACTGGCATCGGACTCAGACCACAAGCTTACCATGGGAACGGAACTGTGTAGATTCCCGCTGATGGCCACTCGCAGGGGATTACAGATAAAAACCGTTTAAGAAATTTGTTATACGTATATCACTAAGCAAATAATTATAAAATATGCTTAATACCTAAACGGCTTGCAGTTCTTACAAAAGTGTAAATAAATATCTATGAAGTTTTCGAAACTGATTAAGATTGATGCGAGCACCTTCAACTATTTGCAGATTAAGTGGACTTAATAATAATTAATAGACTAACTCCCAAGTGCCATCTGCTTACTTACTGTCATATTCATGTTGTATTCATGTTGATTACAGAAGATGTGCTTTATCAGAGTGTCCAGATAATACCTCTTGTAATGTTGTAACTAAACTATGCTTAATTCTATTTAATGGGCTGCAAAATCGTTAAATAACAAATAATTCATAAATTTGAATTACACACGAAAATTGGCTATGATTTCAATTAGAGAAGAGCACATTAATTCTGGGCCGTTCATGAATGTAAAACTTTTAATATTCATACATATGAATACTTCAGCAAGTGGCAAGTTCTCATACAACATTCATTCAAATTGAACAGTCCCACTTGCCATTCATTACAACGTAAAATTATAAGTTATCATTGTAAGTAGGAGAGCGGAAGGACAAAATGTAGCTGCGAGGACATGCGTAGTTTGGGATAGGTATTTTCAAAAACATTTATCAAAAAGCTTGAGTAAATGTTGATAATCAACTAATGGGATATTTTATGGCATTTCACAAAAGTTGTCAAATAACAAACAATGTGGCTCTATCTCTCTGTCTCACACGTGTTTATGCACTCATGCTCATTCTTAGACAATGAATGCTATATGAATACTTTTACCTCCGAGTGGTGTAATTATTCATAAGGCTTGGAGTGATGGCAGAATAAACAATCATTTATTTTGAGAGCTTCATTCTGCTTTTTGAAAGCACACATTCAGGGCTCCATCTCAATCACTCCTTTTGCGAGTTTCGCACTATTCGTTTATATGTAATCCCACATTCTTGAGTTGAAATTGAAACATAAACAATTTGTAACTACAACGATATTGTAGTGCCAGTTGGTTCGTTGACTTACTGAACCACTAATTGTAATATAAAATTCCTCAACTGCACATGTCGTATGGGAATGCATTAGCGCTCACAGACATTTGGACACTTTTAGCACGTGTACTTACATCTTTTTAAGTGTGTCAAAACGAAAAACAAATTAATCACCTCTTCTTTCCAGCACTCTAGCAAAGGTAAGAGTAATGTCCATGACTAATTCGGCTGGTTCATCGCAACTGTGAGTTTGCCTTCAACGGCTGTCAATATCAATTCAATTGGCAATTTGTTGCATAATCGAGCAACTGCTGAATGTTAATTTATCAAACGACGATAGTCGTTACAAATTGTTTTCCCCATAAACGCCAACCTCCCCATACACACAGACACAAATAGACACAGACACACACATACACAGGCAGACACACATCTATAGACACAACACTTGGTGTACGAGTGTGATTTTGTCTCACTCGAGAGTTTGCGGTCTCTGGCGAAGGCGATGCCGACTCCGTGGCCGTCTCACTTTTGTCGTGAATTTACGCTGTGCCAGATATAATCTGTAGGAAAATTTCAACTACAACATTTGAATTATACATTTTTGGAGTTGAAAACTCAACTGTTCTTTGGGAAATGGAGAAACTTGTCTTGTTAATTGGCAGCAGTAGCAAACCAATTACTAGAGAATTTTACTCGTTCTCAACTTCTAAAGTTCAAAAGTTTCTTTTTGCCGAAGCTTATATACCATTCACGTTATAAGTATATAACCGATCTAGATGAAATGTGGTCGGCGGCCGTGGTGCAAGGGACAGAAGACGAATTTGTTTTGATTTTTAAGAAGGTGATAAGGTGGTAAGATCTAAATCAAATCTGGAATTGGAAAATAACCGAAATGATTTGTTGGTTTGATTTGAATGAAAAACAGAAAAGATCTGGTACTAAGTGTTCATTCTGAAAAAATCTGTTATATGATGTAGTTATCCGATCTTGGCCTGGTGTAGATAGCGGACGCAGGGCCGCCTCAAATGAATACGACCCGAATTTGGTTTAATTTGGTTGAAAAACAGAAAAATTACGCTACTAAGTGTTGATGTCAGAATAATCGGTTACATGGCAGATATACACGGACTGACTTTCTATATCGACTCCCCTTATTGTGCTGATCAAGAATATATATATACTTTATATAGTCGGAAACGCTTCCTTCAATGCGTTGCAAACTTTCTGACAAAATTAATAGAACATTTTGTGAATGGTAAAGAAACAAAAAGAACACACAGCCTTCGAGATATCGTTCGATGTTGAATGCAAATCGATAACTCAGAAACCATTTAGATTTCATGGTATTAGAACCACATCCAGTATATATGTTATATCTATATTCATTGACCGAATTCTCTTCTGAGACTATAAAACTGATTTTTCATAATGAACTTAAATTCAGTATATATGGGTTGATCCGGATCGAGGAGCTACAATATTAAGTTTCAGAGCATATTCTGAATAAATGACAAATTACAGGCCAGTATTGTTCTGTGGTTCAAGTCATATTCAGATAAACATTTTTCTCAACAAGAGGCAACTGCAAGCACCAAAAGAAGATAATGAATTATATTATATAGTCGAGTCTCGTCACAGAATATTATCCCATAAATGTGATAGATCTTAAATAAAGTTAACCTTAATAAATAAATGACCTTTAGTGCAGAGTTTTCAACTGCCGAACTATCATTACCGCGCGATGGTTTTATTTACTTTTTGTTTTATTTCAATTTGATTTTGCCAACAGCGTGGCGGGTTTGCTCATTTTTTCTTTGGTTATATTTATATCATTTGTAAATAATGACAATGTGTCAGTTGTTGTGCATGTTGCTGTACAATCGAACATAAATTTAATACGTAATTATGCAAATTTCGTTTTCCGTACCTCAGAAAGCAAAAAAGAAACAGAGGGAAAGTTAAATTTAGGTAAGCCGAAGCTTACATACACTTGCAGAAAGCAAAGAAAGCTTAAAATATTGAAAATGAATTTTAATTATTAACTAAAATCAATATCAGCTCGTTTTCTTTTTTTAATAATATATCAAATTGGCAATAGCAGTCCAATGCAGGGTCCAGAAAAATAACTCTGGACCATATTATAAGGACTCAGCCACGTTTATTAGGGACATTCACAAAATGGAATATTTATTTTGTCAGACAGATATAGCAATGCCACTTTGTCAGCCAGTTTCAACATCGATATCTTCGAAGTCTTCAATTCTGAATATCTGAAGTTTTGATCAGATACTATTTATATCCCCGAATCGGATTATTATATTACAAAGCTGCTGTTTTAGAAGCAGGCTTTACGCTTCAGTTACCACGAAGCTGGCTTTCCTTTAAAGCGTTTGCACCCCTTCTATATATGATTATTTATTTCCAAATACTCAAATGTTTTTTCATGAACTATTTTATTTAAAAAAACAAGAAAGGAAAATTGTAAATATATAATCGATCTAGATCAAATTTGGATGGGGTGCATGCACCGGATACGAATTTGTTTTAATTTGGATGACAAAGTTATGCTCCTAAGTGTTCATTCGGGTATATGGTAGCTATATGATATAGTTCTCCGATCTTGATCAGAACAGGCCATCGGACGTAGGGTCTCCTCAAATGGATGCAAACCGAATTTGGTTTGATTTGGATGAAAAACAGAAAAGTTGTGCTCATTCCGCAACAATTGGTTATATGGGAGCTATATGATATAACTATCTGATCTTGATCAGATCAGTCCAGTAGGCGTGGGGCTTATTCATATTGATTCAAACCGAGTTTTGTTTAATCTAGAAGAAAAACAGACTTCTAGATTGGTTTCCTCTTTGATTTTTGAGGTGTTTTGATGATTCAACAGAAGTGCTTACTGATTGCTTTCAGATTTGAAACCATGAACATTCCAACAAATTCTATACCCTAAATTTAGTAGGCCATGCCTTTTTCCTGTATCCTTTTTGTGTTCACTCACGAAAATTAGGAAATCTCTAGAGTTTTCCGTGACACCCCCAATGGTAATCGGATTTCTTTTCAATACTTATTGTTAAAATCTGGCCCACAGTTCATTACTTATTTGGTTGGTACACACGGTTATTAGGGCTCATTCGATGAGAAGAATAGGCAGCAGAATTTTTCCAATTTACTTCTTTACTCCTTGCACAAGCGGGGTTTCTCAAGCCTGAGCGCGTGCTCCATCCACACCACACAGTTCCACTTGAATACAAAATTAATATGCTTTCATATATTTTGTGAGTGGTATAAATGTAAGTGAATCATTCCATTGACCAACTGTCCCAGAAAGGACATGCACCGACCAAAATTTCAATGGTTCCGTCAATATATATACCAAATTTGAGTCATTTACCTCAAATTTATACAAAGATATTTGTAATTTCCTCTGCAATTGGAATTTTCCAAGCCAGCTTCGTAGTGCTTACCTAATCCATAATATCGAATTGCTGTGAGTATTCAAACCTCTTAGCTTGTATAATTTGGCTCTGCGTCATATCCCAATCAAGCAGACAAGATACAGAGTGTTTTATATAAAAAGATTAAAATTCCAATTCTGTTTATGATTACAAAGATTTATTTTTATTTTATTAAACGATTTTAAATTAAATTAGTATAAGGTTATGTGTTCATAAAGACAATGACGACGTTATTATTTAATGTGAAGTCTGTCAGACATTGTAAAATTTATCACAGTTTTAATCTTACTTCTATAATTTAAATAAGTATGTGTACTCAAGTTACATTGCAGTTACGAAAGGGATCGATTACAAGCTTACCCTAAATGTAGATCAAGTTAATCGATAAGTTTAATAATAAAAGCGATAGGTTTGCAATTATAAATGTGGGCAAAGTTGTAAGCACTTTTGAATTCAATAATATTACACAATCTATTAAGTTTTTGCACTAGCCCGTCGGCCATCATCGTTCGCAAATGCAGCTTCGAATACGAATCGAATACGTAGTTGCAAGTCATCCCAAGGTTACGGCCAACCTATCTATGTATGTATGTATGTATGTCCGAGTATACTTACTACATCTTTAAGGGACTACACAATGTATATATATATTTTATATATACATATATATATATGCATGTAGTTATATAGAATTGTTACTAGACCAGGGTCGGCACAAGGTTAAATGCTGGTTGCGTGTGCATCTCTAGGACTTTTCCGATCTTTGATCTAGCTATATATATATATATATATATGTGTGTGGTGTAATTCAGTTGGTGTACTTCTTAAAGAGCGGCTTGAACATAGCCTCGGTTCGCTGCAGTTGAGGCGATGAAGAACTGCTACTGCTGCCGCTGCTGAACTCATCCCTGGGCGAGTACTCACCGAGGCGGGTGGAGAAATTCATGGGATAGTTGCAAGCAAAGTTAAGTTGATTATTGCTGCGACAAGTAGCGGTCATAGGGACTTGAGAAGCGGTAGGCAGGAGACTCAAAGCTCCGCTCAAGACCTTCATATTCGGTGGAGTTTGGGGTGGAGTATCGGGTTGGGCTTCGGGAAACCCCATCGCCCGCTGACTCGCTGTTGATAGAGACTGCTGCTGGTGCGGGTGTGGATGTGACTGACGAATGGCCGGGAACTGTGATGCCTGCTGCCCCAAACCCAGGCCCAGCCCCGGACCCGTGGTACCGTTCGGGTTTGCCGTGATAGGGATGGTAGGCGTATGCGTGCCGCTGGAACTGCTGCTGCTGCTGCTGTGCTGATGCTGGTGTTGTTGATGGTTGGAGTTGGACAGGGACTGGGCACTGTTGTATGGAGCACTGTTCGTAGTATGAAGCTGCTGTGTCGTAGCCCCTAGAAAACCCCCGTAAGCCGTGGTATGCGGCCTCAAATAGGGTGCCCCGTTGAAGAGGTGGCTGCCCATCGCCAGTGCCTGTTGATGTTGCTCTTGTTGCTGCTGATGCATATGCTGAGGCTGTTGCTGCTGCTGATGTGTCTCCAGCGGGGACTGCGGATGCAGCTGTCGCTGCGTCTGCTGCTGTTGCTGTTGCATAGACTGCTGCTGCTGTTGCAGTAAGTGCACGTGGCCCTGGCCCTGGCCCATGTATGCCGGCGGTGGGGTCTTGCACGCAACTGTGTCGGCCAAACTCCATATTTTGGGCTTGGTAGCTGGAATTGGCACGCCACAGTCCCGGCCTAATTGGTTTTTTGGATCGTTATCGCTATGGTCGCCTTGCTTGTTGACCAGCGGCACTCCACTATCGCCGGTATTGAAAGCAGCCGAGGCCGGCAGCATGGGCTGTTGCGGCTGATAGTAAGCGGGATGCGGATGCTGATGGTGGTACGGATGGTAGCCAGCTGCAGCCGGATGACCACTTCCAGCACTGCCACTGCCATGATAGCCGACCGAAGGGTACCCAAAACCAGCCCTCAATATGTTTGCCTGGCCTACGGTCTTGTGCTCCTCGTCAATCATCTCATCTTCCTCTTTGGACACATCTAGGGCAAATAAGAAGCGAATATATAACCACTGTCAGCAACAAGGGTACCTGTGACTACCTTTGGCCAAACTGCCACCTTGAGAAACCTTGCTCGGCTCCAGGTCCTCTTTTTCCTTTTCATCATCCGACACAAGAGCGTCGTCATCATCATCGGTACGATTCTTCGGCTCCCAAGTCATTTTGTTCTCCTTCTTCAAACGTCGGCGAGCATTCGCAAACCACGTGGACACCTGGGTCAGTGTCATCTTTGTGATAATGGCCAGCATGATCTTCTCACCCTTAGTGGGATACGGATTCTTCTTGTGCTCGTTCAGCCAAGCCTTCAGCGTAGCTGTCGACTCGCGCGTGGCGTTTTTACGTCGAGCTGCCAGGTCGTAGCTGGCCCCATATCTGAAAGAGTGGAAAGACACCGATTAGTCGAAGAGGCGACTCTATGAATTCGACAGGCAGACTTGGCTAAATCGACTCGGCTGATGATTGATCAAGAAAATATGTACTTTATCGGTTGGCCTTTAGCATACTACATCTATACGAATACAATATACCCGTACTCCACTAGTAGGGCTATAAAAACACACAGTTTATACATTCCTTGTCATTATCTCGCAGATCTAAACGCTTAAATAAGTAAAGACACGAATAGTCGCTCATTGAGCATGAAATTAGTAGCGTACTCTGTTGTCCTTGGGGAACAGAATACACACCTAGTATAAAAACTGGGACAACAAAACATGGAAATTCATTAAAAATACGAAAAATTTAAATTGATGTTTTCATATTGCCACTGCACCGCCACCCCGCAGACGCCCAGAGTGTACTACACCACGTCAAAATATTGTAAAACATAGTTGTGAAACAGCGCTTCGCCACAAAAAAGCACAACAAGCCCCAGCAATAACGAGTACGACAACGCCATGAGTACCGAGGATAGAGGATATGGTATGCGGGTGCAACTGGGAGTCGGCTGCACTGTAGCTTTTAGCCGAGCATGGACTTGGCCCTGGGGGTACGGATGACTCTGGGACTGGGTCTGGGTTCGGGTTCGGGCTCGGGTTCGGGGTGTGCGCATTTGCATTTTTTATCCTGTCACTGCAGCCACTCCCAACACCTCTCCGCTGTCTTTGGCACTCCCACCTCCCGCTTCCGCAATAATGGTCTATGCAATCGAGGCGAAACAACTTGTGCTAAAGTTGTCCTGGCTAAATTAAGCCCCAACCCACCCGAACAACTGCTGTTGCGACTCATCCAACCTCATCCGTCCCACTTTTCACTTTTGGTTTTTTCTCATCTCTCTTTTGTGTCCTTTTTGCCCACTCTGTAAATGTTCGTCTTGAATTTTATTTATTTTTTTTTTTAATTTTTTTTGTTGGGATTTTTATGGTGCCACAGAATCAACAGTTTGTGTGGTGAATTTTACAACAAGATAAAGAAGACAGCGGCCTGCACAGCCTGGTGTCCTGGTGTCGCTTTGCTGTTGCCGTCGTGCCCCATTTTTATGAGGTTTTTCAATATAGCCTTTACCTCCCCAAACGACCCCGATTTGTATGCCGAGTCCAAGTGGTTGTTAAGAGTTTTGGGTTTTTGCTATTATGTAATACTCGTGCCATGCAAAGGCAAGTTGAACATACGAAACTCGTGATCTTTACAGTAAATTTGTATCTACGAGTTTGGAAATTATTATAAAGTGGAGAATGGAGTAACATTTTATCTGAGCTTTCCAACACTTGTATCAATATGTTTTGGCTGAAGTACATATTGAGTAGTTTGAATCCTACTTCGAAACCAGATTCGAATGGCAAAACTACCTTATATTTACCAATATGTTACTGATTCATACAAATCTCAGCAAAATAAGCTTTCCATTAGAGATTCAAAGTAAAGATTTCTCTTTTGGATGTTTCTTGTTATTGGATGTATAATTTCGCAAAGTCAGCAATTTAATGCACGTCAGTTTTACAACCAGTTAAAAGCTAAACAATACGGTTTCGATATAGCCATGTTATTATCGCGTAAACTAGTAGGGTAACTCGTCCGGAGCAAGTTATAATTATGAATGCAACCCAGCGATAAGTTAATACAGCTTTTGTTTTTTGATGTTTTACAAATTAACAATAAAAACGAAGGGACATATTCGAGTAGGGTAAGAATCAGGAACGAGCAGCAAAACATTCGTGCTCACAATTGTTGGGTATCGTGTATCATTTATGAAGATTAAAAGCAGTGCTTTGTTTCGCTGGATCTCAACTTTGGTAAGCAACCTTGATAGGTTCTTTATTTGTTTTCCTCTTATTCTTTTTCGAATTATTCAATTCATGTTTATGACTCCTTGACTGATTGTTTCAAGCAGATAGATCGCTTTACATTTCCTGTTAGTAGAAGCAATCGATTTTTATAGGCTGAGTTCAAATATTTTGTTGACGAGACTTAACTTAGATGGTTAAGGGAAAAGTACATCAGGATTTACAGCATCAAATGCCCAGCTGTAGTCCAGCAATATCAAAAAAGTTAGAGGTCCTTAATTTTTATTCCTACGAATTTGTACTCATTTAAAAGTCAGCGGTTACTTTTACATTTCGTATTGTACAGCTTTAGTTTTTGCAAAATCCGGATGGCTTCTCTCTCGTATATCTGTTCGTTACCAAATGAGTGCTCATTTGTTTGGCTTTCAGACTCTCAAATATGAATAATATACGCAATGATGACAGGACACCTATTGCAATTTTCCATGGCAAGAAAAAGAACAACATTTGTTTTGCAACTCCACGAAGCAGATCATGTTACGCTTGTTCAATGCGAATTGCGAAAATCAAAACAATAGGAACATGTAGATACGAGTACATACATACATTTATGACTGGCCCAATACATACTGCGAGCGTACTGAGCGGGCCTGAGCGGGCGGAGACCCAGAGCCTGCCAACTGCCCATGCCCATAATCTTGTTAACAAATCGCATTCTTGTTCACACAAAAACAATAATAACTGCTTTATGATGTGTATGTGAATGTAGACTGGGGCAGGCGCCGGGGCAGGTCCGCAACCGTCGCGGCGGTTGGTTGGGCCGGACGCTTATTAGTTTTAGAACCACCGCTTACACACATTTTCATTTCTAGCTTTTTATATGCTTGTATACATGCATGTACTTCTGTATGTATGGAGAGACATGCAATTTAGTTTCAGCTACCAATTATTGTTGTTATTGCTGTTGTTATTATCTGTGACTAGCAATTTACAGCAATGAACACACATTTTAAACAAATAATGCCAAACACGCCAAATGACATTGGCTCCAGTTGAGCGTCGGGTGGGCAGACATGGACATCAACATCCACATCCACATCAACATCAACATCCACATCAACATCATGCCTGCCTGTCAGTTAGCAATTACGGCGACTGCGACTATGAGTGCACTGCTCTACCCCACTACCACTACTCGATGCCCCACGCCAACCCAAACCGCTTCAGTTAGTCAGCTTTTCCACCTTATGCATTCATTCAGCATTTTGCACACCCCTGGCCAATCTGTGACGATGCACATAAAACAAAGTGCAATCGTTCTTCTTTTAAATGTTTGTCAACACATATACTTATGTACAATTTATACGTATATACATAGGCATGTGTACATGAAAATACGAGGGCGGATTAATAAATCAATCAAAAATATCATTGCAGTTTGCCAATTAGAAGAAAATCGGTTTGAGTGATCAAAATTGTAAAAATTACTTAAGTAGCTATTTGAGAGGACACAGCATTCGATCATATTGAGTATATTGGACAATAATATAATGAGAATGTCTGATAATTATAAACAACTTTTGTCCTAATTGACTAACAGAATGATTGCTGATCAACACACAGCCCAGGCCACAAGTGACAGTTCACCCAAATTAAAGTTTATGGTGTAGGTGCGTACTAAGGAGGGTTTTCGGAAAGCTCGGTCCGAAAGTGGATCAAATTGGGAATATATTTGACTACATAAAAGTATGCTACGAATTTGTTATATGTATCTATTTACTTATTTCTATACTATGCCCGTGGGCCTTTGCATTTATTTGAAGCTCAAATATGTTGCACATTTTAATGGGCTAAGAAGTATGTATGATGCATTGGTAAAGCGGGCGGAAGGAAGAAGGAAATTCGTCACATATGTATTTGCACTTTCTTAACGTAAATCAATGAAAGATGGTATTTAAGTTTTTTGGTTCCACCCCCGTTAGAGGAAAGAGGAAAGATTGTCCCTGGAATGTACTAAATAGAGAACGCAAGTAAAATAAAAATCAAAGATGGAAGCATCTTCGAGTCCATGGCAAGACGAGTTGCCATATAACCTTGTCAGTCAACTAATATGCAAGGAAGCCTACCATCAACAAAACTTGCAGTTCGGACTCCTATCGATACCGGTTAAAATCGACTATTTCAATATATAGATGCCTCAAATTGAAAGTTTAGAAAAAAAAAGAATCGAGTGGATTCTGGGCGTTTAATAATCGACTCCAAGGTGAAAATACCACATATCGATCAAGAAGATATAACCAAGTAGGCCCTCTGATGGACGTTTTCGAGTTGTAACTTGACTTGATGATCCTTTTTTGCCTTTAAACTTTTATTCTCGACCAATAGCTACCTTCCTCATACGATTGCATATTATTTTATGGAAGTCACTGACTTATTGATCCGCCTTCGCATGTATTTATATGCTTACATACATACTTGGTACATACATTCTTACGCTCAATATGGCGGCCAACATGGCGTTCATTTACTCACACCTTCGCCCCCCTATCCGTCCCGCTTACGGCTCGCTCATTCATTCACTTAGTTGCCGTCCCAGTCCCATAGCAAGCTCGGTTTCATGGGCTTTCCACACGCAAACACTCACTGTGGACTCGGCAGTCGCCGTCGAAGTCCAACGGAAAGCTAGAGCCGCAGCCGTTGCTGTTGCCGTTGCAACGCGTTGCATGTGCATGCGACT
The DNA here is from genome assembly GCA_037043425.1 of Hirtodrosophila duncani. Lineage (NCBI taxonomy): Eukaryota > Metazoa > Arthropoda > Insecta > Diptera > Drosophilidae > Hirtodrosophila > Hirtodrosophila duncani. Next base: position 1,219,530 of record JBAMBM010000656.1, on the reverse strand, counting down.
GCAACTTTGGCTCTGGCTCTGGCTCTGGCTCTGGGACTGTCCCTGTCCGCCGTTCGTATCAATTCTGGTGCGTGCCAATGGCTGCGTGTGCTTTTATTTATGTATGAATCTATACATGAATGTATGTATGTATGACTGTATGTATGTATGCCAGTGTTTATGTATGTATGCAATTGAGTGTAGAGCGCGCACTCTGGCGTGCAATTAACTGCGATTATTTTCGCCGCAATCATAAATAAATAATTTCGCGCGCTCTTACAATTACCACAATTCAAATTTTATTATTGCGAAGAGAGAATGAGATATAGCCGCATGTGTGCGTAGGGTGTGAGTGGCAGAGAAGCAGAGAGGCGCCGCAGCAGCCAAAAGCAATTAAATTCAAATCAATTTTAAGTACTTGCAAATATTTTGCAATTAATTATGGGTTGCGTTTGATGGTCCACGCATTTGTTTTGGACATGAAAGCCTTTCGTTTTGCAATTATTTAAGTCCTTGGAGAGGGTAATTTTTATATATATTATATATATATACATATATGTTTATATGTTTGAGCATGTACAGGGATATATTTAGTTAAGTGTGCTCGGAAATTATTTTGAAACATTTTAAACCAAGGCTGTATCCGCCTCATGACCGAATGATTGACCGATGCAGGTGAAGGCGGACCTGAACCTTTGCAATATTGAAAAAGAAATGCATCTAACACGTCACTAGAAAACTATATATAATATATATTATATATGCAAGTATGCTCCGCTTAGCAGGTGAAATAGAATGGATAGAAAACAACGTTTAAGAAGCCGTTGGTCCCCACTGTTGTCGTTGGTTTTCTTTTCGTTTTACTTTTTTTACGTCTGTACATATTTCTTTTAAAATTTGGCAGCTCATTCAAGTCGATTGCTTTGCATGTATGTGTGAATATAAGTATATAAGTACATAGATATATAAAATCACGATCTTTCTATATCTACTTTATAAATATCTACACATATGAATGAAATTGTATGCGTTTTGTAAATTGCATCAAAAATGAGAACACATCCAAATATGTAAAAACCAATGAAAATGTTTTTCTATAAATACAAAAATTGCAAATTTATAACAAAATTTCAAGAACATATAGAAATATGTGAAAAATCGTCTTTAATTGGAAAGAAAATTTAATCAAAATTCAAAGAGTTCAATCATCAAATGTAAGAACTTTCACCCAAAGGTAAAACTTGCTAATAAACTTTGAAAATTTGTTGGATATTTGCCACTCTTTAAATTTCAACAATTTTCCCCCCACATATATTTTTAACTCAATTTCTAATTCACTGGGAAGAGTTTTAAGTGTTAAGTGAAACACCTCAAGAGTAAATTTATTTAAGAATATTTTTTACAAAAATGTAGCCCATTCTAGCGTGCATAAAAAAAACAACGAATCCACTAGGATTTCTAGATGTTCATCGTCCTGTCTCGTTCCGTTCACTTTTGAACTTAAAATGTCGTTTAAGATTTTGTATTCCTGGAACATCAGAAATAACAATAATGTCTTTGGCTTTGCATCTAGCCCAGGTAATGCAAAAATAGGGGCATCTCCTCTATAGGTCCCATGTATATTTCTATGTATATTTCTTAAATGACAAGTTATTAATTTCTCTTATCTTACCCATATGCTGACATTGGATCATACGAGTAATAGCCAGTTGTGGGCTGTAAGCCAGCTGACGTCCAGGCGCCCATATCCGTTCCAGCCGCTGTTTCCTTCAGTCCGTACGGATTACTCTGCATATAAACAAACAAACAAAACAGAATTCGAAATTGAACACTATTCATAACTATTCATTAATTTCCAAGTCGGACCGGTGTGTTTTATTGTTTGCGGGTTGACAAATGAATTAAGCGATGGACAAAATCATTTTCCCACAGTATCTGAAAAGTTGACGATTTTGTTAACATGGAATTTATAATTTGGCAACATATTTTGCCACGATACAAGCTAATGCTGACGTTGACCATATTTTACGGCCTGATATGTTTGTATGTATGGATGTGTGCTTGTACCCCCAAATATATAATTTAGCCTAACGACTTTCCAAAAATCGAATTTATCTAAGCACACACACTGCGATTATTGTTGTTATTATTGTTATTTGAAAAAAGCTGACACTTTGAATTTGAATTTTATACGGCAATTTATGCCCTCGGAAAATGACAGGCGGATAGATTTATGAACGACAACTATTGGCCAGCCATAACGCCAGCGGTCGCCCAATCCCATTCCAATCACCATCCCAATCTGGTTGGTCGGAACAGAGTGGAGGCTTTGTGAGCTCTTGATTTATGAAATTATATTAACATTTTTAATTGCTTAACATCATGTATTCCGTTGTTTATTAATTTTCAACTTGGTTTTACCGATGCCGCCGCCTTCGAGTGACAAATATATTTATCAAAATGCCAGGAACAGGTATCGTATTGAACACCGATTTCGATTTGAATTTCGACTTCAATACGAATATGACTATCGACAGCAGTATCTACATGACCTGCGCATTTGATACCGAGTATCAAAAGAAGGCCGACCGAACATGGAGAGATTTATGTACCGTCTGAGCCAATCGAAACATCTTCTCATTCTCACTCTGTTTCCATTGCTTCGAGCTTCAGTCAAAACCCGAACTTTAACACCTTGCGGCGAGGGCGAAATTGAACGACGACATCCTATCAAGCGAAACGGAAAGCGAAGGCGAGCAGCCCCACCACACACAGCTACCGATGATATTTTCTTAATTAAAACTACGGCCGATAAAAGCACAAAGAAGGGTTCCACTGAGGTGCACAGACAGCAGACACCAGTGGAACAATATATAGATGTATTCGTATGTTTGTAGATAGCACCAACAGAAATTGAATGAATTTCCTGTTGCTACAACAATATAATTGAGACTTTGGTGACCGAAATATCGAGTTTCATCACATCTAACATTGTCTTTATTAAAGTTCCGATAAAAAATACATATCTGAGTTTATTCCTCCATTTTAAGATTCGATACGGAGACTAACAACGGATAACCATTGCAGGGGCATTGTAAATATATATCTGAAGCAATGGGAACAGCAATCGAAAAGTAGTTGGATCTAGATGACACCGATTCTGAATGGGCTCTGAATTCAATATATATTGGGTTACTTTCATTGCATTATCGAGGATCTTGAATCGAAAACCTGGCCAGCTGGATGCACAAAACTGAAATCCAACCAGGATTTCTGTCGATTCAACCAGCCGCCAGATTTCTTTCTGTGCATCACACCCGAATGGGCGCAGGTGAAGGTAGCACTCATGCTTCCACTCTTTAATGTACAAATTGAAGTTGTTCAATTTCTGATGGCCATCAAGCTGCCCAAAGTGGGCATTTGTATTTGGAGTTAATACTTTTGGTAAATGTTATGATGATCAGGTGCTCTCATTATCTCATTATGTATGTTTAGATTTTTAAAAGATATACATCTGTGATTTTTGCCAACAAATGCTGAATTTAACTGTTATGTGATTTGGGGTAATTCTTCTATATTCTATTAACCACTTTAATTTATGAATTACACGGATATCGGGGAGCTCAACATTACCTTGCCATTGCAAATCCTAAAATTACACTTTGTCGATGTTTTAAGCACAGCTCTCAATATCTGCTTCGAACGTCAGATTAGGGTGCGAGGGTAGCCAGGGGTTTACTCAAGGGTTAATGGCCAATTTATAAGTACACATTGAATATGTAATTAAGGTTTCAATTCAAAATCAATCGTCTTGATCTATTAATAAAAGAGTTAATACCGAATGGTAGCTAATATGTGTTTATATGTATTTGCACACATATGTCTATACATAGATATATAGATGTTGCTGTTGTTGTTAGTCTTTTATCCACATACATTCGTAACCATTTGTATCTACGAGCATGTCTTTTTAAACTGTTCATTTCTGTGGTCACTAAGCAGATACAAAAGGTACAAAAAACATACACACGTGAATAGGCGTATGTACTATGAACCTGTGCATGTCTGTGTTTGTATAGATGTGGAGATGAACATTGTGCTTGTACAGCATAAGCTTGATTAGCCCACACATACATGCATGCATGCAAGCAAAGTTTCATCTGGGAGTGTAATTGAGGCCATGGGGCAATATATTTTGTTTTCAATGATTTTGCCTTTCGTTGTGCAAAGTATCAAATATCACAATGGAAGCCAACTATAGGAAAGGGGTGCCGCTGTGAAAGCCAACAAAGTAAAACTTTAGTTCGTATGAAGCAGAGACACTAAGACTGCGACTGTTACTGAGAGCGGGACCAGGGACGGGACTGAGACTGAGCCATGCTGGCCTGGCCCATGGACTAAATGAGGTTTGACTGAGCTTCAGTCAGCCATAATGATAATTCGATTTAGTTGACTGCATTGACAAGTCGTTGTCGTCGTCCACATCGACATTGCCGCCGCATAGTGGGTTGCCTCTTATTGGAACTTGTTAAAATTAAATTGAACTACATATAGTTTATATGAATACAAATTATTTGTTGCGGTAGGGCCTGTTGACGTACATAGGATCTTGTTCAATACTTCATTTCACGAAACTGTTGAATCTCGCCCAATGTTTATATCCTCATTGCTAAACTACTGCTGTAAAACTGAACAGATAACATCTGTATAAAACTCTTTGTATTGATTGCCTGACTGCTGCTGAACAACGCACAAGCCAATGCATAATTTTGAGAGTTCTGAACTTTTGACATAATATAGCTTTTATGACCCTGGTACTTTCTAATGCGACTTTTTGATAGACTCTAACCGGAGGTGGGTTAAGACCGGGGTCAAAAATCGCATGCTCCTAAAGTATGCTAGGCAAAAACTGTACGAGGCAACAAAAATGCCGATGGAAATAGTATTAACGTGTTCTCTAAGTCTTTGCAAATCCAGAAGAGATTCGTTTTTAGAATCCTAAATCATAGAAATTGTGTCTATGATTTCTATGTCTCATCACACTGTGCTTGACCCCCGGCATCGCCATCTTCTACTACTATTGGACACGGACAAAAGCCACTGACTACACAATTAAAGTCATATGTTGAGATAATCCATTTAGCCGTCTTGGCTTTCACTTACCAGCGGTGAATAGAAGGCGGAGCTGTCTACGCCGATACTCTGATAGGGGTTCTGATCTGTCGATGGGTATGGCGTTCCGTAGACGCCGACGCCAACGCTGGCCGCCGGCAAGCGAGAGTAGCTGGAGAGGGCGAGGCGCGCTGAATCGTACTGGCATGAGCAAACCGTCTGCCCCGATACAGGATCGGTCATAATGGGTCGGCCGTTTTCGCAGCAGGAGCTGCCCGTCGTAGGCGTCGTGCCCACTGCGTTGCCGTCCAGGGAGCCGCCAGCGGCCACGTCCAGAGATCCAGTTGCAGTGCCCGCACCAACCGCCGACCCTGCAGCCGCTGCCGCGTTTGAATTCTGCGAAAGCACATCGGGACTTAGCGCGCCCGATGAGGTATCGGCGGAGCCAGCACCCCCTGTCTGGAGGCTCGTCTGGCCCTGGCCCAGGCAATCTGCACCACCCGTGGGGCTTAGCGCTGGCGCGTTTGTCATCACCAGTGACGATGCGTTCACATTGGACGAGGCGTCTTCCGAAGCTTGCGTCGCATTCGGCGGCAGGAGCTACAAGAGAGAGCAAAGGAAAACGGTGAGATGATGCATATTTCGCAAATTAAAATGCAACCGGGCTTATATGTGACACGAATATTTGTCCCATTATCTTGGCATCACTTAATTTTCAGAGGAGCCGCCGAAGACTTCATTTAATGTGAAGAATTTGTCACCCTGCGGTAGCTTCTTAACACTGACGAAGGCCACAACCGCTGTCACATGCACGACCACGATTCGAGAGTCTCTGATAACAACAGCAAATATGCATATTCCTATCGCCACTGGTTTACATAATTAATGCGTGTTCATTAAAGCACCGATTTCATTTTTATTTCAAACAACACAAAACTCGATGGACAAGAAGGCCTTATTTTCCATTTCATTTTCAAACATCGTGATAAGCATTAATGTACATACTTGAAATGAAGACTAAGCGGTCATTTTGGACACTTTGTAATATTGGGAATCGTGATAGCTGTCGACACTTATGCTTCCACTCCTATCTGTGTCTTCAGTTTTCACGAAAAAATCAGTAAGCGCGATGTTAGATTAGGTCAAACTGCCTTTATTTACAGAAAATATATGCTTGAATATTTATAAATACATTCAGCTTTGAAGTACCTATAAATTAAGGATGCCCCAAGGGCAAAGAAGTTATTGAGTATTTATTCCTTTTAGAATTTACTTATGAGTGAATCGTAACTATGTTACCGCATCAAATTTAAAAATATAGTTCGACATTTTCCTTAGGTGTTGAATTGTTCTACGTTAAGATATCAGAAAGAAAGAAGAAAGAACTAAGTTCGCATCATATCTATGTATACCTTTCCAAATGAGTCTACTTTTATATTTTATATTATCCTATTTTTTATATACAACGGAAAGTTGACGTACAATGCGTAACCAACCAAGGGGTACTCCCGCATTGCATGCGACTTGCGAAACGCGATACGGAAAACAAAAACCTGGACTCGATCGATCACTTTTAATGAAAGGAAAGATGACATGTGTACCATGTTTGAGCCCTGCGCCCTATGTAGGTGCAAGCAAGGCAAAAATTACTTATTATCTGTGTCGAAATTCTGCAACTCTAAATGCATCTAAAAGTATGCTAGAGTGCTTATTCTAGTAATCGTCGCATATTTGACGATATTGATGCTCACCTACCCAAATTTATCTAACTTTAAAAAATACATCGAAGAAAACTTGTACCCCTGTTTGAGCTCTTCATAGTCTTTTGTTCATGGATTTAGGCAATGTCCAAGGAGATCACAGAAGCTTTTTTTGTATATCCTTACTATATATTTCCAGATATCTGAATTAGTATTAATGATTGCTTATATACGCTGTTAAAAGTGTGTTAATTAAGAAGGTATCTTCTCCCGAGGGTGGGATAAGAAGTACTAGTTTATCTCCAGCTCTTTTCAGATATGAATTCGTATATAAATTTTATATTTAAGTAATAAACAGACAATCTTGATCACAAACAAAAACAATCAGTGACTGGTGAAAAGATCAGCTCTTATTATCCGATCAACAGCTAATAATTGTATTTCAAAAGTTGCGATTACTTTTTGCCCCTCACTTGAGATCAAAAACTAGATGTATAATCTAGTACGAGTTATTTCTTAAGGCAGTATGTTAACTTTTCTAAGAGTCCGGAAACTCGGAAACAGTAGCCTGGCTTCTTTACTGTCATTAAGTTAGCTGGAAAAGCTGGACTGGACTTATAAATATTGATGCTTTGATGCACAGTGGCCAGTGCAGAGCCAGTGGCAAGCCATCTATCTCTCTGCCCGACTCAGAGTAATTGCAAATTTAATTCGAAAAATCGACAGACGGCCCATTACACGATGCCACGATAACATGTAAGCGAATATGGTGTTAACACACAATCAGCGCTGGAGGCGAAGAAGCACAGAAGCTGTGCGGCTTCGTAATCCCGCGTCGCGTTGGTTAATGTTAATCGGGCAGCCATATTTTCATCATCGGAGCCAGTCCATTGACGAAATCCAGCAACAGGAACAGCTTCAGCTACGGCGGCCACATCAATTACCCCCGCAAATCGATTTGAAGTGCAGGAGCAGCAGCAAACTGGGTTCAGTTGACGTTGATGTCGTCCATCTTGGACAATTTCGCCAATGGCATGCGCCAACCGCTTCGCTTGCCTCGCTGTCTTCGCTTGGCCACAGCAATTAATATGCAAAATGCGCCAGGCCCAAGTCGAGCCAGACTTTAAATAAAATGCCTGAAATCAATGAGGGTGTGGCAGCCGCAGCCGACGCTCAAAGGCTTTATCTGGAGCTGGAGTTGGGGCTGGAGCTGGGGCTGGGCGAGGCAATGTTTGTGTCTTCACAACAAGAATAACATGCAGCCGAACGCGAATGCTTCTGAAAATTGCCGCAGGACAATCTGCAAAAATGAGCTCGTCCGCTGCATTAATTTCATAGTGTTTCCTTCTGCAGCCTTTTCGCGAAAATATCGATCAACCTATAATTAAGTTGAATGCTTTGCTGATGGACAGCTACAAATTGATCGAATACTCGCCTCATATCGTCATTGTCTGCCTGCCGGCCTTCAGCATACACTTCCATCCATCCCAGAGCCGCAGACTGACCATCCCCATTCCGACCCAAAGGTCAAATACGCGCCGCGCAACAGTTTCCCCTACGCCGTTACAGCTCCCGTGGCCGATGCGCATTCTGCGCAAATTTAAAACTTGCCAAACTCATAATTATCTACAGTCATTAACATAATCTGACGATTGAAGCTGCAACCAAGCCCCAGATCTCACACAGCCGAAATCTCTTTCTGCATCATTGTATGAGATTTCTTAAAAATTTATATACATATTAAATTGACGGATGCATAAAACCCAAAAATATCATAACCAAATTTACCAAAATCGATAGTTCCCATCTCGATACTATTTTAATTTCTCACCTTCTTTTTAACATTTTGTACGTATGTGGCAACGTGGTTTTCATAAAAGAGCAATACTGGCTTGAAATAACTGGCCACAATGATTAATATAACAGTTGATTTAGTGTTTATTATGTGTACAAACAATTTAAAATGTTAAATGAAGTTAAAAACGCAACAAGAATTATACAATGGAGAAAGAGATGTTTCTCCTGGAGCTTTTTGGAGTTCAACGACGTGATCTAAAAACAGAACCAGCAAGTCTGCCAACTAATTGCAGAACAAAGGCTGCCAGAATAGAGTCTTCTCTACACTATATGGAATTGGGGGACATATTTGCTGGTCCTATCTCGCCGATTCGGGCCTATGGCATTGCCACATGTGAAAAATACCTTACCGAGGAGAAAAACTTCTCGCTAAGTTTGCACATGAGATATCTCGTTCTTGAATTTATAACAACAAAACTCAGCTTAATCGAGAAGATGTGAAAACGGATCTAAGACTTTGAATGCCCAAAATGATTTAAGGTAAATTAACACACAAAACATCTCTATTAGATTTAATAATACTAATATTAATTTAATAATAAGTGGAAGTGGAAAAAAGGTGCAGTAGCTTAGTAGTACTTATTTGACGTGGGCGAGAAAGGGGTAGCGGTTAGGTAGGTTGTTGTGGTCTTGTTGAGGGGGGAGTAGTATCAAGATAACAATAGTGAGAACAAATGATTCTCAAAATAACGACAGCGAACAAAAATAAAACAAAAATGTCTATATCCTAACAGTCTGTATCCTGTTGTATCATAGTTTACTTTGCCCAATCCTGCATATTTAAACCACCACAAATTCATAAACTACTAATTGGATGTTCACGATTCTGCAGGAAACTGACGCGAGCGCACTAGGTGTCCTTGCTATTATGTTCATCTCATTGACTTCATCTACCAAAACAGACTCATAAAGAAATCAACAAAAAATCAAAAACATATTTATAATTTATACCAAGTATGATTCATGGCGCTACGAAAATATATTAATAGAATTTCGAGGCCAATATACTTTTTGCAAAAAGTTGCGACCATTTATCAAAGTTTTACAAATGATTGATTCAATTTTTTGACGCAGGCTTAAGTATAATTGGTAAAAATAAAACTTTATATAAAATTATAAACGTATGAGCAAATAAACATTTGTACTGTACATGTAGTAGTAGGGTTGAAGAGATCGAAGAGCACCTATGTCAATGTACGTTCCCATGGAGAGGAAAAAGGCCTCAGCCCCAAGGAAGACGACAGTCTCACAGAATATGAGAATTATGACAACTGATCTGATAGTCGACACCATATAGGGAATCTATGCGCCTGCCACTCACCTCCGCGCCCGCTCGAATACATTATTCATGAGCCTGAACCCAATGGTCCACGTCAAAGTGGAAAGTCCCTACGTAAAGAGGAACGCCAGACGCCTGGCTGTGACTGCGAAAGGAAACACTAGCGCCGCGTTTGCAACGCTGACCCAAGGCAACAGCACCAGGAGCAGCAATAGCAACTCTTAAACATGGTCATGTGAAACGAATGCCCATCCCCAGCTCAGTGGGCTTCTGCGACTGCGGATGCTGCGGCTGCTGCTGCCGCGGCGACAGCGCACAGATAAGATCGCTGAGCCATAGCCATGTGTGCATCGCCAAGCGCTGCATTGCCAATTTCTTTGAATCGCAAACGCGCACAGTGCAGCAATCTAATCGCAACTTGTATCTGTATCTGCGTCTTCTTGAAAACCTGCCGAGTGGCTGGCCAGTGGAAACGAGAATGGTAACTCGCCTCCGCCTCCAACTCCACCTTCACTTCCACCACCACTGCGAAGGCTGCTGCTGCAGATGACCAAGTTGATAGTTCGACTGAGAGCAAGCGCCACATGGACGCACAGATTGTGCCCAAAAAGCAGTAGCTGTGACAGTGGCAGTAGCAGTAACAGTAACCGGGAATGCACTGCATCTGCAATGTTAAGTAGATCACATCACCATCACTGCCAGTGCCAGTGCCAGTGCCAGCGCCAGTGCCATCGAGTGCGTTGCAACTGTGCAGACTTGTTCTACATATTTCTGAAAAACGGATGATGTGGGACCTCCAGTGGCCGCTACTACCGCCACAGAGCGAGATTACTATCGCTGTTGTAGGATCTGAGAACGGGCCAGGGCTCAGGACGAGGCCCTGAACTGGGTCCAGCGCCGGCACTGGCCAGCTTCTGGGCGCTTTCATTGATTCGCTGCTCACGTAGTCGTGAGCGCATGCGCTGGCGCATTCCCACAGCTTGCCCAGAGCTGTCACTTTACGGTTATGAATTTTATGATTTACGATCGAAGCAATTGAATTTTATCGATTTTTTAACAGTTTCACTTGCTGCTCCGCCTGAGCTACACATGCATGGGCTTCGATCGGCACCTCCCATTGTCCTCCACTTCTGGCGGCAAGCCCCCCGCTCCAAGTGTGCCGAAGGTTTTACCTTCGTCGTCTCTGCATACGATGAGTATATACATTTTTTCTCTCGCTTTTTATTTAATTTTTAACGAATTGGTTTTCTGTTTAATTGTACAAATTAAATTCTTAAGAAGCGAAATTTGAGGGAAATTGGGGATACTCTAAGCTAATGTATTCGTGCAAATGTGTTTAACAGGCAGAAGGAAGTGTCTCCGACCCCATAAAGTACATATATTCTTGATCAGCATCAACAGCCGAGTTGAACACATAGATCTCGGAGACTCCAGAGAACTATATATTACAGGATATTAAATATTCAATAAAGAAATTAAATTTCTGATTAAAAGTTATCTTGATAATTTCTTGCCAGCATTGTTCAGTTTTGAAAGCAACGACTTAAAAACAAAAGTACTTCCTTTAATTCCGCCATGAACAATTCCCAAATAATTTATGTCTCATTTAAGATATTTTACTTGTATTTACATTCATTTTACATTCATCCTTTGGAAAAAAACTGTGTTTAATTCGGAAATATCAGTTTCAAGTTTTCGGAGGAAATAAAGTTGTGTTTTTATCGATTAATTATTAAAATATTTTGGAAGATCTGCTTGCTTTAAATAGTCTTACGAATTTCTTGGAATTGGAAATATGGCTAAACGAAGACTGAAAGTAAAATCTTGGTACTGTTTAGTGTTCTTAATATTTAAAAGGTTTATTAATACTTATAATCTTTATCTTTATAATCCTCTGAGAATTTAAAATGGAAACTGTTTGAATCTATTCCATTCATTAGTTAATATTAATTATTGCAGTCAATCAATTTTGCTCATGTGTCTTTCTTTTCAAGGATTTTTGACGTTATGAACTGGTTTCATGACAAAACATATTAGGATTGGAAATATTTCATAAATGATCTACATGTATTACAAATACTAAAGGGTGATGCATCATTAAGCAGGATTGATATTATAAAATACTTTTCATATCGTCCACAAACTTTTGAAGCTATATATTGTCGTTATTGGAGGTCCTCAGTCAAAACGCACCCGGCTCTTCAGAATAAGCGCATGCACCTGGGTGTCAAGTATTTTTGTGCTGAGCTAAGCAACATTACCAAGATCCATGTTTAAAGACTCGAAGATCACCTGAACGCAGAGGCAAGTTACTTTCTCTACCCGCAACGGCGCAGCAGACTCAAGAGAACATCCTAACAAGCCAACAGAATAATCTAAGTCAAACAAATAGTTATAAGTAGTTAAGAATAGTTACGATCACGCTATATAGGATTACTAATATATAATTCAAGCAAACCAAATATTATTAGGAAGGAAGCGTTTCCGATCAGTATGTCAAGGAGAGGCGATACAGCCGTGTCAACGTCTACATCTCATTTGACCACTGTTTATACTCGCACTCTAGTAGAGTAAACGAGTATATTGGATTCGTAGAAATGTACGTAACAGGCAAAAGGAAGTATATATATTCTTGATCAGTAAACAAATGTTTTGCAAGATTTTGAAAATCCAAAACACTATATTTTGACAACTGTTAAAACTTTCACACTGATTACCGATGATGAACTGAACACGTTTTGCATATATAACACGTATTATCAAAAACAGGGATGATATCTTAAAGTTTGTGTTGGGTATCTTGTAGACCTACCTGCGATGCCGACGGAAAACTGCCGTATCCAAATTGAGTATATGCAGCCATTTGCACTTTTGTTGGAAAAATTTGTATTTGTTTTAATTGCCTCGAGTTTTTGTTTTATATTTGTCTAAATTAATTAGCAATTCGATGCTGGCTGCATGCATTCAAGTGTCTTGAATGAAATTATAGTACAGCGACAGTGCCCTGTACCTTGTCGGCTTTTAGGTTTGTTGTCTAATTAGACACGTTTGGATTTCACACTGGGCTAAAGAACAGCCTTTGCTGGACGTGGATGCGGATGCATACGAGAGGTCCCTGCTTCAAATTCACCGTTGGAAACACACGCATAAACTGATTTGAAACGAGTTGAGGAGCTGAGGAGTTCACAATCACCGAGCGGCACCGAACGACCAACTAGAATCAACATTGGGATTATCTAGCTGACGACAACGACAACAATACCCGAAATCAACAGCAACATCGACATCCACATAACCATAACAATTGCAACGCAACGCCGCTTATCGGGCCGCAGACGACACGCAAACGCCAAACGCGAAACAACGAGACAGCGACGGGGACGACGACAACAGAGCACCGCGCTCCAGATGTTCACCTACGTAAGTTCGAACACGAACTGGTTCAGGCACGCTCAACCTCAACCGGCATGAGAGAACATTGGCGCTGTTGCTAATACGAATGCCGTTGCTCCGACTCTGACTCTGACCTCAGTTAAAGCTCGCATTCCGTTGCAATCAGCTTGCGCGTGCAGCGTGAGAGCGAGACAGCGCTACTGCTGCTCCCCTGGCAGCACTCCAACTAGAATGCGACTTGTCAGGCCTCGGTCTGGCTCTGGACAGGGCTGGAAGTGGCGCGGCTACGCCCTCCGAGCACGAGCGCGAGCCCTGCTACTGCTGGCCCTGCGGTGGTGGTGGTATCTTATCGTTCCAAAGCATAAGTGCGCTCTCTCGCGTTTCCGTTTCTCCGCCATGGGAAGCGCACCGCTCGCTGTTGCTGCTGGAAGTGCGCCTGGTTGGCCACAGCCAATCAGATCGCTCCGCTGGCTTCGTGTATGATTTGCTTCTAATGTTCTTCATCGCTTTCACAGGTGCGACTTTTGATAGCAACTCATGAATCGGGCCAAACAAAAGAAAGCAAAAACGAAATGGAAATACGACCATTAACTGCCTTTTTATTTTCACTCTTCCCCATTTGGAAACGCCCATTTGTTTTGTTTGGTTAGCAGTTTGTTTGTTTACCTTTTCACACGAACAGTCCAATTCGTAATCGGACTGATAATCACAGTCTTCTTCTTCTATTTTACGGTTAAAATGATCGCGGCAGAAAAGCAGCATCATCGATCGCCTATATCCCAAGAAAAATAAGTGGTATTCTAAATTTAGTATGCAGTTTTGGAGACCACATGACTCAGGATCAGGATCAGTTTATCTATTATACCTTTAACATTTTGTTTACCCTTGAACATTAAATTTAATTTTAAATTTAATTTAAATTTTACTTTTGTTTAACGATTACGAATTACGTTTTGATTAGATTCTGCACTGATCTGAGAGTTGACATTAAGACGGAATTGGGGAAAAATTTATATAAGCCTTATATTGGTCTGCCATATCAGACAATTAGCTCATTCACCATAGGACTATCTTCGAAATTAGAGTGACTTGAATCAATGCCTCCAGCCCGACTTGCCGAGGGGCCCGGTCTCTGACGCATAACGTGCGACACGAAAAGCTCACCTTCATAGATTCTCCAGTAAAAATCTACCACTTCAATTGTCATCTCGTCGCCTGGTCTCCCCTAACCATCTTTAATAGATAAATGCGGAACCTATTAATTTAGTTTTTTTTTCAAATATGGAATATAACTCTAATACTGCTGAACAGTTATAGCCTTTATAATCGCTTACAACCTATCTCGAAGATAAATTATTTCCAAATTTACCAACTAATTTTATTTGCGATGATATCTCAGGAGGCAACCAGTTAAAAATCAGCTGATTAATTAATTGGCTTCACTATAAATCGGCAGCTTGAGATATGACTGAAGACATATGTTGAATGTGATATAAGCTAACAGACAGGGATACTGGGGGATCTTCATTTTCCATCAGGAATTCACATAAGAACTTATATAGAGCTTATGTAGGACAACTAAGAGATGACAAATATACTCCTAAATACTCCTATCACTGTAAGACCCGGAAGAATCGAAACTTAATCGACGAATATTTTATATAATCTTTCTGTGGTTCAAACCGAGAGAAAATGTTGTTCAAATTAGTTTATATAACATAAATTAACATTTCAACATATTACGAAAGTAATTATGCCGCCATTCCTGGCCTTCAAACTTTGTTCTGAACCATTAAACCAATGACTTTAACAAAAATTATTATGTACAGATCCAGAGTGATCAGATTTAAGAACAGTTTCATTAATAAAAAACAATTACCTAAAATTTAATTTCTAATGATTTTTTAAATTCGAAATAAACCTCTAACTCAGAATGGAAATCTTGAATTAATACTAAAATACTTTAATCACGTTTGATTTTACTTATAATTCCCAAATGGTTGTAACACAAGAAAAATAAGAAAGTTCGGCTACCTTCGACACAGAATGGGAATAATGGACTTTTGTTGAATCACGAGGAAGCACATAATCAATAATTATTTATAATTCTACTATTTCAGAATTGTATGGTCTTTAATTAACTATTGGTGAAAGCAAGGATATAGGCAGCTATGTCCAAGGACGATGAGATCAGCTCGCAGCCAACATTGTCCAAGGGGCTGCTAATAACAATATAAATTTTACTGAATTTCGAATTGTACAAAATATTCTTGAAATGCAACATTTTGCGCTTGAATCAAGATCTATGGCCTTTGGCGGATTTTTAATATTGACTGATTCGAGAGCCGGATGATTTTTCTCTAAGGGCATGCTAAAGTTAATAACTCGTGCTGAATTCATTAGTTAATGAACACGTCTTTTTTAAAAAAATATTTTGCGACGAATACTTTTTACTTATGATAAAAGGCGTCTTCATTTCAAGTGATTGTCAAACCAATTCTTTTCTGCACACATTTATGATGTTTTTTTTCGTAAGATATTTTGTATATAGGAATATCCACTTTGAGTACATCAAAATATAGTCCACCTGGACACCTGGATACCTGGCATATCCACTTTGAGTACATCAAAATATAGTCCACCTGGAGTGTGGCTAACCATGGCGCGCCTTAGAAAATTTTCAACGCAGGAAGTCTAATAAATTTTTGTCGATTTTATCTAAACATAAACTATTTGATAGCTGCTCTAAAAGTGATGTGCGAGTGATTGGCAAGTATTTCAGGTATATGGAAACGCCCTTATCTTTCTGGATTCTTAAATTTTGGTGAAGTTTTATAAATACACTACCTATGTGTGTATGTGTGCGATACGAACATGAATGGCATTTTATGACTTATTTGTTTCCCGAGTTTCGACATCACTCGGAAAACTAATGCCAGTGAGGAACACATTTCGGGATGGGAGTGGTCCACATCCATGTCAGTCAGTCCACTGTGACTTTGATGTCGCTGCGGTTGCTGTGAGGTGAACCTCAAATGTTTCTCTGAGCTTGTCTGCGCGCTTTCGTTTACTTTTTATGATAATGTAATAAAAGCGAATTAACCTATAAAACTGAAAAAGTGTGACTTACATGATGGAATTGCGCCATAAGGTCTGGGTGTATACCCGCCTGACACAAGATATATATCTAGATGTGTGTGTAGCACCACCCACCGCTGTGAAATGTTGAGAGGAGAGAGCAACAACAACATCGAGCAGCAGAAGAACAACAACAATGTGTTTGCTTTAAGCAACAAATGACCTAAACAGTTTTCCGACTGCCTTCGATGCAAGCATGAATTAATTTAAAGGGGATTCCAGAAAAAAGGAACGAAAAAAAATCCCAGCCAAAGTGCCCCTCTGGGTGTTAAGTACAATATTTGCTGTGTTGCGCGTTTTACGAGTTGCGCTTTTTGCAATCGAAATCTGTGAGCAGGCGGAGCTGGATCTGAGCCAAGTGCAATCAATCAATGGGTCAGCATGACGATACCTCGCCAAGACCCAAACGAATGAGAGTGCCAACCACATGGGGCGTTTCCATTTGCGGCCACCACATTGACCACCCTCTGCGTCTGACTCTGACTCTGACTCCAACTCCAACTCCAATTCCAATTCCAGCTCTGACTGACTGCAAGCTCAATAGGCATCGCCATCGGCATCGTCATCCTCTGCTTACTGGCGCTTACTGGCCTCGGCGAGAGTTGCACTTCACTTACAAATCAGTTGCCGCCACTTAAAACCTATTTTGACAATTGAGCTGTCCGCCTGTCAAGCTGACGGTGCGCACTTTTCGCGCCACTACCCAGGATATACCCTATATATGTATATACATTTATACATATGTACGTATGATTGTTCAGAGTGGTTGGTGGGTTGCCGCTGCGTTTTTCACCACACCCCTCTCAGCCATTAGCTGGATGAATCCTGAATGCCGAATACTGAGGAGGGAAGCGCGTTTTATGCTGTTTTAATTGCAACATCTGTCACTGCGGTTTATGCATATATCAATTTCAAAATAGCCAGCAAATGGAAACGCCAATGATTCGAGTTCGAGGACATAGTACCGTATCCATATAGCCCAACCCGTACCGAACCCATGCACATGCCCATGCCCATGCCGCTACCCAAATAACCAAACCCGCCACGAAAAATGAAATATTTTTATTTTTATTATTCGCTTGCAAACTCGTGCGACAAAACTGTCACAACACTCGCTCTTGACGGCTGTCGGCCTGATCTCCGGCTCCGGCAACGGCCGTCGCATCGCCGCCTCGATGATAAAGACGAGGGCAGTGGAAAACGGTCTGGTTTTCGTTAGGGCAAGGGCAGGGGCAGGGCCAGAGGTAGGTGGGGTACACGCACTATGCGACCTTTTGTTTTTGGCATTTGTGCAGTTGCTGTTGTTGCTATAATTTTCAGAGGGCTCGACTTTAATGGTTGTCAGGAAACATTAAAAATTGTCACATGAATATTTTTGCGCCGTTACATAATTGATTTTCATTATTCGATTTATATTTTCGGATAATTGAATTTGCATGGTTTTGATATTTGCTTTAAATCATAGAGAGAATTAAATTAAATAAATTCGCTAAACCTAAGACAGCTTCTTGAAATATTTGTGCAGGCAATTATATAACTGGGTTAAAAGTTCAACATGTATTGATCCTTAAATTGCAATCACAGACTCGACCAAAAATTGTGTGCTATATGCTATATGTATGCAAACTTTACATCTTATCAACAGAGCTATCTTTTCGGAACTTTATCAAGCAGTTAACTACCATTTCGTTTTCGCTAATTTTTCCCCTTTTGCAATTATTTACATCTGGCAACACCAGTCTTCCTGGCATTTTCTTGTGCCATTTCTTCCTAGACCTGATTCTTCTGCTTTCAGGTTACAAGATAAGAGTCGTGTTATCAAGAACATGCACCACTTCCTCAGTTGGAATTGACACTTACAAATTTGTCCACACAAAATAAACACTCAGGCATCTCTCTCTCTCTCTCTCTCTCAGATCCATTGGAAGCACTGCCAACTATTCTGCAAGTTGTTGCCCAAAAGCGTTGCCACACATTTACGAAATGTTAAAATAAGGTTTACTAAATATAATTCATCTTCCCGACAATTTCTCGAGAACGGTCTTGAGTATTCTAAAGGCTTCTACAAAATACGAGAGTTTCTCACTTTCTTTTTCACAAAAAATTTTGATGATATATGAATGTTGTCACGAAGTTTGCGATTCCGACTATATAAAGACTATATACTAGATCAGCATGACAAGGGCAGTCGATATAATCATGTCTGCCCCTCTTTTTCAAACCCAATATCTCAGAAATCCTAACAGTGCTGAAATGTTTACTACCTTATTCTTATGTCTAATTATTTGTAAGATTCATCCAAATCCAAATAACCGATTGTTCCAGAATGAACACTTATGAGCATACCGTGTTTGATTTGCATCCAATTAAAACCAAAATTGGTTTGTATCCAGTTGAGGAGGCTCCTCGTCCACTGGCCAAATTGAAACTGTATTGAAACTGTATCGAATAGAATCGGGTATATATTTACAATGAGAATGGTATCTAAGCTTCGCCAAGCCGAACTATATTTCTTTTCTTGTTTGGCTTATTTTAGTGCTAAAAGTGTGACAGACAATGAAACAGCTGTTTATTAGCATCAATCGCATGGAGAGGTAAATCAATCAGATCTTGATTGATAAAGCGAGTATTTATTTAATCGAAGTGAACAAGGGCAAGAGGAGATCTGAACAGAATTTATGGCACAGTTATAACAATAAACAAAGAAACCAATGCATGATCGGGCACGCTTTTGTCAATTTGCACAGACGTCTGACATATTGAATAATCGAAGGAACTTTATTTGATCATGTAAATTTTGGAAGAGTAATAAATCCATTCATAATGTTCTTTTAAACAGAAACATAAAATCAAACCCAATTGACTGATCAATGGATCTTTCTAATCTTATTTAGACTATTTACATACATAATCACATGATAATTGCAAAATGAACACTACTTTGAAGATAAATCAAGTTGAGTGTTTTTGGTTTCAACAATGTTTGGTGTGTTATCATGAAGCATTACAAGCAGATCAGTGTAAGTTATTCTCCTCATTTCAGATGCTTCTTACTGGTGGTTAATTGACGCA